>CM070025.1:19189489-19731989 GCA_036247105.1 Cirrhinus mrigala
AATGAACTCAGTCGCTGCTCAAATGCTGTTTTTCAGATGTTGCTGAAACTTTATAATCAACAGGTTGAAAATGCATTTGCTGCGTTATGCCATATGACAGTCTCGTTTATTCTCTTACCAGGTCTCTCTTGATGAATTGCTCCTCTTGTTCGGTCAGTCGGTTGTCCAGTGACATCTGACCCCTGCAGACGCACAATAGCGAGAGGAAAACGCTCAGGTAAACCGCTGCGCGGACGCTGTCCATGGTGCTGAATGCGTTGGCGCCAGTAAGGTAGAGCTAAGAATTGAAAATACAAATTTATTACTATGTTATATTTTAGCGATGCCGGAAGTTTTTGTCGGCGCTTGTGCTCTTGCTGCCGCTTTCTATTGCTTCACTGGGTTGCTGGGAAACTTTCTCTATTTATACGGTGTTCCTGCTACCTGATGTATTCACGTAACGTCACTACATTCGTATTCAGTAGGCTGTTTTTCAAGAACCAGCTGAGAGTCAGTTTGAATCAGAGATGATATCTCTTTGACATCCGTGCAGTTTAAATTCGCTAAGAAAATTTGTAATGAATTTATTGGCATGCAATTGTTTGAATTACTTGTGGTTGTACTGTTGCATCTTAGAACCTTTTAGTGAACAGTTCTAAAAAAAAAAAAAAACATTTTTAATCATCTAAATAATATATAAAGAAAATATTTGTGCACTGAACAGTTTCCATGGATGTTGAAGATTGTTCATGAATCCAAATGTTAGAGGATTGTACTTCCAGAATAAAAGTTTCCAGATAATTAAGTCATCCCCATGTCATCCAAGATGTTCATCTCTTTCTTTCTTTAGTCAAAAAAAAAAAAAAAAAAAAAAAAAAAATTAAGGTTTTTGAGGAAAACATTCCAGGATTTTTCTCCATATGGACTTTAATGGTTGCCAACGGTTTGAAGGTCCAAACTGCAGCTTCAAAGGGCTCTACATGACCCCAGCCAAGGAATAAAGGTGTTATCTAGTGAAACGATTGGTCATTTTCTAAAAAAAGAAAATAAAAATGTAAATACTGTTAACGACAAATACTCATCTTGCACTAGCTCTGCGACTTCACACATTATGTAACCATGTTGGAAAGGTCACACGCAGAAAGGTAGGGTAGGGTCCATCTCTTTTTCTCCTCCAACTTCAACATCATCCAACATCATTGTTTTATCCCTTTTTTTGTAATGGGTGTTTGACTTTCTTTGCACGTTTGCATTGTAAACTGGGTCGGTACTTCCGCCTACGTCATGCGTGACCTGTGCAAGATGAGTATATCAATTTTTTTTTTTTTTTTTTTTTTAGAAAATGATCGTTTCGCTTAATAAGACCCTTATTTCCTCAGCTGGGATCATGTAGAGCCCCTTGAAGCTGCATTTAAACTGCAATTTGGACCTTCAACCCATTGGTTCCCATTGAAGTCCACTATATTGAGAAAAATCCTGGAATATTTTCCTCAAAAACCGACTGAACATCTTAAATGACATGCGGATGAGTAAATTATCAGGAATTTTTTATTCTGGAAGTGAACTAATCTATTAAAATAAAGATATTATATTTTTAAGAGTGTAGAGTGAATTTAGGTTAATTGGGCAGCATTAAGATTACCTGTAAGTGCATAAATTGCAGTATGTCTTTAAAAATCCATTCTGTCTTATAAAAATGACTTTATAAGCTTTTCTTTCATTCATTTAAATGTCAATCTTAGCATTTTGTCTCTTTATTGTTGTATCAAAAGTTCTGTGAATTTTTCTGTAGTTCTGTAAATGCTTGCGGTAAAAACACAAGCCTCAATAACAGTTTTTTTTTTTTTTTTAATGAAAGGTTTTATGAATCACCTCTGTGAGTGGGCAGTCAATTCCACTCACATCTGGAAGGTTACACACCTCTAATTGGCAACGGCTGTTCACCAATTTATTCACCATGTAATTATCCATAAAAATATAAAAGTCTTTGCCTGTATATATTCACACATAGAATATTATCTAATATGTCACACTGGTTTGTGATCTATATTTCACCTATATTTCACAGCGCTGATGAATGTTGTTCTTTTTTTGAAAATCTGCTCTACGGGTATGACCTATATCTCATCTGTCAATGCTCTTTAGAATTAAAATGGATCAATTTTGATCCAGCAATACCTTGTTCTGACCTTTGTATGCCAAGATTCACTCTGAAATGTTCTGTGTTTGACAACAGTGTGTGTGTTTTTTTTTCAGTAGGGATGCAGTATGTGAGTATTTTGGCATCTTGAATGGACAGAATGTTTCTGAGTGACAGCAGAGTTCTTATCCAACATCACAAGCTTAGATATTTAAATGTAATCTCAAAAGAAACAAAAAAGAAAAGAAAAAATCATATTTTATAGTTTCTCCAAATCTCTGAATTGCTTAAATTGACTGTGTAATTCTTTTATTAAAAGTAGTCTTGCCTTTTGTCAGTTTATTATTTTAAATCTCTTTTAAAATAATTACCTGACAAATATGAACTGAAGGATCAAGCATAGCTAATAATTACATCGAAACAGAAATACGGTGTGCAGGTCTAGGTCATTTTTAATTTCACAGCTCATTTCTAAGTATTCTAAGAATTCTCATAATTCTTACTCATTATTTCACTCTGGGTTTTTTTTTTTCCTGTATAGTCCTGAGCAGACCGTGACAGGATGAAGACAGCTTTTCGACAATGTCTTACATTCTGATTAGGTGCGGTCAGATGTCTGACATTTTCACCACCTCACCGTGTCTCATTTCTCTCCTCTGGGGGAGTCACTCATCTTCTCAACAGCTCGTAATTAAAGCTCCGCTCTTCTCGTGCCAAAGCTCACATTCTTGTGAAAACGGAAGAGCGGGAGCCATTAAAGGGAAGGTACAAATGTATTTATTTAAGTGTGAACATAGAAGTGGCTCATCCATACCTGGTCTTCAAGACATCTATACTACTAGTCTATAGGGAATTCATCTTCAGTTAGTCAGGAGTTCATGATTATGATTTCAGGCCAGATGAGTTTAAGTTTGTTTCTTCATCAGAACAAATTTGAAGAAACTTACAACTTATAACTTAATTTGCTGACTAATGCAGTGAATGCGTGCCGTCATAATTAGAGTCTAAACAGCTGATAAAAACAAAGCAAAAAAACACATGTGATCTTCCAATGTACATCTTGTGAAGCAAAAAACTGTTTAGAAGAAACGAACCCATTTTTAACATATTTAATTTTGCTTAAAAGTTATCTTGTCTGAACCAGGTGAGAAATATGCGCCAGTCAAGCAATGTTTACTAGCAAAAACAGTCCAAAACATGTAGTTCTAAACAAATATGTTGATGGATTTTGATGTGAAAAGACAACAGGGGATAATTTTTTTTCACTGGAAGATTATTCTGATTGTTTTATCAGCTGTTTTAACTCTCCTTCTGACGGCACCCATTCACTGCAGAGGACCTACTGGTGAGCAAGTGCTGGAATGACAAATTTCTTCAAATCTGCTCTAATGAAACAAACTCACCTACATCTTGGAAATCCTTAGGGTGAGTAAAATGTTCTCAAATGTTCAATTTCAGGTGAACTAGTCTTTAACAGAGGTAAGATCTTTAACCTCCCACAGAAATGAGGACTTTTGTACACTATCAGTCAAAAGTTTTTGAACAGTAAGATTTATAATGTTTTTTAGAGAAATCTCAAGACTGCATTTATTTGATCCAAAATACAGCAAAAAAAACAGTCAAATTTTGAAATATTTCTACTATTTAAAATAACTGTTTTCTATTCGAATATATTTTAAAATGTAATTTATTCCTGTGATTTCAAAGCTGATTTTTTAGCATCATTACTTCCGTCGCATGATCTAATTCTAATATTCTGATTTGCTGCTCAAAAACATATATTATTATTATTATTATTATGTTGAAAACCGCTGAGTAGAATTTTTATTAGGTTTCTTTAATGAATAGAAAGTTCAGAAAAACAGCATTTATCTGAAATAGAAATCTTTTGTAACTTTGTAAATGTCTTTATCAGCACTTTTGATCAATTTAAAGCATAAATTACTAGATAAAAGTATTAATTTCTATAATGTATGTATAATGTTTCTTGAACAGCAAATCAGTACATTAGAATGATTTCTGAAGGATCATGTGACAAAGAAGACTGAAGTAATGGTGCTGAAAATTTAGATTACAGGAATAAATTACATTTTTCAAAATATTCAAATGGAAAGCAGTTATTTTAAATCGTAAAAAATATTTCACAATATTACTGCTTTTGCTGTATTTTGTAGCAAATAAATGCAGGCTTGATGAGCAGAAGATAATTCTTTAAAAAAAACATTAAAAATCTTAAAAATTTTGACTAGTAGTGTTTATGTATATGATATGTGATGCACTAAAATCCATTTACTTGCTCTCTAGGTGTATGATTTCAGAAAGGTGAAAAAAAAATTAAACAGTTTCAACAGTTTAAAAATTGTGCACGTATTAAAAAGGGAAAACAGCCCAAGTATCAACATCAGGGTAAAATAGATATTTACTGTAAAGAGCACAAATTACAGCTAATATTTTATATATCTGATACAAGGTGGTCCTTTACTGAGAGATGTGTGCACTGGTTTGGGTGGTTTATGAGGACTCCAATTTGCATAATGACGTAGGTATGACATAGGTAATACATTGTAAAGGTGGTTTACAAGGACACTTCCTGTGTCTCGTTATTCAAAAGGCTTAAAAACATACTAAATTGTTTTTTGGAAAATCTAAAAATGCACAAAGTTTTCTGTTGTATAAAAATTTGTATAGTTAATAGTGTGTGTGTGTGTGTGTGTGTATGTGTGTTTACTCCTTGCATTATTCAGCAGTGCTTGATCTGCCACAGATCCACATCTCTGATTTGTCAGACCATTATTCATCCCTTCACCTGGTTAGCACAGTAACCTTGTGGAGCACACGGAGGAGCCAGGTTTATACAAAATGTATGACCTGATGCATCTGGAATCAAATGAAAGACCTTACCAAGAAGACGCATGTGCTCTGACGTCACAAATCAGTCCATGAATGTGCATTGATGTGCATCCCATATCTGCCATTCAGATATAACAAAAGATAGCATCAGGGGTCCTAAATGCTCATTCTTGGGTTTGGGTGTGTCATCAAGAACTGTATACAAAATCTGTAAACCATAACCTACTGTCTCAAACTTATTTGAAGACCAAGGAAATGTATTGTGGTAATCAAACTAAAAGGTAAAATCCTGTCAAAAAATTCCTTCAAATAGTTTTTAATGGCAAAACTTTTTTTTTTGTTTGTCTGTAAATGTGCATGCATGAACTGCTAAAAGTTGCATAGTAGTAATATGTGCCGTTAAGGTACCTTTTGGTCATAAATAGGGTATAAATATGTTAATTTAAAAGGATAGTCTGCTCAAAAATTAAAATTCTGTCATCATTTAGGCCTACTCACCCTGAAGTCATTCCAAACCAACATAAACATAAACCAAACTGTTTCAGTTCCCACTGATGTCCATTGCATTTTTTGTCAGTGGATGTCAGTAGGAGCCAAAACTGTTTGGTTACGAACATAATTTAAAGTTTGTTCTGTTTTGTTCCACAAAAGAATGATAGTCATATGGGTTTCTTTTTCTGAGAAAAAGATACAAAAGCGTTTAGCTACAGTGCCATGGGCTGTAAACCTCTTGATGATATTGTGCACAGTGGACACAGAAACATTAAGATCTCTGGAGATGGACGTGTAGCCTTGAGATTGTCCATGTTTTTCCACAATTTTTTCTCTCAACTTTTTACACTGTCTGACACACAACACAAAGGTTGAGACAACTTTTCTCCATTTTAACAGGTTGCAAGTTACTTGCCACAGGTGTGTCTAAATACAAATTACAGGAGCATCACATGCTTGAAAAGCAATTATTTCTTACAATTTTGATAAGATCCCAATAATTTTGTCCAGTCTATTTTTGAGTTCTGTATGAAATTTGATCAAGTTTGACTTTTCTTCTCTGTTTTTGTTTGTTGTTGCAGTGCAAACAAAAACAATAAGCATGTGAATACCAAAACATTTGCAATTGAAACTGAGAGAATTGTTGCATTTTCTGACAGAATTGCAAAGGTGCCGATATTTTTGGCCATGATATATATATAGTAAACATATAATTTTAGCACATTTTTGTCTATGTTGCACACTTAAAAAAAAGAACCTTCAGACCAGAGCTTTAAATTAACTTAGAATAAACCTGTCAAGACCACAAATGGCAGTTTAGTGTGAAATGTACATATTCCTAAACTGCTAAGATTGTAAAGATTTGCAAAAGAGAATTACTAAACACATTCTCAGAAACTGTCACACTATAGAGCGAACATTTCTGACACTGATGATCTGATAATCAAATATGACGTGCCTAGAAAATGTCCTGAGAGAGTCACATTATTAATTTGCTATCAAATGATATGAATCACATGTAAACACCATCAAAAAACCCATTAAATAGATTCAACAGACAGAGCTCAACTGTTTTTAATAGCAGGATATGAAGAATGCATTGTGACATCATCAGCTGAAGTGATACGTTGTAACTGTGGCCTCGCCAGCTGTTTGCTTGCATTGATCAATTTCAGTGGCAAATCACGTTTCTGATTCTGTTGGTTCCTGATGGCTTTGGTCTATGTAGAACAAAACTGAAAGTGTTCTGACTGTGAGAGATGAAGAAAAACTCGCCTCATCGTTCCTTCTCCGTTCTGTCCTCAGCTGGTCTTTACATTATGATTCTCAAAACTGATATGAAAGTGTTGATATGGAAACACAATGGGGCAGGAAAACAGAGAACATGACTGAAATTAATCATTACTGGAGCATGACCATGAGTGCGAATGATCAGTTATATACTGGATGAAACATCAGACTGGCTGTATAAACCCAGTGATTCACAAATTAAATTCAAAAAGTGGCATGACACAGATATAAGAAAGTCTTTATTAGATCTTTGTAAATAACAGGTTTCTTTTAAATGATAGTTAAAGTTAAAGACTCACAGAACCTGTTTGATCTCATTTGGAGACCAACCTCACTACACAGTTTTTTTCCAGCAGAGAAAAGACTGCAATTTATCTGAACAATTGTAGTCTGGTACCCTGTCTGGAAGTCAGTCTGATCTATTCCTCATTCCTTATCCTTTAAAAGCCAGTTTTTAAGTAGAGAACGTATTGGCTGACTAAAACGTCAGATTCAGCCGGTGAGATTTTCCGGAGCTGAACTGGCTCCCTTTATCTGAAGCACATCTCATAGAGCTGCTTTAAAATGAGCAGTACAGAACGTAAACTGTCTGAAGAGTTCTGATAAGAATCCATTTTAGATATCACCTGTCGTCATCAGCGCTGAGCCACGTTACAACGTTTCTGACCTTGCTCTGTTTGTTTATGAACACCCTCAGACGCCTCTGTCTGTGTTTTCTCCCACTGACCTATTGACTCGGGCCTCTCTATTATAGCAGAGTAACAGCTAAAAATCATGAATATTTTACAGATCGTTGCTGAAATGGGCTGACGCATGTACCGGCTGCATGATATTTTTTTTCTTGTGTTTTAATGATCTAATTGACACCCACTGGCAGCAGTTAAATGAATAAGTGCAGAAAAGAGGCCGGAAGTTAATGTGTGCTGTTGATACAGAGAAAGGCTATTCCTGACACATTCACTGCATGTTTTCAAGTGCTTTTAATTGGGTAATGCTGACTAACCACCGACTATCTCTAAGAACGTGACCCAGAGTTGTGTTCGTCTCCTTACTGATGAAGGCTTGTATGTGTGGCTTTGAATGCAGAACAACCTGACTGCATTTGAAAATTGATCAGGTTTAACAGACATAATACCTTTAATTAGGGCTGTCACGATGTCAGATTAGAATACAGGCCTCAAAATTTCACAATAGCAATGTATTTTGATATCTATAGAAATCTTGAAAAATTAAAAGATAATAATAAATATAGCTGCAAGCAGCAATTAATCAGGGTTCAAGTGCTTTAAGGCATTTAAGCACGTATGAAAAAAGACATTATTTAGCAAGTAGCTAAATCAATTATTTAAAAAGCATTTCTGGCAAATCCAGGTAATTTACCATAGAAATGTTATGTTTTTTTCAACGGTTATGATTTTAGCACCAGCTGTGGTTCGATCTCCTTAAAACTTTGCGTGCTTGTTTAGAATCACCTGTCACATGTGCTCACCAAGTTTCGTAAAGTTTTGAGTTTTTCTTTAGGCTTTATAGGATTTTGGGAAAATTTTGGACTGACCCCTTTTCGAAACAACGCTGTTATAGCCTCCCAAAGGGTAAATTTCACTTTTTTTTTATTTTTTATTTTTTTATTTGACCTACAGAGTCCAGAGGAATGTACTGTGTACAGTGTTTTTTCTTTCCAGCAAAAAGCTAGTTTTTGAGCAAAAAACCTAGGACTATTTCGCAAAAGTATATTTTTGATATCTTCACAATTATTTAACAAACAATTTGATTGACAGCAGTGGTTCTAGAGGCAAAGTTGTCCGAAATGAGGAGTTCCATCTTATGATATGTACACGTGACATTGTTTACGCCCTTGAAAAATGCGATATCGCCCCCCAGTGGCTGATTTCTTTCACATGTTTTTTGAGATACGCAAATGTCCTTATAGATGCTTGTGGTCCAACACCATGCGCAACGATTTTCATGTTGAAAGGACAAATGGTTGTGCAGTAATAGCCATTTTTATGGGTTTTTTTCCCTCTAGAAGCGCCACCAAGTGGGCAAGCTCCGACTGAGCTCTTACATAAGTGTTCTGAGTTTGGCGAAGATATCTCATTCCGTTCAGGAGTTATAGGCATTTTACTAAAAGTGGCCCTGCCCCTTTCGAACGTGTTGGCGTCGAAAGCTCAACTTTTTTTTTCTTTTTTGATAATTATTGATATTCACCAGAGATTCTGTACTGTTTGGTTCTGATCTGGCGAAAAACCCAGGATTACTTCACAAAAGTTTTTTTTTTTTTTTCGGAAATACCCGAAAATTTTGCCTTACAACTGAATCCGAATTTTGTTCACCATGAGCCAAGGATTCCAACGACATGTAACACTTGAGCCTGCGACTGACGGTTTAGAAGTTATGAGCAATTTCGTACTTTTGTTTGCTGTAGCGCCCCCGTCAGGCCGATTGGGGCGAGCCTTGGTCACGTTGTAGGCGGTGTGTGTACTTTCATCCCTTCAAGTTTCAGGTGCCTGCAACTTACGGTTTGGTCTGCACGATCATTTTTACGTGGAGATCGCTGATCCGTGACATTCTAGCAATTACAATTAGGGTTTAAGCGCTATACGCGCTTGAACTCCCAATCAAAAAAAAAAAAAAAAAAAAAAAAAATGCAATCAGTCAAATTAATCTGTTTATTTATTTATTTCACGCCCACTCTTATATGGAAAAATAAGGTGGATACAGTAATTAGCATTGCAATATAAGTATACATTATCCATATTAATATTCATTATCCATATTAAAAAGTAATTCCTGGAAAGTAATTTTGTATTAACTTACTCCTATGAGTCTCGCTCGTTTCTGCACAAAGGCGCCCTCCGGTGTGGAGTATAAATGAAACTAATCACACTGGAGAGATTAACGCTCCATAATGGCGCTGGCGCTGGATTATGTCATATTAACGTATGTGTACTATTCATTTTCAGATATCTATAATACCGGTATATTGTGACACCCCTATTTAGCAAGATAAAAACATTACATTATTTAAATATCACAATTATCATCAACACCGGTATATCCTGATACCCCTACCCTGAATTATGGAAAGTAACTTTTTTCTTACCATGTCAGTCATTAGACAAATTAAGACAGTGGTGTATTACTTGAAAAAATATTTATTCAGAATTTGTAACAACACATAAAAAAGCTCAACTGGCTCACAAATTCATGTGCATTTTGGTGTAAATCACCATCCTTATTTGTAAGAAAACATAAATCCATAACAAAACAAAAAATGTGCTTGTATCGAGGATTACTGAAGAAATAGTGAGGCTTAGAAGTGCAGTGGTGAAGGAAAGTGCCTACATGTAACATCTGCAAGAGGTCATGATGCTTTAAATGACTAGAAAAGCTTGAACTAATTGTAAAACTTCAGTGCGTTTCTACAGTTTCCCAAGCATAACATGAATCCAGGTCAGTTTGTGTAAAGCTTTGCTATAAGATAAAATTGGCATATTAAAACTAGACATTATGTAACACTGGTGTCTGATTTGCTTGTTTCTCAAATACATCTTTGCCATGGCAATCAAAGAATGTGCTCATTACAGATAAAATATGCTTAAACAAAGTCTCATAAAAGAGACAAATGTATTGATTTTAGCCAAAAATTGCATTGTTTTACACAACAATGGACAGCCTGCACATCTGTTCATTAAAAAAAAGAAATATCTTGTTTTTCTGTTTCTTTGTTATTCAGGCTCCTCAAATCACCTTCTCTGAGTCACAACCTGAAAGAATACCCACAAAAGAAGCTGTCATGTAGTTTAGCCCTGTTTCACATTCATATTCCATTCCATTGATCCAGTCTATGAGACCTCTGACCTCTGTGTGCCTGTTTTGCGGTGACAAAGAATAGCGAACAATGTGTCTTTTCATGTACGGCTTGCAAGCTGTGTGTTGTCGTGGTTTGTCGTGGATCCGCTGTTGTTTTTGCTTGAGCTCTTTGAGTGTGTATGCATGAGCATGTGTGTGTCTGTCTGTACTGGATGTCCACATGTCTTTCGTTCAGGTTATCTGTCCATCTGCTCTTCTTCTTCGTAGACTTCTAGAATAATTGGAGAAAGAGAAAGCCACTGAGTCTAAAATATTAAAAGATGTTATCGCTTGTTTATTGGCTAGATATATATCTCATGATGAGTGCAGTTGTATGAGGTGGAGAGCAGAGAGCACATAAAGCAATGTACTGCAACCTAATGAGTGTAAAGAAGTCTAATCAATTTAATTCTGAGGCTTCCAGACAATAATTTCAAATCACAGTACGCTGCTGATGTACTGTTGTGCTTTATGCATCCTGTTATATCAAGACACGCAAAAAACCGCCAATGTTTGAGTGCCCTCTGCAGGCTCCAAAAAGAATAACACAACTGTTTACAATCGTTTTAGCAGCCCATTGAAATAAATTCATTCAGATGCTACTCTAGGCTACCAAAACAGTCTGCACAATCAAAAAGAAAAAAAAAAACTCTTTTTTTTTACTGAACATCTACTAAATATCACCCATTTTTCTACACGTAACATTATTTTTTACATAATAAATGTAATTTTAGGAATGCACAATAGGACTATATATTTTAGAACCCTAAGTTCTTTTTGGATTTTTTTTTTAAATATTTAAATAATTTAGCACTAACTTACAGGATAAATATAGGTTATGGCAAAGACTATTTCAGACTACACAAATAACCTCTCTTACACAATACCATAACGGACCTTTCTCACATTTCAGGGTTTCTCGTAGCGGAAGTCGTCATAGTTGGGTAAAATCCGAGAGCAGTGAGGGAGAGTACCATATATATATTTTTGCATTCCCATTTCCTCAAATAGCAAAAGAAAAACTCCACGATAGTGTTTTCACGACTTTCAGTCAATAGGAAAACATTGAGAGAGACTGATACCGGCATTCAAAAGAGAGAACAATGTCAAATTTACCATCCCTTCCATTGACCCTGCGTGAAAAACACCCTCCCATTAGCGTTAACTAGTTTTTTTGTAACTTGAAAAGGTGAAATAATACTAATTATAGTGTTATAAATAAATGTAAATTTTTTTTTTATCAAAACATGAAAAACTTTATGAAAAAAGGATTTATGATTATAATGACCGTTAAAACGCATCATCACAATCTCGTTGTTCAGCTACGAACTACCGTGGGTTCGCACAACTGTTTGTTTCCGACAACTTTCAGCGCTCGTACAAACAGATAAACCGGGAGTACGCCACACAGGCCGGTAGGTCTACAACTAGTCCGTTTTTTAACAGTAGTCCGTTGTCTAAGCTTAGTTTTTGAAAGACTTCCTAGCATCGTAACTACCTCCTTTATTCTTGTAAGTACTTTCATTTCTAATTCGAACACAACAAATATCAGAATTTAAACTAGGAATAGGTATTTATCTTTCATACTTGTGATACATTTTCAGCATACAAATCATTTTAGCTTGTAGAGTTAGCCTATCCTTTTAGTGTAGTTATATTATCTAATATCAGCCATTTGTCAGTATGGGTCAGAATCTCAATATGAGTGCATCCCTGATTAGTTTATTCTATAAATGAACTTCCCACAAGAAAATTAACACTGCATTGTGACTTCTATATTATATGTAGGTATATATTTTACTTACCTGTTCAGATTGTGTAATGAGTCCTGTAATGTGCAGAGTGTCTGCTATAGTAGTCTGAGTAGCTGATGAACCATCAGAACCAAAGTAAGAAGGGAACACAGAGGCGTTGACTGAGATGCCTAAAATAATAATAATAAAAAAGGTATTGCGTCAGTAAACAAACATGAGATTTTGTAAGTGCTTGTGGTTTAAGCTTGTAAAAAAAAGATTCTTTTTAATGTATTAAAGGGATAGTCTACACAAAAATAATAGATATTTTGAAGAATGCTGGTGAAAATCAATAGAGTTTTTTCACGACGAGTCATCAGTCGGCCATACTGGCGCTGAACCGAAGGAAACTCGCATTTTGCTGATTATTTCTGCTGAAAATGGTCAACTACGGTCATGTTTTGGGCTGCACTAATCGGTCGACCAGGAAAAACATTTGAAGTACTGCTGCCAAAAGTTATAACAAATCAAGGAGAACAGCGAAAAAAAAAACAACTAAGGAACAAAAGGCGTTTGGTTGGCTAAACTAAACCAGAATGAGCAAGAATCTTGACAGCATTTGTATTTTTTCTTATCATTTCCAGTCAGGTAGGTGAAATATGAGGCTAATATCTGTATTAATACCTTAACTTTAGTTTGTCAAATGCTGTTGTTTACATCCGAGTATCGCAAACATGGCCGTGTATCCAGGTAACTGACCAAATCGTCACATAAGCGCAAACCCTCTATGGGAACTAAAACTGTTTGGTTACCAACATATCTTCTTTTATGTTCCACAGAAGAAAGAAAGTCATACAGAGTTGGAACAATGTGAGGATGAGTAAATGAAAATTCATTTTTGGGTAGACTATCCTTTTAATGTATTGTGTTGAGAGGAAGTCTGAAAAAGGAACTTTAGTGAGTTGGATCACGCTTTTGTAAGACTTCCCCTTCGGTAGTGCGCTTCTTATTTTTCTATATCACTTTAAAAACATTTTGATTTTTGCTTCTCTTATGTTCATCCACATATCTAGTTTTTAGCTGAAACATTCATTAGTTGAAGTGGATTGTGTGATTCGTGTTTTATGGTTCTCTCCACTATGTGGAGCAATGTGACAAAGCGCTTTATTGTCTGAGATCTTTTCTATTGTATGTTTAAAGCAGATGTTGCAAATGAATGCATTTGCATTCTCACAGGAATTCAGATGACTTTGTATAATTAGTAGCTTGTTTAATTAAATGTGCATGCTTAAATAGGTTGAGTGTGGCACTGCTGGGAACGTCTTTCCCTTCGCATTTCCTCTATTTACAGATGCCTTCCTTTAATGCAGAGCAGAGGCATTGTTTAACTTCCCAACACTTGAAAATAAGAAGCAGATGGAGCTTTCAAAAAGAATTCATGTTTTTAAAATAATAGGGACACCTGTTTACATTCATGTTCATTCCTAGTTTGTGATGTCAGCAGGTCTGTAGTGTCTCATCAGAAACACACCACGGCTAATCTAATAAAAAATAACATTTTATCTAGCAGTTTTATTGCACTCATTAAAAATGAATATTATCCTATCCACTGATATTTTCACAGTATACAGTGCTGGCATTAAATCTAGAGATGGGTATTTAATTTCTAAACGCCACATAGTATAAATGCGTTTCATGGAAATTATGTGCTCTTGAAATCATCCAGATAGTTTAAAAGTTCAACAACTCAGGATTTCACAACATTTGTTTCTTTTCCTGGGGTGTAAGAACAGGTCAGTGACATATTTCTTTCATTTTTCACAGAAGATAACACTTCTCTATTATTGAGCAGATTTATCATTTGTTTGTCATTTTGCGAATACAGGGTTTAAGATGCTGAACATCTGACCTCAGCGTTTCGAAGTCCTTTGTGGAGGAGTTCTGTCCGCCCACAAAAATGGTAAAGTAAACCAGCCCCCCTTTCATAATCCCATCCCAAAGACACAAGGCTTTAGTTTCTCAGAAAAGACAAACCACGTTAGTCAGGACTGTACTGGGTGTGACACATGTGAGTGTTTTGGGTATTCAGCATATTGTAAGACATCAAGAAGTATAACAGAAGTGGGTCAAGAAATACCTGATCCATAACAAAGATTGTTGGCTCAGTAGGCTTTTCTTCATGTGCACCTCCATCTGTTTCTTTTTCTGTTTCTGTTTCTGTAAAGCTTGTTTCTCTTCCCTTGTCCGTCCCTGCTCCCATTAAAAACCTCTCCAGTTCTTCACTGCTGGCATTGCCTAGTGACACACATTCATAAAAATGAGAAATGGTGAAGCTTCATGCAAGTATATAAACACATACACTACTGTAGTGTCCCATTACTTTTCTTGTTCCATTGGACTGAATTTCCTAGAGAACTGTACAACTTTTTAGAATTTCTAACTTATTTTATATATTTTTCAGTTAAAAATATTTATGTATTTAATGATTTTTTTTTAAGGGTAAAAATGCACTTTAGGGCTTTCTGTTGGACATTTCTCATAGTTTTCCACAGAAATGTTTGCATAATTAGTGCATGACTAAGATTTATTTTAAACCATTAATTCCTGTTCAGTATCATGGAGGTGCCGACGTCCTGCTGTAATAATAAATGACACTCTGGGGTGCAGTTAAGTGACCCTTCAACCCCGTATCTGATGGTAGAGATTACTAAGAGGGTCTATGACTAGAATAAGGGGGGGTCTCTAGCCCACTTGCCCCACTGTAATTTAAACTGCCATTAGCTCATATGCATACTAATCTAATCAAGTCTGAGGAACAAAATGATCAAATTTAAACAAACCTAATGTAAACGTGAACATTTTTTAAGTGTGTTTTAGTAATAAAATGTGACCCTGGACCTCAAAACCAGTCATATTTTTTTGAAATTGAGATTTCTGAAAGCTAAATAAATACGTTTTCCATTGATTTATGGTTTGTTAGGGTAGGACAATATATAAAATATTGAGAAAATCACCTTTAAAGTTGTCCAAATGAAGTTCTTAGCAATGCGTATTACTAATCAAAAATTAAGTATTAATATATTTGTGGTAGGAAATTTACAAAATATCTTCATGGAACATGATCTTTACCTAATATCCTAATGATTTTCAGCATAAAAGAAAAAACGATAATTCTGACCCATACAGTGTATCGTTGGCTATTGCTACAAATATACCTGTGCGACTGGTTTTGTGGTCCAGGGTCATAAATGTGAAATAAAATGTGAAACATTTAAAAACCTACTGAAGAATGAGAAATCAAATGTTGAGTTGTAGTCATACTCCGGGGTTTGAGTGGAATCATAGTCAAAAGCATAATGGTAGTCCTCAACACCTGCAAAGACAAAACAGAGTAGATTTAGCTATTATTTATTTAAAAAAAAAAACTTCTGTCTGTCCTTCTTATAATCTTCTATTCACACCAGTCAGACAGTGAGTGTCACAGCATGTTAGCCATCAATTATGACTTGTCCTCATTTCACAAATACAATTAAAGCTTTGAACATTATCTGGCCATCTTTACTGCATCACAGCCCAGTCACCTCACTGAACTATAGAGGACATTGTTTCCCATTGAAAAGAAGCAGTGTCAGTAACTTGAGATCTTTGTATTGCTTCTCACATACTATTGCCATTTGTCAGTTATGCGAGACTATTCACCATGACATTTCTTTCTTCCCAAGCATCCTGTCTTTTCCTGACATATGTGATACTATGAGATTACTGGAGACTGAGATGTTCATGAATGAAGAGTCATCAGTAACATCTGTGAAGCTGGTTCTGTCAGGCTCAAGAGATCGAGAAGACAGTTGGCTAACAGGTTCTTTTCAGTAACTTTTTCTCAGAATTTATTTAGATTTGATAACTTACTTCGTCTTACTACTGCATCACTATTCAAAGTAAATGTGAAATATTATTAAAATTAAAGATAGATTTTCTATTTTATTATATTTTAAAATGTAATTTGTTCCTTTGATGGCAAAGCTAAATTTTCAGCATCATTACTTTAGTCTTCAGTGTCACATGATCCCTTCAAAAATCATTTTAATATGCTAATTTGGTACTCAAGAAACATTTCTTATTATTAACAATGTTGAAATCTGTTGTGCTGCTTAATATTTTTGTGAAAACTGTGATGCATTGTTTTCAGGAGTCTTTGATGAAAGTTCAAAAGAACAGCATTTATTTAAAATAAAAATCTTTTGCAGTCTTTACTAACAGTTTTGATCAATTGAATGCATTGAATTTCTTAAAAAAAAAAAAAAAAATTACTGACCCGAAACTTTTAAACAGTACCGTATGACATATAACAGATCTGTGTTTTATTCCCGTCTGGGAATGCTTGAAAAAGAAAACTGTTCTTTCCTTATTTAGTAACAGGCACACATGGAGCATCTGTTTTAGGATCATAGCTGGCACTATAAAAAAAAACGTCAGTCTCTTGATGATTTTTCCTTGGTATCATATGGAAATCTTCTAAACCTTTGGGTCACCGTGTATTTTTGGGACTTAGGGCCCTTGGACACACAGGAGTCCCTTAAGTGCTGACCCTCCGCAGAACTTGCTTTTAAAGTACAGAGGATGGGAACTGACCCGAGAATCTGCTTCCTTAGGCTGAAAAAATAATCTGTCAGGCTTTTCCTTTTACATGTTATTCATTTATACAGCTGTTTAGTGAAGACCAAGGTGATCAGTGTCAGTATTTTTCTTTAGGGAATGTGAATGATATCCAGACTACACCTGGGAGTTGAGCCCAAGAAGACCACCTTATATGCCTTAGGCTTATCTGGATTTGTCCGACTCCATTTACTTTGAACTTTTTAGGGTGAAAAGTAAATATCAGATGTCAGAGCAAAAAAACGTAACAAATTTCCAGTTGTGAAAACTCTCCAATGTCATTTACACCTACACTCTTAAAAATAAAGGTTCCAAAAAGGTGTTTGTATTACAGCGATGCCATAGAAGAACCACTTTTGGTTCCCCAAAGAACCTTTCAGTGAACAGTTTCTAAAAGAACCATTTTGAAGAACATTTTAAAAACTTTTTTCGACTATAAAGAACCTTTTCTGCATTTGAAAGGTTCCATGGATGTTCAAAGTTCTTCATAGAACCACTGATGCCAAAAAAGAAACTTTATTTTTAAGAGTGTAGACACACTGATAACCTGCTATGTTTTCTCTAAGGAGCTATTTCTACCTGATCTAACCCTTAAATTGTCTATTACTTCAGAAATTATTATGCATCTCTCTAATGTTAATTGGCATTTCCTAATAGCAATTGCAACTCTAGATACCTGTTCACTCAAAAGGATAATTAATAACTACTTTACATAGTTTCATAAAACCTTCTTGCATCTCAGTAATCTATGATAGTCTATTTCCACCACATAAAAAAAAATCATGCTTTGGAAAAAATCATAATTATGACATAAAAAGTTGAAATTATGAGATAAACGGTAAGAATTGTGGCATTAAAATTTCACAATTTTATGTCGTAATTTTGCCTGATCTCATAGATCAGACTTGGTATCTTAGAATTTATTTATTTATTTAAAGTGGGAAAACCTGCTAGGCATTTTATGTTAATTTTGCAAATAGAAATGAATTAATTAATTGTGATTAATTAACGATTAATCGCATCCAAAATAAAAGTTTTTGTTTACATAATTTATGTGCACGTACTGAGTATATTTATTACGTAGGCCTATATATAAATATACACACATGCATGTATAAATTTAAGAAAAATATGTTATGTTTATATATTAAAAATATTTATATATAATATCAGTTTTATGAATATAAATATATACATGTAAATATATATAAATATTTTCAAAATAGTTATTGTATGTGTGTGCATTTATATATACATAATAAATATATGTGTTACACATATATTATGCAAACAAAAACTTTTATTTTGGATGCGATTAATCGTTAATTAATCACAATTAATCGTTTGACAGTACTAATTATAATGTACCACCAACATTTATTTTAAATGATCAATCTCAGTTTCAGTTTCAGAGGTTATTTTAGATACAAAATACATCATTACATTATTTTTTTAGTGTACAATAGTATTTTTGATTGACAGCATCATGGAACATAGTATAAACCTAAATGTTTTGCCACACATGTCCAAGAATTGGCACTTGGCTTTTGATTTATGGATGTTTGCCAGTGCCATTAGGACTCTAAACCTTTTCCCAGACTTGCCTTGCTTTATCATTACAATCATCCCTGAAGGAACAAGTAACAAACAAAGAGTACTTCTCTCATACGCTGCATCATCCATGACAAGTTTTTCATGGCTTTTTCAAGCGAATTATAATCAAATTGCAGTCATAGTTCTTTGGAGACAGTCGTCTATGGGGTAATAAGTATATGTAAGCATAATCTTTTCACTTTCTCTTGAGATTCGTGGGAAACAAGGCCCAGTTAATACCTGGATCAACACCAATAAACATGTGGTGCCATAAACAGCATGAGGATAAACGCTCTTAGCTATCAGTGAGCGGGGACGTCTGGTCAGGTCTGTGGTGAGCACGCAATGTGCTGTTTATTTAAACATCATTATCCCCTGAGTAAAGCAGTCACTGTCTATTAAGTGCCATCTGAATACTACGAATGGAGTCCCACGCTAGTCTACAACTCATGCCATGGTTTCTTATCAAAACATTATCGTGCCCCTTTAATCAGATAGCTTTGCCAAATAAAGAAACAAAAATAACAGTGTTGTGTTTTGTCTGCAGATTGACATGGTGGATTTTAGGGTGAAGGTATTCACATGCCCCGTTAAATGAGTTTATCTTTCAAGTTCTCCTTTAGTGAGGAAAGTTAACGAAGCGCAGTTTTTACCCTATTGTTCACCCCATTTAAATGCCTTTATCCCTCTCATTTATTCTCCTTGTGTCACTGCCATTGAGATATGAGCAAAATTCCACAGTTTAGAGGTTCAACATACTGTCTGGCCTTTGTCCAACTTCATGTTCTCACTATAGACTATAAAACCCAACGTGGTCGCACCAATCAAACTGAGCAAACAAGCTGGAACATGTAAGCTAAAGCATAGACAAGAACAATGAAAGCTGGGACCAAACCTCAGGAACATTATTTTAACTAAGAATATACTGCTTCGAAGCTGAGATTGGCATTTTGTAACAGTAACTGACAAACATAGTTTCTTGCGAGGCATTGGGAAATTTAGTCAGGCGGAACTTGACCCTTCAACTCCCACCAACCACCATCAGTCATTGAAGGGCCCCAAAACTTGTGATTCCAAGATGTTATCCTAAAGAAATGTCAAAACAAGCATGAACCTAAAGTTACGAAAATATCCTTAAGGTAAAACCTCCCCTCCCGTAATGATTTTTGGACAGTGTTTTTCCTGCTTATCGCTTTGCCCAAACCCCAGGAGGTGATGGGTTCAGTCCAACAGTAAAATAAAAAGCATAAATGTAACTCATCTTAAGACATCTGCTTTATTAATTCCCAGATTATCTTCTGTTTTCCAGTAATTCATTAATAAAATCGCCAGACTCCTGGCACACTGGGCACATCCCCCCAGCGCGGGTTGCCAAGTGCATCGTCTCAACAACAACGTAAATTTTCTGTTCACTAAAGCAGACAACACATCAGTTCATTCCACTGGTGTTTACCAGGAATAATGTGGCTGTTTATAATGTTTGACACTTTGTGTATAGCAGTTTGGGGGTAAATCTTTACCATGAAGGTTTTATTCTTGACAAGGATATCATTCAGTCTGCTACTCCTAATTATCACTTATTGTAGTTGTGCACAACACTGAAGTCATGGACGTTCTGTCACTTCCTCAACACAAAAGAACAGATTCCTGCTTGTTTCTGCTGGTAGTCAATGAACAAAAAAAGAGAAGGAAGTCAGAGCTGTGAGTGTGCGTCGACAGAAAACAGCTGTGTAGGGAACACGGTGGGATTACTTTGCCCTCGTGATTGTTATGACCCCCTGGGGCCGTCTGTCATGCCGACGAGTTTGCACTGTCATACAACTCTATATGGATGCACTGAATTTTTCACTGGGTATTTCCAAACCAAGTTATCTCCAACTTATCTTCAAGAGCCAAGTTTACAAATGAGCAGTATTACATGTTTAACAAGTTCCATGCTGACTAATACTGTTGCTGCTTTTGTTCATAGTAATTTTGCATGTTTTTTTTTTTTTTTTTTTTTTTCCCACATGTTTTGTGGGAAAACTGTTTTCCTCTTCTCTCTTTTAAATAGCAATGGATTCTATTTACATAATGTCTTGATTGCATTTTGCAGTGTCGAGTAACTGGCACATTTCACAGACGAGAATCCATGAAACGCATTACTAGACAGTTTTGTAAGGCTGCATGATATATTAAATCCATTTAAAAATCATAATAAATTATAGTACTATTGTGAATTCACAAACACTGCAATTCAATTAAATAAATATATGCGATGCGGGTTTAATATAGGCCTATGCACCTTAATGATTTACATGGGCAGACCGTCTCAAACTCTCAAACTCATCTCTGCATATTGCTGCAATATTGGGTTTATTATAACGTTCATCTGGGTACACAACTTGCGCCATTTAATCAGATTTGTAGGGTAAATCATTTATAAACCTACGCAAACACAGGAGGAAACATCAATATCTTTCTCAATATGCTAACTGTTCATCGTGACTTCAAAATAAAAGTTCAAACCCTCACTCTGAGTTTACATGTTTTGACATGTAAACTACACCTACCCTAACCCTACCCGATACTTTTGATTATTTTCTACATTTTTATTGAAATTAAATGCCTTTTCGATGTGATATGAGATTTTAAACGTAATACGAAAATTAACCATGGTTTTACTACAAATAAAACCAAAAAACAATGGTTACTATCGTTAAACCATGGTAACTACAAATTGACCATGGTATTTGTTTTACAAAAAACGCCAAAGAACATGGTTACTAAACTTTTACTATAATAAAACCAAGGATATAATCAGTGACACTGTCTACACTGGATGCATCGCTACACGGTGCGACGCGACACAACAAATCCCTGATAGTAAACTGATGCTTTGTTCTATTTATGATGTACTGACGCAAAGTTCAAATGATTTGCAATGGTCGCTTTGTCGCCCCCAGTTGCCACGGCGTGACGTGACGCAATGAGACAGCCATCGCGTCCGGTGTAGACATGGCATCAAGCTGTTGCAGTGTGGCAATCTGTTGTGGCGACTGTCCGGTGTACACATAGTGTTAGGAAATATTTCTGCCCAATTTAACCCTTAAATTGAATTGTGTCTGTATAACCTAATATATTTAGATTGCCTTGATAATATTTAAGTCAATTAATTTATCAATAATTTAGATGTTACCACATGTTTGCCATATTTTCAGTGAACCTGCTGCGGATCACTAACCAAGACTGTTAACTTTTTGAAAATATATAAGTCTTCTTGTTCACTCCAAAAGCACAAATCAAAACCAGATTCTCACAACACACACTTTTCCTGTCAGTGGATCTCTGCATGCTCAAACATTTTTTGTGTCAATACAGTAAAAAAAAGGGTAAGATAATTAACCTCTATCAACCAAAATGCATTAGGTTGCACCAACAAAAACAAACCTTTCTTTGAAACATTAAGGACAAGTTCTGCAAAATGTCTCACACAGTGAAAGTCAATGGGGCCCATGTTCTTTTGGACCCTATTGACTTCTATTGTATGAACAAGAACATTTCAAGCATTCTTTATGATGTCTTCTTTTGTGTTCCACAAGAAATAAAGTCACAGGTTTGGAACAACACAAGGGTGATTTTCAGATAAACTAACCCAAAAACAACTTTAAGTTACCACTTTGTACAGTGTTCTCAGCCTCAAACACAGTCCCACATGCAAATATCTTTTCAACTGCAATGTTTTTTTATAAAGTCTCTTAGGAGCAGTTTTAGAACTTTGTCTCACACAAGATCTGCACCTCATTCCAAACATTCGCACATAGCAAGTTCCCCCATTAAAGCTATAATCAATCTCAGGCTCACTCTCACTCACACACACTCACCCAAGCAGAGCGGCAGCAGTAGGAGTGCTCCTGCCAAACACACTGATATCATCACACAGCGGTGAGGTAGTCTTGCCATGTCGCTCTAAACGTGTTGGTGTGTGTATGTGCAGCCTCCACGCTGTGCCTCTGAATGACTGCAGCATGTGAGTGAGTGTGAGGAGAGGAAACCGCCGGGAGAAGGGGTGGGAGGAAGGAGTAAGAGGGGGTGGGAACTCCAAAGTTTTAGATGCCTCATTCATCTGTTAACTATAGCACCGCCTTCAAACAATACAACAGCAACTGTCTCAACCCTGAAAGTGGATTTGGATTGTAGATGTTATAATCCTCATCCATTTAAACAGGTTATTTGTAGTAATATGACTTTTTAGGACAGGCAGTGAGATGAAAGGCTCACCCGGGGTTTGGGATGTGGGTCACAGACCCCACGGAAAGGTCAGTGAAGATGTTCGTAGGTCAGCAGATCTAAATGTCATCCAGGCAGCTGTGTGACTCTGCTGTTGTATCTGCTGTTTGTCAACTGATCTTGTATAGTGATAAACTTGGATGCCTGCTGTGCGGTTAATGGTTCAGAAAGGATGTTTCAAGATCAGTTAACCAAGGCATTTAATGCGTCACCCAAGCAAGAAACTTCTGCATGGTTACAAAACAATGCGTGTTTTATCATAGTTTTATGGACATGAATTCATGATAATATGATGATTTGTACCATGCAGTAGCATAGAAACATTTTAAGTACCTTACAGCAGGGTTTTCAAACTTTAATGCCAAATACCCCTAGATGACCTCTTCATAAATATTGCTTTATTGAGCAAGCAAAAGAAAAACATCTGAGGAAAAAGAGATTATAATAATTATAATAATGATTTAAAAAAAAAAAATATCCTTGAACAACAGCTTGAAAAGTACTGCCTTAAAGTACAGCTAAAATACTATATTTTTTAAAGAATACATTCCAGGATTTTTCTCCATATAGTGGACTTTAATGGGAGCCAATGGGTGAAGGTCCAAATTAAAGTTTCAATGCAGCTTCAAAGGGCTTTACACAATCACAGCTGAAGCTGAATAAGGGTCTTATCTAGTGAAACCATCACTCATTTTCTAAAAAAATTAAAAACTATATACTTTTTAACCACAAATGCTCATCTCGCACTAGCACATCTGCAACTTCATGCATTACCTAATCACGTTGGAAAGGTCACGCGCAGTTAGTTCTTTGTCTGTGTACTTGGTTCAAAAATGTAGGATAGGGTGAAAAACTCCTCCAACTTCAAAATTGTCCAACATCATTCTTTTACCTTTTTCGTAAAGGGCGTTTGACTTTCTTTGCGTGAAATCTAATGTAATGTGTGAAGTCGAGCTAATGCAAGATGAGCATTTGTGATTAAAAAATATATGCACTTTTATTTTTTTATTATTATTATTATTATTAATATTTTTTTTTTTTTTTTTTTTTAGAAAATGACTGTTTCACTAGACAAGACCCTTATTCCTCAGCTGGGATCATGTAGGGCACTTTGAAGCTGCACTGAATCTGTAGTTTGGACCTTCAACCCATTAATTCCCATTAAAGTTCACTGTATGGAAAAAATCCTGGAATGTTTTCCTCAAAACCTTAATTTCCTTTGGACTGAAGAAAGAAAGACATGAACATCTTGGATGACATGGGGGTGAGTAAATTATCAAGAAATTTCATTCTCAAAGTGAACTAATCCTTTAGCTCACACTTGAAACTTTAGAAACTTGCAGTCAAGGACAAAGAGATGTTTAAACTCCCACACTGTTGTTTTCATTTTACTTAAAGATGTTCTAGTGTCAAATATCTTTAAGAAAAAAGCCTGAATATCTTTGCATGTGGGTCCCACTGAATTAAAAACCCACTGCTATGCCAAGTGCCAGATGTTTTTGAGCTCTGCATTGAGGAGGCAGGGGCTTTGACCTGCCCATCTTTTCTACTCAGCAGGGGCTTGAGGAGAGGCACAAGGTACATAAAAGTGGACTTCTCTAGCAGGAAAGGACAGAGCGTGGGGGGTGTTTGTTAGTGAAGTACATGAATGAATATTCTTGGCCTTTCAGCCTTTCTTTCCTGTCTTGCGGCACTGATGTGGTCTGTTCCCCAGTCGTCGCTCTGAGTCAGCCAGACTTGGCTCTCTTCAAACCCTTTTCACAAGCCCCAGCTGTGTGAATTGGACCGTGGGACTGTGTGGGTGAGTCGAGCATACGTGAGACAAGACAAGAACCCCCTTCGAACAGTTAAGATCTATTTTCCTGCTTTAAAAAACCTAGTCCTCTTATTTCAATCCTAGTCTGTGCCCGTGGGCTGCAGACACACCCTGGGCTTGTGCTGAAATCTGAGATGCCTCCCATTGAACAGAGAGCAAAACCTCAGATTGACTGCAAGGAGTCTGTCAGTGCCCACATGGGTCATATAGAGGGAAATTAGTGGGCAGGGTTCCAGTTTAAAAAAAAAAAAAAAAAAAAAACACACATTGTGTCTTATTGACTTTTAGTTCAGATTGTTTTTTTATGCTGAGTTAGGTGCCTAGTATGTGTACTTTTTTTTTTAATGACAGGAAAATATAGGGGCTAGAGCTGCAGGTTGTCCGCCAGTTATCTCTTGATCTCAAAATATTTTTGAAGAAAAAATGAAAATACATGGTGGTAAACCAAAAATACATTACTTATGAAACTTTTTGCATTAAATACATAAAAATTTCTTCAGGAAAATTACAATTCAAATAAAATTAAAAATATGAAAAATGCAATAAAAGTACTATATTTATAAAGCTAAAAATTCAATCAGACCCTAAACATTATTATTATTATTAAGCATTTTAGTTTAGTTTTGCATGAAATAAGCATACATTAAAATTCTTAAGGAAAATTCAAATGTATTTTGTAAAAAAAAAAATAATAATAATAAATATATATATATATATAATCTGCAATAAAGCTATTGCTAAATATTTCTTTTTTTTTTTGGTCTGTGCTGAACTGTGAAACTGCCTGCTGTTCTTCAGAAAAATCCTTTAGGTCCCACCAGTTCTGGTTTTTCAGCATTTTTGTGTATTTGAACCCTTTCCAACAATAACTATGATTTTAAGATCCATCTTTTCAAACTGAGGACAACTGAGGGACTCATATGCAACTGAAGGTTCAAACGCTCACTGATGTTTCAGAAGGAAAAACAATGCAAATAATACATTTTGAATTTGAAGATCAGGGTAAATTTAACTTATTTCGTCTTCTGGGAAACATGTAAGTATCTTTTGTAGCTTCTGAAGGGCAGTACTAAAAGAAAATATATAATATTTAGGCAAAATAAGAAAAAATTTACTCATTTTCAGTCTTTCATCAAAAGTTTTCAGAAATTAGAAAAGGTCCAAATACACAAAAATGCTGAAAAACCAAAGAATTTGTGGGACCTGAAGGATTTTTCTGAAGAACAGCAGGCAGTTTAACTGTTCAGGACAAACAACGGACTTATGAACAACTATCACTAAAAAAAACAAACAAACAAAAAACACACAGCTGTGGGTCATTCAGGTAACAACACAGTATTATGAATCAAGTGTATGTAAACTTTTGAACAAGGTCATTTTTATAAATTCAACTATTATTTTCTCTGGTGGACAATATGTAAACATATTTTATGTGAAATATCTTATTCAGGTCAGTAATAAATAAAAAATAGCATGCACTTTGTATGATCCCTCTTATTTTGGTAAAATAATTGTTCACCAAGAGGTCCTCAGCCTGAAAAAGGCTGAAGACCTTCAGTTGTTGAAACCAAGTGCATTTTAGAGGGATTTTTAGTTGGAGTGATTGGCTAGAAGGCTGAATTACTGTTGTCACTCATAAATAAATAACATTTTGTCCCAATTGCTAATTTTTCTCAGTACTATTATTCTCTTCTGAAATAGATTCAAAAGGATGCCACCCTTGGCTCTGTCTTGGACAGAAGAATTGGAACTGGCATTTGTGTCACACATTTTGGCTGATATCCTGAAAAACAGACACATTTGATGCTGACAGAGTGGTAAAAAAAAAAAAAAGAAAATAACACATTTAAACTGTTAACTAGTTCATTTGCATACTGAATTCAGCAAAAAATAGTCACTTGCTAAGGCAACCAAGTTTTTTATCTGAACAAAATTTTGACATTTGTAGTAAATTTTCTGAAAAACTGCTGTTTTTAAAAGAAAGCTAAGCTGATAAGAATTGCCACCATGGTGAAGCATGCTTGAAAAATAGGATAGGATTTCTCTGGTGAGGGATAAGTGGGGGAAAAAAAGGGATTAGAGATTCATATCTTTACTCCCCACCCTTATAGAGAGATCTGCCTTCATCTAATGCATTGCTTTCTTTTGTAAATATTATATGAACTGTATTGCAGTCATGATTAAGGATTTTCGGGGAAACATAAAATACCACTTTTGGATCCTGAATTGAGCTTTTACAGGGATTAAGCCATAATAGGAGTGTTTAGAAAGACTTGCAGAGGCTGTGTGAACATTATCCGATGGGGGTGAATTTCTGGGGTTCTTCCTTGATTTACATGCGAGCGGGATGTTAGCCACACTCCCACTGATATCTCAGCGTGGGCACGGCTGACCAGCGCATCAAATGGGATGTGTGTACGTGAGAACAGAAAGAAGATGAGTCTCGGGGGTCACTGGGGACCCCCCCGCGGGAGCAGGGATGGATCTGCCGCTCTGGCTGTGAGGTCCCACAATGGACAAGCCAGTGGGAGAAAACATTTGTGAGTGTTTAGCACAGAGCATTTGCATGGAATCTGGGCTCTCATCCAGAAGCTGTTTTCCATGCACACTGTAAGAACAGACCTGTAAGGAATTCTCCATCATGGACTGCTTACACACACCATGTGTGAATTTCACTTAATGATTAGAGATTAAAGCAGTATTCCGTGTTCAGTATGTTAAACTCAACCAACAACATTTGTGGTGTAATGTTGTTTTCTACAAAAATTAAAGTAGGCTTTTCTTTTAAAAAAAAATCTGGGACAGCTCTACATCTTAAAAAAAAAAATACACAAGTTTTAACAAACAAATTAATGTAAGTCCATCTATAACATATCAGGGGTGCTCGTTTTTTTTAAACAAACATTGTCCAACAACAACACCAGTCAGTAAAGTTACATCAGGAGTCTCTATGCGTCTCTCTCGCCTCCACTGAGCCCATTGAGTTTTAACAGACCCCCCAAAGCATGCGGTAGGTTTGATGGGGGTTATTGAGAATGAATCGGTGAAAATCACACCATCGCGATATGATTGGATATGACTGGTTACGTTCAGCTGTGATTGGTTCGTGCAATAAATCCCACCTCTTGTGTTCATGCGTGTTCCCCATTCACAAATCATTCTGAATGAACAATAATGGCATTAAAGGGAAGACTAATTAAAAAAAAGTAAGTAAACTACTCACGCACTTAAATATAACCACTTTGCTACATCAAAATAAGACTTAAAATGGCCTTTTTTAGTTTTTAGAGTAAATCTCTGTGTCTGTGACCAATATTTACCAAACTTTGATGACTGATGATCTGAAAAACTTAAAAATAGTTAAAAGTTAACTATTAAAAAGAATAGCTGAACATAAGTTTACAAATAAAATATATTGTTTCAGTCGTTACTGCCTTGAGTTATTATTTTGGAATAAATGTAAAATGCTTAAAAACACTAACCTGATGAGATTCATACTTGGCTTTAATGAATAAAGTATTGATTATATTGTTCATGTAAAAATATAAAACATGAGGACTTTACCTCCTCATTTCAGAACACCACCTCGCACCATTGTAACAATATATAACAAAAAATTCACATTTCTGTTTATAAATCCTAAAACTGACCTCAGTTTACTTATTGTAAGGTCCTCACTGTAACCAGGATTTTTTAAAAAAGAAAGAAAAAAAAAAAGCTAGAGACAAGTCAGAATTACTGTGTTTGGTAACATTATGACACAGATGGTATTTTATGAGCTTCACTTGTACTGAACCAAAAAAACAATGCAGGTTTAATATATTTACATTACTGGATGGTTATATATTTTAAATGACATGCTATAACATGCATTCCATGGTAGTAGATAAAAAATAGCCAAGTGTATCACAAGAAAAAAAAATTGGCATTGATTAAAGTTTAAAAAAATATATATGTTAAACATAAGCCCCAGCATATGAAATCAGATATAATGGAGTAAAAACATGGCCATGATATTTGGTCCAACATCTATTATTTTTAAAGCACCGCTTGCTGAAAGCCAAGAATAAAGCCTGAGAGCAGCAGACTGTTTACACTTATCCCCCCATCTGCATATCATTCATTTAATGCTGGCACTGAGAGATGTTCTCAAGTGATAAGAATAGTCTTTTTGTTACGCAGCAGGGACTCAGGACAACCCCAAGACAATGTACGTTCAAATGAGAAGATACAGTTGACACAGCTGGGAGAAACTAAACTCTCTCTGACATGACGTATATATGTCTTGTACACCATAAACCAGTTATATAATACTTTGATGAATCATTACATGGTGTTTTAGACTCTAAAATACACACTTTTGTATTTGTTACAGTCTCCAAAGGAAAGATGCCAAAAATCCATTAAGTGGAATGACTTGGCTTTCGGAAAAATATATTTGGCCATGATTTGACTGTTTTGAGTCTCAGTGGTCCCTTTTAGACTTTTGATGCATTTACATGTTTTGCAGGTAAAGCTGGTTCAAAATGATATATTTTGTGTTTAGGGTTTATAGTTTTTTTTCTTTCTAATACCACCCAAAGTGCAGAGTCCGTGGAGATGTACAGGGAAAAAAGCATTTGGGATAGAGGCCAAGGTTTGGGGTACCTGCAAAATCTCTGCTTCTCATTGTCCCCCCTCTAGGAAGCGTGTGCAGGAAATGAGCTCACTGAGAAAAATGGTGTTTGACTACGGCACAGGCTAAAATGATTGACAGATAGCTGTTAAAACCACACGGCTGCACAACATCCACATGTGTGTTAAACTTGCAGAAATTATGATTTCCTAGCAGAGCAGTTAAAAGCCATGATTGGAAAACAAGAGGGTGGATTGAGAAATAGCAAAAATGAACAGACGTCTCAATATAAATCTCATTTCTTCAGCTGTTTTCCCAATTTAAAGTTTGGTTTACTTTAGCTAGGAGTTAAAAATGCACTGATTCCGAATGAGTTATAGGTTCTCATGTATTTCAGGAATGGTTAAAAGCTTAGTCCCAAGTCGGCATTCTTTTCATCCCCACAGGAGGAGTTGAGGACCTCTGTCCTTGACCTTGTACAGTGTTCAGGTTCATGTTCCTTTTCGTTTGTAAATCAGCCATGGATTTTGGTCAGAATGACCATCATGAGAAGCCTAAAAAAACACAGCCTGGTATTCTCTGGGATTGATTTGTACGTGACCTTAACATCACGCTCCCAGAGTAAAGGAGCTCCTGCTAAATTAGGTCTATTGTGTGTCCGCTGATGATGTCTTCATTTTTTCCGAATCCTCTTGCACATGGTGGGTAGTTTTTAGGAGGTGTTTGTGGACTTGGAGAGCAGTATATTATGGAAAAGAAACAGGAAAGGGGAAAGGGGTGAATGAATCTGGGCGTAAACTGGGGTTATTCATTTTAAAAGTCAATTTATCTTCTTCACACATATCTCAGTTCATCTCTTGAGTTCTTTCTTTTTAACTGGATGGTCAATGATTAAAAGCCTGTATCTGTTCACTGCTGCCCTGTCTCATGGTTTCTGTGCTGGGGGCTTCAAGGCAATTATAGCAAATGAAAGACGACTTAAACAGGATTGGGAATTTTCTGGAAGATAATTGCATCATCTGATTTGACTCATCCATATGACCGTAGGGCATTCGAACATCTTTGAATAAGACAAAGATGCAAGTGTGGACAGATTTTTCATGGAGACCAATGTGAGAGAAGCCACTTTGAAACGTGTCATGCTTCATGCTAATCAAAATTGATTAAACAAGTGTCAAGGTACTCTATAGTTTGCCACACTGCAAGCTACTAAAAAAAGTAGTTTAAACGTTTTTTGTTTGTTTGTTTGTTTGTTTTTATTCCAGGACAAATTGTAGATTTTTTGAATGAATAGAATGAACAAAACATCCCAGTTAAACTAAACTGATCATTTTTCACTTCTGTAACTATTCATCACTCTTTCTTCGACTTCTTCAACTTTTTTGACTTCTGTAACTTCTGCTTCTTTAACTTCTTCAGTTTCTTCTATCACTCCTTCGTCTGACTTCTACTTCTTCGACTTCTTCTGTGATCTCTGCTTCTTCAATGACTTATATCACTCCTTCTTCAACTTCTTCTTTGACTTCTGTAGCTTCTGCTTCTTTGCATTTTTCTATGACTTCTGCTGCTTCGACTTCTTCAAATTCTTTTATCACTCCTTCAACTTTTTCTACTTCTACTTCTTCAGTGACCTCTGCTTCTTCGACTACTGCCACTTCTTTGACTTTATCTATAACTTCTGTTTCTTTGACTTCTATTATTCAACTTCTATGACATCTTCCGTGACTTCTTCAGTTTCTTCTATCACTCTTTCAACTGCTTCAACTTTTTCTATGACCTATGTTTCTTCGATTTCTTCTATCACTCCTTCGAATTCTTTAACTTCCATAACTTGTGCTTCTTCGACTTCTATGTCTGCTTCTTCTTTGATTTCTTCAACTTATTTTTCACTCCTTCGACTTCTATGATTTCTGCTTCTTTGGCTTTTGCTTCAACTGCTCCTTCTTACTCTTCCGACTTTTTTTTTTCTTCGAATTATTCTTCTTCAACGTCACCTTCAACCACTCCTCCTTTGATTTCTTAACACAGTTAACAGTCATTGATTTCTTCTTGATCTTTGATTTCTTCTTCTGTGACTTTATTTCAAATACAATAAGCACAACAAAAACTAAAACACTTCTTTACATATCATATATCATATCATATCATATAGTGATGGATTAAATATTCTGCTTTTATAAAATAAATTGCAGAGACTCAAAACAATGAATTAACCAGTTTCTTAGAGTGAATCTGTCTTTTTAAAACTACATATGAGAGAGCGGAGTCTGAATGCATCAGACAAGGTGACATATGACAGTAAGCGAGCCGAGAGTGTTTGAATACCTCAGCTCAGTTGGCATTCAAGTTGTATATAAACAGCGATGTTGAGTTTGGTTGCTCTCCATTACTAATTGTTGGAAAAAATATCTCATTGGCAAAAAAGCTGAACTGTTTTAAAGCTACTGAAAAATGCAGTTTATTTAGTTAGGCCCCAACACTTATATTCCAAAATGGCACAATTAGTTTCAGTTTACCAAACACACTCACACACATACACACACAAATTATTATTTTTTAATTGTCTTGTAGAAAGAAATACAATTTCTCATAGTGATCTTTTAAGTGACATAAAGAAAGAGGCTTTGTTCTTTCTTTCAAAGTTCTTTAAATTTAGGCTCTCCAGAACAAAAAACAGACGAAGTGTCAAGCATTGTGTTATACACCCTTTTTTGCCATAATTTAAGTTATATTGGAAACCTCCCTTGACGCATGGAGCACGCTCCCTGACACGCTCACAAACACACCCTCACGAGCCTTTACATGTTATACTGCAGGGTGTGATGTAGACATATGCACAAATAAACCCTTTGTTAACACAGTGTTTCAGAAACAAGCTCTAGTACATATGCTGCTCATGTGTGATCACAGTCCCTCTTTTAAAACGTAGTATGTTCATTCACAAAGCATAAAACACTTGCACAACCACATGAAATCAGTCTTCCTCTTTGGCTGTAGCATATGCACAATGATGAATGAACAGTGTTGAATCCAAAAAAAAATATTGCAGGCTCGGTGGCTGGCTTGTTTTCATGTCTTAAAATAATTTGATAATGTTATCTTGTTTACTAATACAACCCATTGCCTTAGACATTACTCAGGCTTTTATTGCCTCTTACAAAATCTAGGTTATCTAATGCTCTTAAAGTGCATATTAACAGTTCATCCAAGAACTAACAGAACTTTTGAGTTTCTGTTTTCATGCACTTTTTGTTACTTTTTGTCATCTGTGCACAGGGTTGTCCTAAATAAGACAGCATTTTCCCAGGATTTGGTATCCATACAGCCAACAGCCTCAAATCCCAGAAACCCACTCACACTTGACCTTGTTCGTGTGGGCTGGCAGCTACACCTGGATCCAATTAAACGTCTCTCACATCCTCTTTGTTATTTTTAACCAAGTCCAGAGCTTCATGTTATTGTTTTACTAGCTTTGTTAGGGCAACGCTGTTTGTGTAGGCCAAACTTGTTCAAGTATTTCAGAGGAATACTCTGTTTCTAATAATACAGCGTACTACACTGTTTACAAACTCTAATATGCATATTTTAATACATAAGACAGCACGAGACGGCATTTAGAGCAGAACGTAATGTTCTCCATTTTAATGACTGACTAATTGTTCTAAATAGTCCTCACACTTATAGTCTAAAACGTCTGTCTTGAGCCTCTGGGGTCTGTCTTTTGTGCATGCTGGTGTATTTCTCTCAATCACTCAAGTATTAAACACTTGTTAGGGATTCCCAAGGCTGCCTGATTGCCGCTGGCCTATTGTGTTTCTTTGCATGAGAATACACTAGTGTGTGTGTCCTATTATTCTTGCCTGAACGTGAAACCCTCTCCCCCATCTGTCTACCCCCTCAGCAGGCCACCATGCAGCCGGAGGACAAAAGGTTGCAGGAAACATTGAGAAGACGTGACAATGGCCCTCAATCAAGGTCAAGCAAGAGAAGCTCCAGGGTTCAAGCACAATGAATTTTATCCATCATTAGTTAACTTGCTCCAACATAAGTCTTGCAACTGTCCAACAACTTAGAGAGGTTAAAATGTGAAGTGTGATTTGAAGTGTTAAACATATGTCTGTGCAAAGCTCTAGTGCTCCATCTAGCGATGGTTTACTATAAGTCCACAAGGTACACAAGCAGTCCTAACCAGTCCTAACTGGTTTGGGCCGTGTCCTTGCACTGTCTGCCATCTAGTGGATTTTTATGGCTTTGTTTTTCAGCATTCAACTCCCGTGAGTGCTGAGTTCTAATGCATGATAAAAACACTTAAAAGTCAATTTCTGTCTAAAATCGTTTAAACATTAGTGTAAACAAAACCTTATACACAATACACGTAAACTAAAACATACTTTTAATAAACAAATATGATTGAAATAGCAGTCAAGTGTTGATTTGTGTCATCCTGAGCAAACTTTTTGCTGCATCTTATCTGTTTCCACTTTGCTAGAGCATTTCCTGTTTCCTGTCTACTGTATGCATGCATTTCAACCCAACATTTAAATACTGTGCTTCCTATGAGCCGTCTATTGTTTGCATACAGAAACAACAACAAAGGGATATCTTGATCACAGGATGTTATATATGTGATATCACATGCTTTAAAAACAGGCATTAAAAATTTAAAGGGAAAATTTTATATTGCATATATTATCAAAATGCAGTGTTTCATATATTTAGAAAAAATATCCCATGTTTTACAGCTTATATATCAACCTGATATGTTGAGGTTTTTTATCTGCTGTGTAAATTAGTATTTGGGATTGGGGCAAAACAAAACAAAACAAAAAAACAAAACAGGTATTTAACATTTTAAGGCAAAAAATAATATTGCATATATTATCAAAATGCAGTGTTTCATATATTTAGAAAAATGCCCCATGTTTTACAGCTTATCTATCAACCAGATACATTAGGTTTTTCATCTGCTGTGTAAGTTAATATTTGAGGACAGTGGCAAAAAAAACCCCACATGTATTAAATATTTAAAGGCAAAAATTATTGTACATATTATCAAAATGCAGTGTTTTATATATTTAGAAAAATATGCCCCCATAAAAGGTAAAAACAAAGTACACAAAAAAAATGAATTTCCTTCGAAAATAACCTTAATTTAAAAAAATAATAATTTCTGATTCTTTTTGAGATATATTCATCACAAATAAACAAACAAACATGTTGTCTATCCTAATGACTGTTTTATGCAAAAGATTATTCACTTCTTCTCTGGCAGCCTGGATAAATCAGCTTAGGAGATCTGTTGTGGTGTCCATTCCATTTCAGGGTCAGTGTGCCATGAAGCCCTAGTGGTCACCTTGGTGTATTGCACTAATGCACACTGCTGAAAGCATTCATTTTACATCAGGGCTTATTTCCGTCTAAGGTGGGGACAGTTGTTTTTAAGCTTTTTAAAAAATGAATGTAAACATGTTTGAAGAAAGTTTGGATAACGATAATTTTTATTCATTTATAAAAATGTAATATCCTCCTGGTACTCTACCAGCAAATGGGCCTTTGTGAGTTCTGTGGAGAAGCGATCAGCAGCACATTACATGGGACAGATGGCGTGGCGTGCGCAGCCTTTAAGCCACCATGGCTGTCTGGGTTTATGGTCAGCCATTTTGTAGAATTATTGTATGGATGATACTCGGTATTTGAGAGTATTATGAGATCAGTTGCTTAAAACAATCTAAAACGTTTTGTTTATTTGTAAGGAAATTATGTGCATTATATACCAAGATTAAAAATAAGTAATTGTTATTTCTCTAATATGTTAGTGTTCAATTTTGACTTTAAAATACACAAATTTAACCTGGTCTCAAATTGATTTCGATTTACTGGAGTATTAAAGGACACGGACATCGCTTCCAGGCGGCAATGAGAACAAAGAATGGGCGGATTTACAGTTTGAAAGCTTCATACTGACGTTCTCACCGACCCGTCTAAAATCTACTGCGCGCGTATTTCCAACCAATCACGTCTGTCTACAAAGACCGATTATGTTGATAAGCGTGATCCGTTTGATTGACAGGCCCGTCTACCAATCACGCCTTCAAAAATAACAACTATCCTATTAGGGCGCGGTAGGGGCGGTACCTCAGAAAGGGGGTTGGGTGCGAGGTATCATGGAGGATCAGTTAGAGAACGGCAGCCATTGAAGATAGCCGAGCCGTTGGTCCGTGCTCCGGAGTTTCTCAAATTTTTTTTGTTTAAACGCTCTTAACCAGTGCAGCAATCACTAACAAAATGGAAATGAAGAAGAGGATCAGTTTAGAGCTGAGGAACAGAACTCCAGCGGAGGTGAGAGCTTTAATTATTTATTTTTCACGGAAACGCGAAATGATGTTAGTTCGCAACCTGTCTATCCTGCACGTTAGGAATAGTCGGTAGACTCCGCTGAATGGCAGCACGGCTGTGTAAGACCACATGGGCGCTTAAAAGGATGCGAATACGATTTCTTAGTCATGAATGAATGTATCACAGAATGTATGTGTACATTTATACAAGCTTATTTAAAAACAAGTAGTCAATATAATCGTTATGTGAGCTCGCAGAACTCTTAGTGAATCTTTTGTGAACTCGTTACATGGTCTCCTTCGCCATTGCATTAGACTTGTCGTTGTGGGCGTCCCAAGTAGTACCTCAAAATAATGTACTTAAGACCAAATTTTTAATTTGATGTCTCAGGAATAATTTTTATTACTCAACAAGTGACGTCCAATTTAGTTACGACGATTATAGGCTCCCGATACGACAATATTCTGGCTTCCAAAGAGAAACGGTAACAATAAAAACAAAACGTTAGTGGGATTTCATAGTCCGACCGTCCATTTAGGCAAAATACCGAACAAAACATAACGCGAATGAATGTCTCATCTCCTCACATAAAAGTTTATTGTAGGCAAGCTTCACGGATGCGTACCTCACTATGGCTTCTCTAACCTAGTAAAACGAGCAGTTTCGTCTTCCAAAGGCGGACATCTTACTCTCCAACTCTTCGACATTAGACATTCAGGGGCACTTGCCTTCGGTGTTCCTCCTAAGACCCTCAAAGCCATTTAAGTTCAGGCTTTGAGAGCACAAGCACATATCGAGCGAATGTCGGGTCAAACTGTATAATTAAGCGTTCATGGCTTCTGCAGCGCCTCGCAGTGTGTGTGGTGAGGATGGTGTGTGCGAAAGCTGCTCGAGTCTCCGTGTTGACGGGCGGGGAGTGGAAGTCATTTTGTTGCATCAATAGTTGAGACGCAAATGACGGTGTTTTGTGGCTTTTGCAGTGTTTTTATTCACCAGAGTTGAGCATATTCTAATTCACTGGGCTTACGTGCTGTGTGGAATGGAATAATTGGCGCGTAGAGCTAGAAATAGTAGCTCGACGGATGCAGCTGTACGAACCGTTTAAAAAAAACAAGTTGCCATTTTCCTCCGTGGTTACGTTAATGGCGTAATTATGTAACCTACTGTAACATTATTTTCACTGACGTGAAAAACAATATGCATTCGGCTTTATGAAGCATACCCGTCACTGTTTTATTAATTGAAGGAATGTGGCAGATGGTGAAGGGGCGAGCCCCCCTTCCTCCCCTCCGAGTTTAGTAGATTATTGTAGGCTTGCCTGAACCGAAGTGGAGAAGCACGCTTCTTTTGAATGGGGGTTCTGATGGATGAGATCTTTTACACGAGCTTGAGTTAATGCTCTGTCAGAGTGGACGTGTATAAACGATACGTGGCTTTTAACTCGGGTGTATCTTGCGTCACCAGAACAAGAACGGTAGCAAAATATTATTACTGCCGCGCGCATAATCGCGAGCGTTCTGAAAATCTTCTTGTGAAAGGCTGGCAGTAAATTCATTGCAAATCCTAAATGATATAAGGGGGGTGGAAGCATTACCAAGGCTACATTACACACACATCACGTGCTGAAAAATGTCGTATCTTTCCACAAGGGCAACAAGTTATTGAATATTTAAATTTTAGGGCTGCAGTGCACTACTGTGTGCGCGCGCTTGTGTTATAAGACCAACACGTTATTTAAATCCCGTAAACATTGTTTTTATTTATTGTAATTTTTTTTTTTTTTTAAGTAAAACTTTTTAAACTTAATTACTTTTTCCACTCTTTTAGGCACATAAACATTAATGTATTATAGCAGTACCTTTAAAGATACATTTAATTTACTTTTTGTTTAGTTTTGTCCCAGTTTAATATTATTGCTAAAATTCCAAAACCTTTATTTTGCTTTCCTCGTGTAAATACAGTGGAGATCCTGGGATATTGTTAGTTTTAGCAGTCTAACTTGGCAAAACTGTGTGTTTGGAGGTGGGGCTATATGTTTGCCTGACCAATAGCGAGGGGGGCAGGGTCTGGGAAACCTGTCTTAAAACGCTCATTGTTTTTGCAGTACCGTTTGGTGCCACTAGTAGCGCATTAAGTTAAACTTCAGCTCAGTGTGGATAGGGGTGTCACTAACGATTATTTTGGCAACTGAGTAATCGTCGATTATTCTGATGATTAATCAAGTAATCGGAAAATTATAATACTTTTTTGAGATAAAAAAAATAGACCTAAACAAACAATAGCTTTACTTAAAATACATATAAAATAATAACTGGTTTAAATGAAGTATCAAAAGCAATTTATCATGGTTTTATTAAACAAAACTGAGAACATAATGTACATTATGCATTATATCAAATGCCTGCAGAGGGCGCCAACGGCCTGATGATTGTTTTTACAGTGTGATCTAAATCTTGTTTAATATTGACTAAAGTTAATTCACATGTCTACTTAATCTCTAATATTTGGCAACTTCTTTATGACAGAAATGTTACAGCCACTGTAATTTCTTGAAAATGTGGACATCAAAACGTAAGAGTGTGGGTTTGAGTTTTTATTTTGAAATCGCAATGAACAGTTAGCATATTTAGAAACGTACTGATATATTCTCCTGTGTTGGCATAGGTTTATAAATGATTTACTTTATAAATCTGATGAAATGGCACACATCATGTTCCCAGATGAATGTTATAATAACCTCAGACTCACAGCAATTTGCAGAGATGGAGTTTAAGACTCTCCACAAATCTAAATGATAACTTTTTGTGGAGCCACTGTGAGATGCATGTAACATACATGCATACTCGATTTGAATTGATGAGTTGTGACATCCCTAGTGTGTAACAAATTTTAAAATTTCAGCTTGAAACAAAGCTAATAATTTAATGGCCTACTGGACAGACAACCACTATTAGTTGTCAGATGTTGCAACTTTAGCCTTGTGGTAAATCAGGCCCATAGTATGATTCTTTGTTTACCATTGGCCTAATTATGTTCATCTCTCCTACAGGTAGCAGAGCTGGTGGTAGATAACTGCCGCTCAGGTGACGGTGAGATTGAAGGCCTGACAGATGAGTTTAAGGAGCTGGAGTTCCTCAGCATGGTCAACGTGGGTCTCACCTCCCTGGCCAAACTACCCACGCTGCCAAAATTGAGGAAGGTCAGTCAAGAGATCAAACATTCAGTTCAGTACACGCTAGGCAAAGTGCTCTTAACAAGATCTGTTGCGTTTAAGAAAGTTTAATGTTCTAACCATGCAGAAAACAGATACCCTAACACATTTTACCTATTAATGTTGACGCGTTGTATTATTAAAGTGCACAAAAATGGATGGAGAATACCCAAAGGAAACTTAAGAAGTGTGATGTTGGAAAACATCCATGTTGGATAATTGTAGTTGTAAATTAGGCTTATAAACATTAAGTATATGTTGATTTAATATTACTCGATATTTGTGCAATCATACTTTAATTGTCCTGTTTACTATTTGTTTCAACCTTTTCAGTATTAAGTTTATTTTAAGAACAATTCTTTCTGTTACAGTTGGAGCTGAGTGATAATAACATCTCAGGGTCACTGGAGACACTCGCAGAGAAATGCGCCAACCTGACTTACCTTAATTTGAGTGGCAACAAGATCAAAGAACTCAGCACACTGGAGGCCCTGGTAAAGTAACTGATACATTTATAACCACAACATGTACACATTCATATTCTTAAGTGAGGTATAGTTAAGACGGTCATTATCCTAAGTGTCCATTTTCAGTTTTGACTGATGTATGACATGCTCTTCCCTCAGCAAAACTTAAAGAACCTGAAAAGTTTGGATCTGTTCAACTGTGAGATCACCACGTTGGAGGACTACAGGGAAAGCATCTTCGAGCTGCTGCCTCAGGTCACATACCTGGATGGCTTTGATGCAGAAGACAATGAAGCTCCAGACTCTGAGGCTGATGATGATGGTAAGAACCAAAGAACATATGCTGCAGAGTCGTTAAGATAAATGTATGTTACATCAAGTCATAATTTCTACTACTTTTATGCAGATGATGATGAGGATGGCGAGGAAGGAGCAGGGCAGCTGGGAGAATACGAGGAAGAGGAGGAGGATGAGGAAGGCTCAGAGGGTGGAGAAGTTGGGCTGTCCTATCTAATGAAAGAGGACATTCAGGTGATGTATCTTCCACCTGTTTTTAACATTCACAACCAGTTTTCCAAAACGTTACATCGCCATAACATCAGTTTCCTTCTGTAACAGGATGAAGAAGATGATGGCGATTATGTAGAAGAGGAAGAGGAGGAGGAAGGAGAAGAAGGTAAGCATTCATGATGCAACCAAACATCATGTTTTACGTTGAACTGCTTTTTAATAACCGTACTCTGTGCAGAAGACGAGGCCGAAGTTCGTGGAGAGAAGCGAAAGAGGGAAGCAGAAGACGAGGGCGAAGATGACGACGAGGACGACGACTAACCCTTTGTTCGACTTCTTGGAAACAATGTCCAAGGTGTAGATCAACCCTGAAAAAGACCGTGATCTTGCAGATTGTTTTTCTCTTTGTAAAACCATAGATAAATCACTGTAGAGGCTAAGTGTTTTCTTTTATAAATACATTATATATTACACTATATAAAAGGGGTTTATTGATAATTCATTTATAGCCATTCCAAGTTTATTCCCAACGCGCATAAATCGGTGTCGTCAAGGGGCGGGCGCGGGGTGGTTGGCAAGGGCGTGAGATTTCTCGATTGTAAATAAGCTGTCGAACAGCCCATTCAAGACAGCGCTAGGATTTCACCACTGAGAGGAGACGGCAGCGAGCGTTTGTCCAAATTCGCAAACTCCAGCTCCCCAAGACCTCTGTGAGGAGGCAGAGCATTTCTCTGCTCCTCATCTACCTCTCCAGGTCTCATTCTCAGCCCAACACGGAGCAGCAAGCCAATCATCTCCACGCGTCAACCCCTTTGTTCCTGGATCAACCAATCGCTGCCAAGGATCTTGTGTCACACTCTTTATATGGGATGGTCTCCACTTGATTCAGCTTTTCTTGTAGATCAGGCTCACGTAGGCAGACCAGATGGTATGTGATCTCGTGAATTTTAAAGTGTGATGTATGTAAATGTGATGTAAATTGAGCAAAGATGGGGGGAGTTGAGCTGTAGGTTGGCAAAAATCGAATTTCAGTTTTAATCTCAAAGTAGTTTTTTAATAAAGAGATCAATCATGTGTAACCTATGAGCAGTTCCCTTTCTCACGTTTTATGCAGAAGTCACTTATTTTTGACAAGATGTCATCTTAGACGTTCAAATCAAGATTCGTTCGTTTTTAAGAGAAATGCCGTTGCTGGAAATTTCTCACGATGTTCAGGTTTAACAGCTTTGTTGGATTAAACAGTACCCTTGAGTACCTTTCTACCTTTGTCTTGCTGTGGAAACAGGTTAGTTTCTACCTTTTGTTGAGGTATTTACAGAGTAATACCTTTAATCTAATGTTCGTATGGCAATATGTATATAGTATCTGTTTCAACAGGTTGTGTTTTATTTTCCTTTTCTTTTTTAACTAATCTGTTTGGTCAGTTGTTTTAATACAAAGCACATGTCAAAGGACTTACATACACACAGGTCACCTGTTTAAATTTCAAGTACTTGGTTGTTGTGCGAGTGTTGTATTTGGGGTTTTATGTGCTGTAAACCTCTCTCTAAAAGGATTTTAGTTTTGTTGTTGGATTTTGATGTTTTGTTTTAATGGGTTGTTTAGGTTTGTGTTTTGTTTTTTTTCCTGTCAGATTTTTTAAGTTTGCAAGCTCCTTTGTCCAATTATGAGCTCCATTTCAGTTAGCAGTAATGAATGAGTGAATTGTCCTTTTGATTATTAAAATGACATGGGATGTTGTTCAAGATGGACCCTTGTCTGCTAAAGCTTTCTGTAATTTGATTACACAATTTGGGATATTCTCCAAATGAGACCCGTGAACTGTCTGGAAGCCTCAAACATGGGTGAAGAAGCACTGTTTTTAATGTCTCCAGAGTTGATGATAGAAAAATGTGTACTGATAAAAACTGCAGTGATATTTCAATCATTTTTTTTAGATAAATTTGAAAGATTTATAAAAACCCTTAAATGAATGCAACCTGGTGTAAGTTTGATGTGGAAAATAAAGGAAAAACCTTTCACCATAATGTTTTTGACTTATAGTTTTTTGTAGTTGTAAATTTCTTTAAAAATGTAGACTTTTAATATAATTCCACAAATCCCAGGTCAAATGTAACTTGTTGATTATTTTTTCAGCTTGAGCTCCACAGGCCTGTAAGCCTGCAAACTTTAATTTTATACTACACTGCCATCTGCAAAGCCTCCTACTTAGATTATTTATTATTTATGAGTTACACAAACTTTAAGCAGCGGAGCATAGTGGAAAGGGGTGTGGCATGTGATCAACAGACAGAGTTACCAAGAGTGGCATTAATTAATCAGGAGTAAAGCAATCACCATCTAGCCAGTAGAAAAACAGCTGCAACAGTGTAAGGGTGGAGTCACTGTGATGCATATTAATTATTCATAGATTTGATAAGTGAGAGTGTTTCACCAGGTGATTATTAATAACAAGAAATATTAAAACAAAAAGGCTACTGAATTTGAACAAGAACAACTGTACTTTGACATATGACACAAATCCATATAATCAATGGCAGTAAATGCAACAATCTTTTATTTCACTGACTACAGAGAAAAAATACTATTTAATTTGAGACCAGAATTTTGTTTCACAAAAGGCTGTTTGTGGCAAAAGAAGGTTCTTCAGATTATAAAAAGGTAAGAAAGAGCTGGTTCTTTAAAGAACCATTGACTGAATGGTTCTTCTACATTGTAAAAAACAATTTGTTCAACTTAAAATAATTTGTAACCTGGCTGCCTTAAAATTTTAAGTTCAGTCAACTCAACAAAAGTTTATTCAAATTAAAATGTTAAATTATACATAGATAAGTACATTATAATACATTATAAGTGACAACTTAGATATTTGAGTTGAATCAACTTAAGATTTTAAGGCAGCTGGGTTACTTACCCATCTGTTAAGTTTAGCAAACACAAATATCTAAGTTGTTACTTAGTACAACTTAACATTTCAAGTTGATGAAACTTATTTTAGTTGACTGAACTTAAAATTTTAAGGCAGCCAGGTTACAAATTATTTTAAGCTGACTCAACAAATTGTGTTTTTTATTTTTTACAGTGTACGGCATCGCTGTGAAGAACCTTTTAAAGCACCTTTAGTTTTAAAAGTGCAGAAAGGCAGTAAGAACATTATTAAAATAGTCCATGTTACATCAGGGGTTCAACCATAATTTTATGAACAGAATAGTTTTTGTGCACAAAAAAACGAAAACAACTTCATTCAGCAATTTCTTTTCTCCCGGGACAGTCCTCTGCCATTATCGAGAGTACCATGATGCATGCGCGTGTATTCTTCTGCTCTAAACAAGGCGCATCACACTTTTTTTTTCTCTGTGCACAAAAATTATTCTTGTAGCTTCATAAAAATACGGTTGAACCACTGATGTCACATGGACTATTTTATCAATGTCCTTACTATGTTTCTGTGCCTTGACCACAGTAGTCGTCTGTTGCTGTCTATCCAGGGTCAGAAAGCTCTCGGATTTCATCAAAAATATTGTAAGTTGTGTTCCGAAGCTGAATGAAGGTCTTACAGGTTTGGAACGACATGAGGGTGAGTAATTAATGATAGAATTTTCATTTTTTGGGTGAACTAGCCCTTTAGATGGCATTTATGTATGTCGGGGGCGAGATATAGACGGGCAGAAATATCTGTCTTCCCCAATCATAACTTAGGCAAAGACAGAATTAATCTTTTATTTATTTATTTGTGCATTAAAAGTGATCTAAGGCAAGCCGTATGTTGAGAAGTTTGAAAAAAAAGTGCTGAAGATTGGCTTTGACAAACATGTTTACAGGTTGTGGTTTAGTCAGTCATTTAGCCTATAAAAATACAAAAATATCTACAAATAGATCAAATGTATTACTTTACAATAAATTTTAGTTCTTGAAATATTTTTCTTTATGCATTCCCTATGCAACTCCCTATTGCTTTCATTTTCTCTTTTTGGCAAAAAAAAAGTGTCTGCACCCTTTGTATATTGGTTAGTCTGTGCTCAATATGTAAAGGTATAGAGATATAGAGACAATATAGAGAAGTGTAAAAACAAAGACAAAAATTGCCTATCCAGTATATATATGCCAGACCACCCTTTATAGCTGCCAACAACCAGGTCTGTCTCACATCAAACTTTTACAACATTTTTTATTACTATCATGAATTCAAAATGAAAAATTGTTCAAGTTTCAAACACCCTTGGACCTTCATTTATCTTTTAAGAGATCATACCATTCACAGAAAAGTATTTATTTTTCATATTACTTTCTCATCCTCTGTTATTGTTGCATTCCATAACAACTTCATCTGATCTTTTTAAAGTCCTTCTGCACTTCTCTGGAGGAAGACTTTTCAAGAAACATTGAGCTTACACCTAAAAACTGTTAAAATGTTTGATTGTTTTTCTCAGAAATGTGTTTTAGAAACTATTTCTATTTCTCATAAATATCAGGTTTGGCCAGGCAACCATTAATTGTATTGTTCCATAATTGCGAAAAGCTTAATGACAGGCTCTATTGTGACAACTTACCCCATATGATATGACAACATGCCACACTATATGTCAGCATGTGTTCAATGAAATGAATCTTTATTAAAGGAGAAGTTCACTTCCAGAACAAAAATTTACAGATAATTTACTCACCCTCGTTGTCATCCAAGATGTTCGTGTCTTTCTTTCTTCAGTCAATAAGAAATTATGTTTCTTGAGGAAAAAAATTCAGGAATTATCTTAAGATAATGGACTTAAATGGTGCCCTGAAGACGAGCATTTGAGGTTAAAAAGTATGTAAATTGCCAATTTGTTTAGAAAATGACCGATCGTTTCGCTAGATAAGACCCTTCTCCCTCAGCTGGGATCGTTTAGAGCCCTTTGAAGCTGCATTTAAACTGCATTTTGGACGTTCAAACTTAGGGGCACCATTTAAGTCCACCATATGGAGAACATTCCTGAAATTACATAGTTTCTTATCGACTGAAGAAAGAAAGACATGAACATCTTGGATGACAAGGGGGTGAGTAAATTATCTGTACATTTTTGTTCTGGAAGTGAACTTCTTTAATCTGATCTGACATCCAAAATAGTAAGCTCAAACTTGTTTCTTATCCTGCCACTGTAACATGGCCTTTAGACCACTGGAGGGAGCTAATTTACTAGTAATGCATGTTTTGTCTTGGGCACATTATCATCCCCATATTATAATCATACACCAATAACTCAGGAGGCTTTACGAAGCTTTAACCATGTTAATATATCCCTGTGAACAAAGTTAATGACTATGGGTGACGATAAACAAAGATCAGTTCAAAGTATCTTCTTTTGAACAGAGGACGGTGCTGTTTTTTGTCTGAATGTAGAGTCATGTTTGTGATGTATAGTGTATCACAGACACCACACAAAAAGAGTACTTCAACACAGAATGTTTCAGCAGTGCTCATGTACATTACAGCTTAGATGAATCTGCACACACACACACACACACACACATCCTACAGCTCATCCATGTGCAGACCGCCTCAACCCCCACAGCAGCTGATGAGCTGGAGCATCCAATCAGGACGCCCGAGCCTCTGTAAGCCTTAAAAGGAGTCACTGCAGTGAATGGCCAAGATCTGATAAGCAGTTATGATGAGTAGCCATTTAGCTTTTGTTATATGACACAACATCCCCACTGCTCCCAGGGGGAACTTTTATATTAACAATGCTTTTATGTGCCTTAGATCAGATATTTAATAAAACTACAAAATCCCCAAAAGGCCAGAGGTAAGCGAATAAAAGACAAGTGGCGTGCAAATACACTATACACACAACAGAGATTTTAACCGCTCTGATCTTACTTTAAGTAGTACATTGATGGCAAAACCGCTGTATAATATGTAATCTGAGAGAAAGATCTAATTAAGACATTTTGATAAAAAATTTTAAAGGTCAAAATGTTTTTTTTTTTTTTTTTTTTAAATGAACATACATAAATGAATCATTCATAATAAGATATATAAAATGCATTTAGAAAACAAATAGGGCGATTTTTTATTCCATTTTCACATTTGTAGCAATGAAAATTCCAATTCATTCTAGTAGGGGTCAAAAAACATCTTGAGAGTCCAAAAGCATTAACTGCATGATGAGGATTATTCAAATGCAGTTAGAATCCCCCGAAAATTCAAGTTATGAAGGCAAAAATAACCCTGTATGGATTTTTGTTTTTATATTTATAAGATATGTGTAAAGCAATATCACACTAGCAACAGTGTCGTATTACTGAATATTAGTGCTTGAGCTCGATCACATATGAGATATTAAATTTATCCACCTTTTTCTTCAATGTGGAAGTAAGCTTATGGGTGAGACTTCCAGTTCATTAGCTGCTATGGGGAAATAACAAGAAGAATAACAACATGCAGTAAACGGTAAAACTGCTTGCACTACAAACCAGTGTGTTTATAAATAAGATAATACATTAAAATAATATGGTAAGACACACCAATTGCAATATCAAACAGCAAAATGAGCTGTTTTGTACAGCAAAAAATAGCTGGACCCGGATGAGACTGGTAGCCAGACATAAAATTTACAAATGGCTGCATACACTCTTACGTGAAGAAAAATGTGGATACAACAGTTCAACAAGCACAAACAACAACAGTTGTGTTAATGTACATTAGAAATCTATTACTTTCTTTTACTCAAGTAAAAGTAATTCAAAGATGTACTTGAGTTCAAGAAAATACTATATTGTTAATATTCTTAAGCATTAGAGGTAAAACAAACAACAACAACTTTTGAAGTGTAGTGCAGTAAAAAGTATGACATTATGTTTTGTAATGTACACTGTAAAAAACAATTTGTTGAGTCAACTTAAAATAATTTGTAACCTGGCTGCCTTAAAATTTTAACTTCAGTCAACTCAAAAAACGTTTATTCAACTTGAAATGTTAAATTATTCTAAACGATAACTTAGATATTTGAGTTGAATCAACTTAAAATTTTAAGGCAGCTGGGTTACTTACCCATCTGTTAAGTTTAGCAAACACAAATATCTAAGTTGTTACTTAGTACAACTTAACATTTCAAGTTGAATAAACTTATTTTAGTTTACTGAACTTAAAATTTTAAGGCAGCAGGGTAACAAATTATTTTAAGCTGACTCAACAAATGGTGTTTTTTTATTTTTTACAGTGTACTGAAGAAAAATTTTTCCAAGGAAAAAAACACTGATAAACTACAGATACTTTTTACATTTACTTGAGTAAAGTAAAAATACTTTACCACTGTCTGCCTCACTGATCTGTTGCGGATAAAAGTTAATTAAAACTGAACGTATAAATGATGCACTCACCTGTCGACCTCTAAATTCGTGGAAAAGATCAGCATGAGCAAGTGACCAATGCTTGGCAGGATTTGATGTGTTGCCTCCTGTGGCAACACATGATTTATAGCAACACTTGCATACAGATGCAGTAAGGGCAGTTCGTTTAACTTTATCATCTGTTTTGTATGTAAAATAATGCCATATTTCACTTCTACTGTTGTCTTTATTTACTAGTTTCGGGCACGTTGATAGAGTTTCATCCGTTTGACGGTCCATAACGTTGTTCTGTTGTCCCGTTTACCGGTTTCACAGTAATTTGGGAAGCACCTACAGATGAACTTCGGAACAGCAGTGTATGAAATACCGAACTGGGCAAAATTATGATATCGAACTGTTTGAAATATAATATTTATCAGTATTTTTCTCTACTTTGAACTAATCTTTTGAGTCAGTGATTCAATGATCCATTCATAAAGACAGCTGTTTTGAACGAATCATTTCAATGAATGATTCAGTGAATCACTCTTTACGACAGGGACCAGAGCCACCTACTGGCAGTTTTACTGTCATATTTAACTAACCATGACAAGCCTAAGCAACACCGACACAGAAACACACTACAAATATTGTTTAATTAATGTTATCAACAAAAATCACAAGAATATCGAGATATCACTTTTTGTCATTATCGCACACCTTTACATTCTAGTGAATCTGTTCATCATAAAAGCCCCTCTCTCACATATTTACAGATGGAAAGTCAGATTTATTATAATAAATTGGTTCATTGGGACAGTTCACATAAATGAACATTAAAAAAAAAATGATTCGAGTCCATGTGCAATGCTTTCGACTCAATTGAGGTGTTTTGTTGTATTGTAATTGACAATTAATAAATGTAATTGACAGTGACAAACTCATTCAAAAACTCTTACTGTTTTAAATGTGAATGATTCAATTTTAGCACTGCATAGTTATTTTTGTTTTGTATATATAAATTTTGTATCGTCTACAGAAATTTGAATCACTGTGAGGTGATATGTACTTTGATAAGTAAATTTTGAATATTTTTAAATGTTTTTACTACATCTGCACAGCAGCCACCAGCGATAATTCAAATCTGGGTGTTTAGCCAGATGATTCAGAAATTTTTTTTTAATGAGCATGTTTATATAACTAAATGTTACTAAAATTGATCTTGTCATGAAATACTGTTTTGACCCAGATATCCTAGAAGAACGCTACGCAGATGACAATAAACAGCTGTTGCTCTATCAAACCCCACAGGGCATTTGCAGACCTCACATAACACCATGTAGTTAACCTTACGCGATTAATCATTATTTCATCAAAATCAAGGGGCTGAAGTCGTTTTCATTGATTTTGCATACTGCCAGCACTCTACATTGAATGGAGGTCATAGACATCACTGAACTGAGAAAAACAGAGCGTATATGGAGACACTAAACTACCAGCATGCTCATTAACATATGATCACTAATTTAGGGTCTTTATTCATTTTACAAAGCTACACTGTAAAAAATATTCCGTAAAATTTACGGTAAAAAACTGGCAGCTGTGGTTGCCAGAATTTTACCGTAAAAAATACGGTAGCAACATTTTGTGTTTTGCGGTTTTCACTTAAATTTACAGGTAAGTACGGTAATTTCATTAACTGATATAATGCTATTGTACCAACCTATTGAAGTACTGAAATCTTTTTTGTACCTTTGTAATACACTGATAACCACCAAAAGTAGGTGGTGATGAGAAAGTCAAATGACGAACCAAAGCTCATCACAAACAGCTTTTAAAAATTAACATATATAGAAGGTGCACAGTGTCATTCACACAAACACTAAACACCATCATGGTAACAGACATGAAACTGAAATAATGCATAAACATTAATTTAACAACATTAGATGCAACATTGAAGCCTAATGTACAAAACAGCTAAGAAAAATCTAAGAAGAAAGGGTTATTTCAACAAAAAAAAACATCAAATTTAAAAAAAATGTAACACAGGGAATTCTGGGAATGTCAGTTTACGGTCAATTTCACTGTTCACTGTAAATTTTACGGCCTTTTACCGTTAACCATTTAACAGGTTTTTACTGTAGCATTTTTACAGTATTTTTACCGTTAAATTCACGGTCATTTTTTACAGTGTATAATCATCCTTACAGTGCGCTTCATGAATTAAACATGAGAGGGCACACAGCACCAGCTGTTATAAACCCAGGGTTCAAGTGATCGGGACAGAAGCACAACCTGCAATTATGGCTGAATCCCCTTCACTTTTTATCTGGTTAAAAAGGTCGAAGGAAGTGTTTAAGAGGAAATGATTTAAAGAGGATCTACAGCACAAAAGTACAGATAGGACTGGTTATTCATTAATGCAAAATGAGAAAAAATGCCAACTAGAAACTGAACATGCGTGAAATATTTTATATCTGTTTTAGATACACCAGTGTCTTGAAAAGAGTACTTTTGCATTAACCCCTTCAAAGTTGATTGTCCAAGTGTTTACATGTGGCGTGGCTCATCCTTTAAATATGCAAAGCCCAGCATCTCTCTAAAAGCTCTCTGTTGTCATGTTATTTTTATAAGTGGCCATGTGCACTGTGCGCTGGTCCGAAAGAAATGACACATTAGGTTTAGGCCTTTGCTCTCCCAGAGCGCTATATAGCGTGTTTGTGTCTTATCATGTGGTATTAGTAAAACTGCATGTATTTTTAGCTCTGTTGCTAGCATCCGCACAACACTCGCACTGGGGAAAATCCTCTCTCAAAAGGAGGAAGCAATGTTATTGTTGAAAGGTGGAAACAGAGATGTAATTTGGAACTGGAAATAAAACCGGTGACCGAGACGTATATTTTTAGCCGAATGGTAATCTGCTAGGAGTTACTGGCATATGCCTGTGCTTCAGAATGTATTCATGTGACATTAGTCATAGTTTTTTAAATCACTTTGTGTTGGACAGTAACTAACTAAAAGCAGCAACAAGTCAGTAGTTTAACACAAGTTCAGTTGTATTTAAAGAAGTGCAACTGCTACAATAAGCTATACTTTCCAACAAGTTGCAGTGTAACACAGTATTAGAGGTTGCGATAGACGTAGCGATAGATTCTTCCCTAGTGTGACATACATCTGTCACAATAGGCCCTAAAATTGTTTGTTGACAATCAAAACAGATTAGCAACAAACTATTTTAGGGCGGTTTTATTTTGGTTTTATTTTCATTTTGAGATGAAAATACACCTCTTGACCAAAAAGGGCTGGGGTTTAAATGGACTAAATATTGAAGTCACCAGAGAGTAGTCTGTCATTTTCACTGGAGTATCCAATTATGATCTGTGATTCAGTTATGGCAATTTGATCCCGCTATGACATTTTAAATAAAAAATAACGAGGTCAAATATAGCCATCAACGTTGTCCTAAAACCAAAACAATACCTGTTCTTGTCTTAGGACAACTATGATGAACCATTTTGATGCACTTCAAATATTAACTACTGTATGTATATATGTGTGTATAATTTTTTTTCTGTGTAACAAACATTTTCATTTTGTGATGAATAGTTGACGGAATAATTAAACGTGCTCACATTTGTAATGGTGAACAGGGTTGCCAGGTTTTCATAACAAAACTACCCCAATCGCCTTTCGTGGTTCAGAGGGGTAAAATACATGTTTTTTGGCAGAGTTCCCCTGATCAAATTTGCATTCCATGGCTAAATATCACATTATTGGGGTCTCTTCAACCTGCGGACATAAAAAAAAAGACAACTGACGACAACAGTGTTAAAATACACTATATTGCTAAAAGTATTCGCTCACCCATCCAAATAATTGGAATCAGGTGTTCCAATCACTTCCATGGCCACAGGTGTATAAAATCAAGCACCTAGGCATGCTGACTGTTTTTACAAACATTTGTGAAAGAATGGGTCGCTCTCAGGAGCTCTGTGAATTCCAGCGTGGAACTGTGATAGGATCCCACCTGTGCAACAAGTCCAGTCGTGAAATTTCCTCGCTCCTAAATATTCCACAGTCAAATGTCAGGTATATTATAAGAACGTGGAAGCATTTGGGAATGACAGCAACTCAGCCACGAAGTGGTAGGCCACGTAAACTGATGGAGTGGGGTCAGCGGATGCTGAGGCGCATAGTGCGAAGAGGTCGCCAACTTTCTGCAGAATCAATCGCTACAGACCTCCAAACTTCATGTGGCCTTCAGATTAGCTCAAGAACAGTGCGCAGAGAGCTTCATGGAATGGGTTTCCATGTCCGAGCAGCTGCATCCAAGCCATACATCACCAAGCGCAATGCAAAGCGTCGGATGCAGTGGTGTAAAGCACGCCACCACTGGACTCTAGAGCAGTGGAGACGCGTTCTCTGGAGTGACGAATCGCGCTTCTCCATCTGGCAATCTGATGGACGGTACTTGTCTGACTGCATTGTGCCAAGTGTAAAGTTTGGTGGAGGGGGGGATTATGGTATGGGGTTGTTTTTCAGGAGCTGGGCTTGGCCCCTTAGTTCCAGTGAAAGGAACTCTGAATGCTTCAGCATACCAAGACATTTTGGACAATTCAATGCTCCCAACTTTGTGGGAATAGTTTGGAGCTGGCCCCTTCCAACATGACTGTGCACCAGTGCACAAAACAAAGTCCATAAAGACATGGATGACAGAGTCTGGCGGATGAACTTGACTGGCCTGCACAGAGTCCTGACCTCAACCCGATAGAACACCTTTGGGATGAATTAGAGCGGAGATTGAGAGCCAGGCCTTCTCATCCAACATCAGTGTGTGACCTTACAAATGCGCTTCTGGAAAAATGGTCAAAAATTCCCATAAACACACTCCTAAACCTTGTGGACAGCCTTCCCAGAAGAGTTGAAGCTGTTATAGCTGCAAAGGGTGGACCGACGTCATATTGAACCCTATGGATTAGGAATGGGATGTCACTTAAGTTCATATGTGAGTCAAGGCAGGTGAGCGAATACTTTTGGCAATATAGTGTAGCTCAATACCGTGGGAAAACAGCGGACTTGGCAACACTGGTGATGAAAAGGTCTGATGTACTAGAATGAATCAGACCATTATATTTCACGTTGAATTAAGTCTAAATTTTAAGTAATTTTTGTTAATAAAACATACTGCACCTAAAGTATCTTTAATGGTTGTAGTGTAACTACTTTAAATTATAGATTCAAGTTCAGATTCACATGTTTATGGTTTCTAATGTCATTTAATGGTCACATGACATGCCAGTAAATAAATAAAGTATTTAATCTTTTATTAGTGAGGGTCTTGTTTTTGCAGTCAGACCTTAAATTGGACTCAAACCACTTTAACTGTTATTATCCCCCTTTTTCCTGAATGCGGACGGCTGGTACGACTGCTTTACATTTCCAGTCTCTGGTGTTTCTTGTCAAATTAACGTTAAACCTATGAAAAGCACATGGCGCCATGGTTTCATCACTTTACAGTGTCTTTTTGCAGTAACTCATATGTCATAGTTTAATGAGTAAGAAGAGGACATGAAGCGACGCAAGAATAGCTGTATTGAAAACAGATGAGAACATACATCTTTAAAGGAGAAGTTCACTTCCAGAATTTACAGATAATTTACTCACCCCCTTGTCACCCAAGATGTTTGTGTCTTTCTTTTTTTATCAAGAAATTGTTTTTTTTTTTAAGGAAAACTTTTCAGTATTTCTCTCCATATAGTGGACTTCTATGGTGCCCGCTAGTTTGAACATCCAAAATGCAGTTTAAATGCAGCAGTCGGGGCAAAGTTTGCAGGATTTTGTCTACAAAATGATGAGAGCAGACATTATTTAACAATTTATATATTACATCACACACATTATTTTAAGTTAAGCTGTGAAAGCCATGTTTGTTTTCTTTTGTCATTGTTTATGCAAGTCATACTGCATTGCAGACATTTGCTGGTATGCAAAACAAGTATTTCACAAGAACTCATTAAGCTTATTCCTGTTACTAGGCAGCTAACAACAGCACAGCTCAAACCTAATCACATATATTTTATATTTAGTTATATCGAAACAGTTTCAGTTTAATTGCTTCAGTCAAACTTTTCACCTCGTTTTAACATGGATTTCTATGGAGACCAGAAGACAAGAGCACCCAAATGGAATTTAGACTCCATCATGGTGACACTCATCAGTTACTCAGGAAAAAAGGTTTTATATGATTATATTTGGTTTATTTTATTTATTTATTTATTTAAAAAAATTTATTATATTTTATTTTTCCAAAATGTTTATATTTCAAATCCTCAAGCTTGTAATCCTGTAAACTTATGTCCAAAAAATTTTGAAAATTATGCAAATGAAATGTGTAAATAAAGTAAACCTAGCACACTTTGCATTTGCATTTGATAACCTTGCTGGAAATACTAATAATACCTAAATATGTAAATGAACCTAAATTCATCAGAGCCATCATAATGAAGTGAACTGGTTTGATTTGATTAACTGAGCATACATCATACTTATTAAACAAATGCACAAGACACATACAATATGAATCCCACACGGTGCTGGCACTGTGTCTGATCTATTTGTGAATATAGGTCACATTCAACAGCCATTCTTTCTAAGCCTTCCTCCTATGCAGAAATACAATTTTAGGGTGAGCAAGGCTATACCATTTCGCTTCAGGCTTCAAACCAAATAATGACGTCTCTGGGATGTCTCTAGTAATCTATTTGAATCAGAAGAAGCGCACCAAAACAGATGCTCCAAGGCTAATGAGTCACAAAGCAACACCCCACCCCCTTCTACCCACACTTACATACACGCTCTCATTGGCCCAGATGAATCGGTTGCCTCAGTGTGAATCAGGTGTTGCTGATCGTCCGCTCATCCGCTCGAGTTCAAGCCCTGCATACAGAATTAGCCTTCAGAATGCTGCCTGAAGAATGTTAACATGAGCCCAATAAAAAATACATGTGAAGGAAAAGCAGTCCTTCAAATGTATACCAATCGTACATGCCATGTTGGATGCTACATAATCTCTGTTTGATTACAAAACTACACAGCTTTTTTGTGAGGAAATGTAGTCCTGCTCCTCACTGGTCCCAGAGCTTATTAAGAATGGTTAGAAGTGAGAAACAGAGGGGAGTGGGATATAAATCATTCATTCTAGTCATGCAGCAGAACCAGTTCACACATATTAGAAAATGTGTTTCAAGTAGTGCAAGTAGTCATTCATTAGATTTACCAGTTTTTTGTTAGGAGGCAAACATTTGTATTGTTTTATATGACGCAATACATACACTGCATGAAAACATGGAAAAGTAATAGCATAATAGCATAATAATGTAATATAATTAATAATCCTAAATGCATTTTCGAAATGTTTGCAGGCTATTGTGAGTTAGTAAGTAGACCTGGGAGCTATTTTTAACCATTAGTTTCCCTATAAAACAACAAAATTTGCATTTTGCATACCACAGATCTTGATAAGACTTTAAAGCTCCACACAATGAACTGGATTCATCCTGGATTGGAACTGGGCCAAGGGGATGACTCAGTTTTGTATCATACCCTAAAGTGTGTCAGTGATGTTTCACATGAGTACACTATGAATATGAACACATCTAGTGTATACAGGCTGTTACTCAGACTGAATGCATCTGAATGCATTAAGTGCATCACTGAACAGATGTGCTAAAAGATGTGCTGGATGCATTTACTATATATAGTATAATATAATATAATATAATATAATATAATATAATTACTAAAACATTTTGAATAATTAAAATATTTCAATGTTTTTTAAAAATAATTCTCACCAAGGCTATATTTATTCGATCAAAAATACAGTAAAATAGTAATATTGCCAAATAATATTACAATTTTAAATAAGTATTTTTTGTTTTAATAGGTTTTAAAATGCATTTTACTCCTGTGATGGCAGCGATAACTCCAAAATCATATGCAGAAATCTTTCTAATATGCTGATTTGATGCTCAAATATTATTAAGTATTATTTTGGCTTAATTATTCTTATTATCAGTGCTGAAATCTTTACATTTTTGTGTAATCTCCGATACGTTTTCATTCATTTCATTTCAACATTATCAATGTCTTTACTGTCACTTTTGATCAATTTAATGCTTCCTTGCTAAATAAATTAAATTTTTAAATATATTAAAATTGTATATTAAAGTTGTTTTAAATTTGAATAATATTTTAAAGTATTACTGTTTTTACTCTATTTTGATTAAGTAAATGCAGCTTTGGTAAGCATAAGAGACTTCTTTCAAAAACATTACAATTATTCCAAACTTAATTATGATTAATTGATCATTCCAAACTTTGTGTTCAGTATATGTATCTATCTATCTTAGCTTTTATTGTTGCGTATGTGGGGTAAAGCAGTGCCGTTTTATCATGTTAGATACAATTTCAGTTATAATGCTACTCTGTGCGTTCATCACCTGTCTAATAAAATGCATAACATATTAAAGCATCTTTGGTGTTTCTTTGTTTTCTACAAAATAAAACCATAAATCGAGGATGTATAACGTCATTGACAGGCAACATAATGACAAGGGACAGGCCACTAGTTAAAATTACATATTTCTCGGGATTTAAACATTCTTGGGATAATGTAAGTACACAAGTCAACAAAATAACACTGTTCTAGTGGTTTTTGGATATTTTAATTTAAAAAAAAATTATATTTTGTGCCTTTAAATGTGTTTTAGTTTTGTCACATCAGAATCTGTCACTAGAAATCATGTTATATTGGATCAGTAAATGTCAAAGAGCATGTGAGAGGCGGGTAGCAGAGCAATGAGGTTAAAAGCTTTACGCTACGACCTCACTTGGCCTTAAACCAGATTTAATTAGCCATACGTTTAGTGATGTGAATAAGCTTTTTATGTTAAACCTGGCATGCTGAAGTCGAGCCTGCTTTGGATAGCTGTGGCCTAGATTACAGTCATAATTAATTTAGTGGTCTATGATTTATGCTCATTTTGTCATCTAATATGGCTAAAACTCTGGGCTTTCAGAACAGTCATAATCTAATGGGCACTTGTGTTTCCTAATAAAAACTTTAATCATGTGGAGCAATTTCTGTTACAATAATAGACTGTACGTTCCGTTAGATGGCTCAAAACAGTGCACTGACTGAGTACATGGGCATTTGTTGACTCTGTTCACCCACCCACCTGATTTGAGCTCATATCAGTAACTGATGATCAGGCCTGTAATTATGCCCTCATAATTACTATTCATCGAGACAGACAAAAGATGTTAATAAGCAGCTTCTTCAAATCACAGTGCATCCCATTCATAGGTATTCTTTGATGGAATTCAGTACAGTAATTATTCAAAACAACACCAGGCCTCTAAAATGAGGGGGTCAACCTGCCTTATGAAAAATGAATCTCAGAGTGATGCAATTCAAGTGTAAGAGCAGTCAGTATCCGGCTAGATTCACCAAGCAAAGTCTGTTTCTGAGGCATATGGATACATTTGTATGTATGGCTGTAAAAAACTGTCTTGACTAACTGTGTCTAATTAATAGTCTAATTCTGTCACATTAGCATTGTTAAATAAAAACACAGTATCCACATTATTTTTCCCATAAGAGTGGGTGGGTCTGGCTTCCGGTGTCATCTGCGTCCAGTAATTTTTAGCTGTAACTTACAAAACAGCTTGTATTGCTGCTTGATATTGCAAATTGGTGTGTCTTACCATATTATTTTAAAGTATTATCTTTAATTATGAACACACTGGTTTGTAGTGCAAACAGTTTTACCTTTTACCTCACTTTGTTTTGTAACTCTTCTCATTATTTCCCCACGGCGGCTAATAAACCGGAAGTCTCGCGCACTCACAGAAAACGGCTTACCTATGCGTTGAAGAATAAGGTGGATATGAAACAGTTAGTTCCTGTTAAAAATAATTTGACTGCACAAGCGGCGTTCCAGCAGTACTCATTTATTGTATCAATCCAATTCTATGTTATCACTACAAAAATGTTTCAATGGTTTGGACCACTGTAAAATATTCAATGCCACGACAAAAGACGGCATATTTTACCTGAGTTCGTTGAAGACCGCGAAATAAGGTCGTAAACTATGTTTCTCGTGAGCTGTCCTCCTCGCTGGCTGCACGAAATTGCGAGCAAACAACGCGACCGCTACGAATCGATTCACGAACAAACGACTCTTATGAACTGGTTCTTTTGGAATCAAACGCATATGGCCAGTGTAGCCTCATTCCCGAGTCGAAAACGAATTACTCTTATGAGTCACTGCTCTCAATAGTTAAAAAAGACAAAGTAACTTTTGAATCAGTTTAAAATACTCCCATGTACAATCTACAGAAATAACAGAAAGCAAACTGATTTATCCACCTTATTTTTGCCGTAAGACTGGCCGCGGCCATTTGTAAATTTTATGTGCAAACTTCCAGTCAGCTTGCAGCTATTTTTAGCTTTACGAAAGAGCTCGTTTTGCTTTTTTTTTTTTTTTTTGCATATTGGTGTGTCTTACCATATTATTATAATGTATTATTATATTATTTTAAGAACACTGGTTTGTAGTGCAAACAGTTTTACCGTTTACTGCACATTGTTATTCTTATCATTTCCCTACAGGGGCTAATGAAACGTAATTCTCGCCCATAAGCTTACTTCCGTGTTTAAGTATAAGGTGAATATATTTAATATGTAAGCAAAATTGACCAAACGAAGCTGAATCGAATCAAAAACATTATTGGAACGAGAGCTAGGCTAACATTTTCCACTTCAACAATACTGACCACATTAGTTAAGATACTCAAACACTGTTAAATAAAAACTACAGTAGCAAGAAAAAACTATTTATTTTTAAAATGTGTGCATCTTTAGTAATTTGGGAGGGAAAATATACAAATATTCTGAATATTCAGAGCAGGATAGACAAAATGTATTTGTTTCTAGGACAATTGCAAACCTTTACCTGAAACATTTTTTCCACAGAAAGCTTAACATTCCCATCATTTTTTTTTTTTTTTTTTTTTCACCTGAGCTGTTTTTGCAAAGAGAGAACCATAAACCAGTTTAATCATGAATAACATTACACATTACCAATGCCAATAGAAGCAGTACAGCTTTGAAAGAGTCACAAGTAAAAATACAATAGTTCAAAGTGCAAAGACAAAGGGTTGAGGTGTCAGAGGAACAACAGTTAATATATAAACAATAGACTGTGAGATAAAACAGAACACTGGTTTGTGCTGTGGGCAAGACAGAAAGTTCCACCTATTGTTCTCCTTTCCTTGCATTCATTGTAAAGGCTCACAAGTCTTAGAAAGCACTATGACTGACTAAAGATTCAGCTTTTCTGTGTGCGTTTCTGTGAGGGTGTTGTGGGTGTTCCAGTTTTACTGTGCTCTGCCCGCTGTTGTCTGGCTTGTAGCTCCTTTACCTCAGCCAGAACCTCTCTAGCTTCTCGCCAGGAGGAAATGGCCTCTTGTAAGAGGCGCTCAGCTGCTGCCCGCCTGCTGTCCCAGTCCAAAGCTTCGCTGAGAGGAGAATCAGTACCTTTCATGCTTCTAAAATGGGGCGAGTTAGAGATCCGGAAAAAAGCAGAGTCTGTAGGCTTCATATGGGGCGAGTTTGAACCAGTGGACAGAGGCGAGTCTGAACCTTTAATGTGGGTCAAATCGATGCATTTCGTATGTGGTGAACTTGATTCTTTTGAATCAGGTGAATCGATGCTCTTTGAGCGAAGCGCGTTCTTGGAACGAGGGGATTTGGATGACTTAAAGCGGGGCGAGTCCTTTGACTTCAAATGTGGCGATTCTTTCCCTTTGGAACCAGGTGAATCTTTCGCCCTTACTGAAGGTGAATCTGTGCCTTTGCTGTGGGGTGAGCTATGTGAGCTTGAGCCCTTGGAGAGTGGTGAGTCAGAGCCCTTGAGGTGGCGGAGACGTGGGGAGTCAATGCCTCTTAAGTAGGGGTAAGATCCCATTCTTCCCCGATGGGGTTCCTGTTCCTGAATCTCCGCTAGCAGCTCTTGAGTCCTCTGTAGCCGCTGGCTGATTAGTTCCTGCAGGTGGCCTGTGGGACTCTGGGCCAGTGTTGGCTGGAGCCCATTCTTCTTGTTTGGTTTCCTTTCTCCTCGGGACAGAGCGTCATCCATGGAAGCACATCGGTTACGACCCTGAGCTAACTTGTTTTCGTTTTGAGGTGTGTGAGGCTGGTTTTCATGGTTCCAGGAGAACTCGCTCCTGCGTGGCAAGCTGCTGGTTTTTACCTTGCCATCTGTAATGGAGGCCGGCGGCCTGGATGCATCAGTGCCAGCTCGTCGACGGCCGGGAGCCAGCTTATCCTGATGGTCCTTCAACCACTCATCCTGATCATCATCAAGCATACCAGCATCCTCCTCATTCACCAAATCTAGTGTTAGCATTCCATCAGAGGAAGCAGAGGCCTAAAACAGGAAAGCATGAAACAATTTTTTCTATGATTTAGGCACTTACTTTTATTTACTGATTTTTATTGTGTCAGATATGCCTGATTTATAACAGATTCAATAAAAAATGTGTTATTAATATAAAATATTAAACCAAATTTGTGACACTGGACCACAAAACCAGTCATAAGTAGCACATATTTATAGCAATAGCCATGTTCCATGAAGATATTTTGTACATTTCCTACCATAAATATATGAAAACTTACTTTTAGATTAGTAATATGCATTGCTATGAACTTCATCTGGACAACTTTAAAGGCTGCATTTATTTGAGCAAAAATATAGTAAATTGCAATGTTGTTAAATATTACAATTTAAACGAAATGTTCTCTATTTTAATATGTTTTAAAATGTTTCCTAAACTATTTCCTGTAAAGACAAAGCTGAATTTTCAGCATCATTACTCCGGTGTTCAGTGTCACATGATCCTTAAAAATCACTGATGATTTGGTTCTCAAGAAACATTTCTTATTATTATCAGTGTTGTAAACAGTTGTGCTGCTTAATATTTTTTGTAAAACACAGTGCATTATTGTCAGGATTCTTTGATGAATAGAAAAATCTGAAGAACAGAATTTATTTGTAATAAAAATCATTTGCACTTTTATTCAGTTTTATGCATCTTTGCTGAATAAAAGTATTAATTTCTTTAAAAACATCTTACCCCAAACTTTTGAATGGTGGAGTACATTAAAAAAGGATTATTTAATAAAAAGAGCAGCATTTATTTGAAATAAAACATTTTGAAATAGAAATTAAGTCTTTACTGTAAGTTTTGATTAGACTAATGCATCCTTGCAGAATAAAGACAACTAATAAATAAAACTAATTTCTTAAAAAAAAAAGACTTATTGACCCCAAACTTTCATATAGGGTCATTAAAAGATTATGTCTTTCTTTCTTCAGTCGAAATGAAATTAAGGTTTTTGAGGAAAACATTTCAGGATTTTTCTCCATATGGTAGACTTACATGGGGATCAACGGGTTAAAGGTCCAAATTGCATTTTAAATGTAGCATTAAAGGGCTCTAAATGATCACAGTAAAGGTCTTATGTAGCAAAACGTTCAGTCATTTTCTAAAACGTTTAATACTTTTAACCACAAATGCTCGTCTTGCACTAGCTCTGTGATGCGCATCCTTGTCTTCATGCATTACATAATCACATTGGAAAGGTCACGCGTGATTAGTTCTTCGTCTGTGTACTTTGGTTCAAAAAGGTAGGGTAGGGCAAAAAAATCTCATTTTCTCCTCCAACCTCAAAATCGACTGACATCGTTGTTTTACCTTTTTTTGTAAAGTGCATTTGACTTTCTTTGCATTCACTTTGTAAACACTGCGTCGGTACTTCCGCCTAGGTCACATGTAATGTACGAGGTCGAGCTAGTGCAAGACGAGCAAGTATATACATTTTAATTTTTTTTTTTTTTTTTAGAAAATGACAGATTGTTTCACTAGATAAGACACTTATTCCTAGGCTGGAATCATGTAGAGCCCTTTGAAGCTGCATTGAAACTGCAGTTTGGACCTTCAACCCATTGGCTCCCATTGAAGTCCACAATATGGAGAAAAATCCTGGAATGTTTTCCTCAAAAACCTTCATTTCTTTTTGATTGAAGAAAGAAAGACATGAACATCTTGGATGACAAGGGGGTGAGTAAATTATCAGGAAATTTTAATTCTGGAGTGAACTAATCTTTTTAAAGTATTTTGACAATTTAGATGTAAAATTACAGATAACAGAATCCCAATCATGGAGATACAACCGAAAGGTAAATTTTAATACTATGTGTAAAATACACTTAAATAGTTAGGATTCAGTGAAGTTTTCTGAACTATCTGTTATGCAGTCAAGTTATAAATAGCTGCATATACATTTCATCCCTGCTGCACAACCACCCAGTGCCATGAAATCAGTACATTTCCACTGGTGCACAACAGTATAAACAGACAAACAACAACAGCCATCTGAATCAAAGTCCAAACAAGAATGCCACCCACCACAGCCATAAGATGACCCCGCGTGGGCAAACGGCGCCCAAGTGGGATCTTGGCCCGATCGCGTGTAGGGTGAGCCAGAAGACTCTCCTCCTCAATCGTGACCTGCACAGGAAAAACCAAACAAACTGCAGCTGAGATCGTTTTTACTACATTAACACAGTCATTTTCAGCAGCCTTATATGGTTTCTAATTTACACAACACAAAAGGCCTATATGACATCAAGTGTTAATTAGTCTCACTTTCATCTCAGTTTAATCCAGCAGTTGTTGGTGTGAAAATGAATTTTCAGATTTATAAATAGATGGTGCTATATGCAGATGATGTTAAATTCACACAAGTGGGTTTCTGGTATATGAAATGCAGTGATTGTACAAGTGAAAACAAGACTGTGTGAAATCTTTTCCTACATACAAAGTTTCTATTAGACACAAGAAGCTCATTTTAACTATTGAGGCTAGAGCAATAAAGAAGACATTAAAAAAGTCTCTTATGCTCAAGGCTGCATTTGATTAAAAAAATACAGTAAAAATTGTAATATTGTGAAATATTATTATAATTTGAAAAAAACAGTTTTCTATTTTAATATATTTTAAAATGTAATTTATTCTAGTGATGGCAAAACTGAATTTTCAGCATCATTACTCCAGCCTTCAGTGTCACATGATTCTTCAGAAATCATTCGAATATGCTCATTTGGTGCTCAAACATTTCCTATTATTATCAATGTTAAACAGTGCTTTGATAAATAGAAAAGAAAAGTTAGTTTGATAAACAGAAAGTTCAAAAGACCAAAAATATTTAAAATATATTTTTTGTGACAATGTCAATGTCAGAGTCTTCACTCAAAGTCTTGATCAGTTTAATACGTCCTTGCTCAATAAAAATGTCAATTTTTTAATGAGAAAATACATAAAAAATACATAAATACATATACACATAAAAACACATAAATACAATATATAATATGATAAATATAATACATAAGAAATATACCTATTGTATATATAATATTGTATCTGTTACATAGATTTTAATATAATATTTCACACAGATGTGTGTATTTATATATATATATATATATATATATATATATATATATAATAATACTGTTGGTTTAGAACTGCTCAGCTGAAATGTTTCACGTGGGTATGTAAAAAAAAATGTGAATATATTCTACATTTATTGCTTTTGTGAAATAATTATATTTCTAGTTGTAATTTCGAATTTTCTATACTAAAAGTTCAAAACCCAAAAAATGACAGGAAGATAGAAAAATCTAAACTTGAAGTAGAAGAGGGTTAGCACTAGAATATAAAAGAGAAAGAAATATATACAGAAAGAGACTGACTAATGAGAGGAAAGAGTGTGGGAAGAGACTGCAGGAGTGGAAAGCTAAAATATAGGTGGGAAGATGAGCATTAAACAGCAAGAAATAAATAAAGAATACAAGAAATGTCTGTACTCACCTCATCCAGCACCCGATTCTTAGCTCTGGTAATAGCAGTGTTTAAAACATTGATCCAAGATTCCTTCTCCTCTGGACTGACGGCCAAAAATACAAGATTGGGGCTCTAATGGAGTAAAAAAAAATACATTAAAATATTAACTATCAACGATTTTAAAATGAACGATGGTGGTATTTTGAATTTTAAAACATGCATTTTAAGTGTCTTTAGAAAAACAACAAACAAACTAATTTTCCTTGATCTTTTCATTAAGGAATCAGTTTGCTCATTGCAAAATCTTCATGTTTGTGAAGTTCTGCAGAATATGATCCCTTTTAAATTTTCATCAAATAGGACTTTGATGTTGACTGACACAGATTCTTCTTTTTTTGCTGTGCAATAATTAAGAACTGAATTAAAATCAGACCTCACAAAAGTAAAAGAGGCACAAAGTGAATTGTACCCTATTTCTTTAAACCATAACATCATAATGTTTAGTTCTTACCTTGTTTCCAGGGTGCTGGCGGCGGAGCAGGGTAAATTTACTGTGGTTTTTCTTGCTGTGGCTCTTGGCCTTTCGCAGTTCCTCCGAGCGCTCATACTGCGCCAGGTCAAACACTTCATGAGTCTTCCCATCATTCTTCATCTAGACACAAGAACAGCAGTATCAGCACACAGACACAGGTCATCACCAGGCCTAAAGCTAGAAACAATTGCTATCATTAATTGAAATTATCAGCAGCGCTTTCCCTGGCTGACTGTGCAGACAACAGTGAATCATGGTGTGACATATTGATTTTAGCTCGAAGGACAGCAATAATTAATGTTCAACAGAACAATGCTGTGAGATCATTAAGGGCTCAATCCATGCTGACAGAACACTAAATCAACAAAACACAATAAACATTTATTTTTCATTAGGTTTCTACCCTTATTTAAGGTTATATGAATAATACATAGAACAAATACAATATATTTTGTATATTAAATTGGTCATATGTTTCTGGACAACAACAACAACAAAAAAAAAAACAATAGAAAACATGTTTAAAGGGATAGTTCACCCAAAAATGAAAATCCTGTCATTAATTACTCACCCTCATGTCGTTCCAAACCCTAAGACCTTAGTTCGTGTTCAGCACACAAATTAAGATATTTTTGATGAAATTAGAACTACTTTGTTAAAGGCCCAGAAATGTAGTAAGGAATTATTATTCTCGTATAAAATTACGATTGAACCACTGATGTCACATGGACTATTTTATCGATGTGCTTACTACCTTTCTGGGCCTTGAACGTGTCAGTTGCGTTGCTGTCTATACATGGTCAGAAAGCTCTGTGATTTAATTAAAAATATCTTAATTTGTGTTCCAAAGATGAACGAAAGTCTTACAGGTTTGGAACGACATGAAAGTGAGTAATGACAGAAGTTTCATTTTTGGGTGAACTATCCCTTTAACTAACCATTAACTAACCATTTCCATTTCTAGACTAACTTACTAGGTTTCCAACTCAAATAAAAAAAAAATTAAAAGATACTTGTGTGTTTATTTCTCAGTATTGCGCAACAATTTCAACTATACCTCACAATGGCAAGTTTATTGCTCATAACTGCTAATTTATGCTAATTCTTGCCTTGTGTCTAATTGTGGCTTAACAGTTTATAATGTGACTTTGGATCTGTAAGATTTTTTAATGTTGTCTTTAATCTCTTTTGCTCACTGAGGTCGCTTGTATTTATTAAAAAATGCAGTATTATTACGAAATATTATTACAATTTAAAACATTTTCTATTCAAATACATAACATATATATGTAATTTATTCCTGTGATGGCAAAGCTGCATTTTCAGTATCATTACTCCAGTCTTTAGTATCACATGATCCTTCAGAAATCAATTTATTATGCTAAGTTGCTGCTCAAGAAACATTTCTTATTATTATTACATTTGAAAATGCTTGTGCTGCTTTTTGTGAAAATGTGGCTCTTTGATGTATAGAAAGTATTTGAAATTAAAATCGTTTCTACCATTATAAATGCTTTTGCTGTCAAAACATAAAAGTATTATTTCTTTTGAAAAAGTCATACTGCCCCCAAACTTCTGAATGCTAGAGTATATCTCACAGTTGCATTGTATCTTACAATGTGAATATATTATTTAAAAAATATGAGGAAAATATGAGGTGTTCATACTTTTTTTTTTGCTTTCACAATGAAACCTTAAGAACAAAAACATGACACATATATACACTACCAGTCAAAAGTTTGAAGAAGTCTGCGTTTATTTGATCCAACGTGCAGCAAAAACAGTAAAATTCTAAACATTTTTACTATTTAAAATAACTGTTTTGCATCTGAATATATTTTAAAATGTAATTTATTCTTGTGATCAAAGCTAAATTTTCAGCATCATTACTCCAGTCTTCAGTGTCACATGATCCTTCAGAAATCATTGTAATATGCTGATTTGCTGTTCAAGAAAATTTTTTTATTATTATTATCAATATTTAAAACAGTTTAAAACACTTTTTTCAGGATTAGAGATAGAAAAGAAAGACCCAAAGATCAGCATTTATCTGAAATAAAAAAAACTTTTGTAACACTACAAAACTCAGCTTTGAAATCACAGGAATAAATCACATTTTAAAATATATTTATATAGAAAACACTTATTTTACTTAGTAAAAATATTTCTAAATTTTACTGTTTTTGCTGTACTTTGGATCAGATAAATGCAGGCTTGGTGAGCAGAAGAGACTTCTTTAAAAAACATTAAAAAACTTACTGCTCAAAAACATTTGATTGGTAGTGTATATGTTCTCAGAATATATTCTCCATTCATGAGAAATAAAATACAAAAGGACAATAGGAACATAAATGTGACTGGTGTTCTGTTTCATCAGAAATCAAGACAGATGTTCTAAACGGTTTTCAGTTAGTTCAGCTCCTCCTCTAATTATTCAACCAGCGACCCATCTGTGAAAATGCCTCATTTTAAGACAGGTCAGTCCTCCTTATAGCTGACTGTGGTGGAAACGTAGTAAATTTCACTGAACCTAAGGGAAAAGAACCCACAGTGGGACTTTAAATCCCACAGAGCCACAATGAGGGTCACAAGAGTTTCTGCTGAGACGAACACAAAAACTCAGTATTAGATATTAGCATGCACCATGTGATGTCACACAGAGCGAAAAAAGATAAACGTAGACATTTTGGGTCAGAGTTCTGCATGGTTACCAAGCATTCACCATAGCAACGGATATACGCAACAAAGGAATCCGGTGTCAGTGAGCTTGAGATTAAAGTAGAAAGATCAAAGCGATCCGTGATCATAGACCAAACAGCAAGCACAAGCAAACCAGCCTGTTCATAACATCCCTCCTTAATATGACTCCACAATATCATATTCAGCTAAGGCAGTTTACAAAACAAGCAGTTTTTTAATAAAGAGCGAAATGTAGGTAAAATCCTCCCCATGCCACATATGGCCAAAGGTAATCTGTGTAACCGTATGCCTCCAGATGGCCTCCTGGGGTCACACATTTAAATGTGAGTGAGCGCACACTCTGAGAAAGAGCGTACTAGTGATGCTAATATGGGGCAAAAGACCCCTGGAGGAAAAGAGCCTGGCCTCTCTTCACCACATCAATATTTCACTCCCCCACTGTTGGCACAGCACGTTCCCAGCAGGGGGCCATCCTGATCTCTGGATTAACCACCTCCAAAAATAACCCACTAACCGACCATCTTCATTCTAACGGAGGTAACTCCATCAACAACTAGATGTAAGGACTAAAACGCAGCCTTCGTAAAGAGTACGCTTATGAATATTGCATTCTCTTGATGCTTTTTTCCCTGAAATTCCAAAGGATTTCAGACTAGAGCTGGTTCTTGAGCCACTGTGAACTGGTATTTTATGAAGCCATACAACCGTAAAATTGTCTCAGGAGGTAAGGAGTCTGCAGTTTAGTAAACATGAAGTTAATACTGCAATTACTTGCTCAGTTTTACTTCTCTGACCAGGCTGGAATTAAAGGTGAAAATAGATTTGCAGAATCCCCTCGAATCACGTGTTCAGAGTAATCTTGTTGACTGCATTATTTTGAGGTCAACCAATTTTCCTAAAATAGACATAATTAAAATAAACACCATAAGTAAACCTCAAAGCTTGTTGCCCTGACAAATGGATGAAAGTGAGTGCTGAAATACCAGAACTCACACTAATGATTAGACTGACAGGTGACACCTTGTTTATCTGATATAAAAGAAAGATACAATATTTTCATTAAATTCATAATTTACATAGCAATTACACACTCACATATATTTGTAAATGCATCTATATGTAGGTATTTTTATAGGCCCTTATAAAGGGAGAGAGTGAATAATATATATATATATATATATATATATATATATGTAGAGTTCAGATGAGAGTTCATCTCGGTCAAAAATGAGATAATGATACTGAGTGAATGCTCTCGACACATATTATACGTCCATCAAATACTTTTTCTTCAAACTCACTAAAATACCAGCCTCAGCCCAATCAGAGGTACTAGTACTTACATAGAAACCTATACATCTGAGCCTGATAAAAATGCATTTTTTAAAGAAAGACGTCAGATGGATTTAGCTGATTTTGCATCTGAACTTTTCATATATATATATATATATATATATATATATATATATATATATATATATATGCATATGCCTATATATCTCTTTACATAGGCCTATAGAAATAATACAACAAACATGAAACCTCATTATTATTAAAAATCTAAATGATTTGTCAAATTTCTAAAATATGTTGAAAAAAATGCTATATATTTTATGAATTACAGTACAAAAAATCTAAAATTAACAAAAATAATGATACATACTTATTTGTAAAATATTAATCTGTAAATAATATTTTTATATGCCTATACATAAAGAGAGAGTGAATAATATATTGTACATCAGATATACAAATATAGTTTGCACATTTTTTACAATAATTCTAAATATTATAATTATTTTATAAATAAATAAATAATAAAATTATATATAAAATATAATATATACTTGTTATACAAAATTATACTTAACAACAAACATGAAACGTCATAATGTATCATTAATTTGTCAAAATGTAAATGATTTGTCAATATGTTGAAAAAAAAATGTTAATGCTATATTTTGTGAACTACAGTACAAAAATGATAAAATTAATAACAATAATATGTGCTTATTTGTAATTATTTGTAAACATGTAAATATTATTTTTACAGGCCAAAATTAATAAATTATTAATATAATATTATAAATTAAATATAATTTATATATACAATAATATAATAATTATTGTTAATACTATAATATAATTATAATATTAATAATAATTATTAGTATTATAATTAATTAATAATAATCAATAATGTACATTTTCTAAAATATGCTGAAAAAACATGTAAATATATATAAATTAAATATTATTTGTATATATAATAATTTGTATATAAATTGAAACGTCATTATTTATTATGAAAAATGTAAATGATTTGTCAGTTGTCTAAAATATGTTGGAAAAAACAATGCTATACATTTTATAAACTACAGTACAAAAATATTGCAATTATATTATACTATACTATATTATACTATACTATATTATATATAAAATGATTATATTATATTATTTGTATATGCCAAAATGAATAAATTATTATTAAATTATTAAATTATTAATATATATATATATATATATATATATATATATATATATATCATGAAACCTTAGAATTTATTATTAAAAATGTAAAAAAAAAATACATTAACACTATATATTTTAAAAAGTACTCTACAAAAATTACAAAATGAATAACAATAATATGTACTTATTTGTAAACATATTAATGTGTAGATATATAGGCCTATATACAAAGAGAGAGTGAATAATAATTTATATTAAATGTAAATATTGTATTTTACAAATATTGTATTTTATACAATAATTATAAATATTATAATTATACTATAAATAAATAATATTTTTTATTTACACAAAACAACATGAAACCTTGTGATTATTTTATTATTAAAAATGTAAATGATTTTTCAATTTTATGACATAAAATATGTTGATATAAACATGCTATAAATTTTATGAACTACAGTACAATCTTGTTGAGCACTGCAGTGTCTTGAAATGATGATGTTCTGAGCAATACTGACACATTTCCACATGTCTGTGAATCTACAGTTCATGGGTAAATCCTCAGTACATGTTTACATATGATCCATTTGCACATGATGCACTCTCAACCATCACTGATCAGCCAGAATACAGTGAATACTAGACTAGAGCATCAATTATTTACACCAGATATATAGAGAGAGCTTTAAAAGAAGCACTTTGAACACAGTTATAGATGCTCAGCTGTCTACATGTATAAACTTCAAATAATTCTACTGGGAGTCAGAAAGGATCGCAGCCTTTACGACTCGTGTTGCATGAAGTGTGCCTCGCTATGCTATATGAGTGAGATCAATTGAAGAGTTATGTCAAGTGACATCATTCTGGCTAGAGCAGGTCTACCTTGAGCACAGAAGGAAAGTCAAGTGCAGCGGTGCATAACGCTATCAGTGCTATAGACAGCCACGGCAAACAATACACACAGCCTGAAGGCAGCGATCACCAGAGGACAGACCTGTAACGCACATACTCAGACTGATGCAACCTGCTGACATTGTACTCTGATTTTATAAAAATAACCTTGCTTGCCTGACCAGTGGAAAAAATCACAGAGCTGGAAGATGGGTACACAGAATGCTAATAATCTGATCCGTTCCTCCTTTTACAACTTTAATTTCACTGAATAACTGCTTGGCAAAAGATGATGCCATGGTTGCCAAATCAAAGTATATTTTGGGAATTCAAGAAGGGCTGACTGAATGAGACTTTTAGATTCAAACACTCTGAGCACAGACTGTAAAAACTGAAGAAACAGTTCACCCAAAATTTTTAATTTGCTGAAAATATGCTCCAAGAATTTGTTTGTTCATCTGAATAGATTTGGAGAAATTTAACATTACATCTACATCATTTGCTCACCAGTGGATCCTCTGCAGTGAATGGGGTGCTGTCAGAATAAAAGTCTAAACAGCTGTACATCACAATAATCCACAAGTAATCCACACCACTCCAGTCCATCAATTAATGTCTTTTGAAGCAAAAAGCTCTGTTTGTAAGAAACACATTCATCAATACATTTTTTTATGGGTTTAGATGGTTGCTTCCAACTATCCATAATACTGCTTTCTCTAGTGAACAAGTTGAATTGGTAGAGAAATGTACAGATAAGACATTAATTATTGTGTTTTTTTTATTAAAGGTAATTGCGACTTTTTATCTCGCAGTTCTGACTTTTGTTCTCAGAATTGATATATAAACTCGCAACTGCGAGTTACAAAATCAGAGTTATAATGTATAAACTCACATTACTGAGAAATTAAGTCAGAATCGTGTGATATAAACTTGCAATTGCGAGTTATAATGTTATAATTGCAAGATATAAACTCACAAATCTGACTTTTTTCTCAGAATTGCGTGATATAAACTTGCAGTTGCGAGTTATGAAGTCAGAATTAAACTCGCAATTCTGAGAACAGGCTTTTCCCCCCTCAAAACTGAACTTTAAATTGGTCTTTTCCCAATTCTGACTTTATTTCTTGCAATTCTGACTTTATCACTCACAATTGTGAGTTTATATCACAATTCTGAGAAAAACGTCAGAATTGCGAAATATAAACTCACAATTCTTATTTTTTTCTCAGAATTGCATGACAGAAACACAGTTGCAAGATACAAACTTACAATTGCAAGAAAAAAGTCAGAATTGCAAGATATAAACTCACAATTCTTACTTTTTTCTCAGAATTGCATGAAAGAAACACAAATGCAAGATACAAACTCGCAATTGGAAGAAAAAAGTCAGAATTTTAACATATAAACTTGCAAATCTGACTTCTTTCTCAGAATTGCATGATAAACTTGCAATTGCAAGTTATGAAGTCAGAATTAAGCTAACAATTCTGAGAACAGTCTTTTTTTCCTCAAAACTGGACTATAAAAATGTGACTTCAAATTTACTTCAAAACTGGAGTTTTCACAATTCTGCCTTTATAACTCATAATTGCGAGTTTATATCTCACAATTCTGATAAAAATGTCAGAATTGTGAAATATAAACTCACAATTCTTACTTTTTTTCTCAGAATTGCATAATAGAAACTCACAGTTGCAAGATACAAACTCGCAATTGCAAGAACAATTCTTACTTTTTTCTCAGAATTACGTGATGTAAACTCGCAATTGCAAGTTATGAAGTCAGAATTAAGCTCACAATTCTAAAAAACAGTCTTTTTTCCCCCTCAAAACTGGACTTTAAAAATTTGACTTTTCAAAAAAAACTTTAAAACTGGAGTTTTCGCAATTCTGTCTTTATTTCTCACAATTCTGACTTTATTTCTCGCAATTCTGACTTTATAACTCGCAATTGCAAGTTTATATATCACAATTTTGAGAAAAAGGTCAGAATTGTGAGAAATAAACTCATAATTCTGACTTCTTTCTCAGAATTGCATGATATAAATGTACAATTGCGAGAAATAAAGTCATAATTGTGAGAAAAAAAAATCAGAATTGCAAGATAAAAAGTCAGAATTGTGAGATAAATATTGCAATAAGTTGCAATAATCTTTTATTTATTCAGTGTCGGAAACAGGCTTCCATAAAAAACGAACTCATCTACATCTTTTTATCAAATGAATTAGTAATATATTCATATATTAAAATACATTAAAACAGCAAACTCAAAGTGCCAACTGCATCAGTGTCAGCAGGTCCAGTTTATGTTCATGTGGTTTGTCTCTGTAAAGTTCACGTTTAAATAATTCACTAATAAATAAGAAACATTCTACTGTACTTCATGCATTTTGTGTGTGCGCTTGGTCTCCACATATGAATCTGTCTTTTTAAAGCATATATTTTATGTTCTTCTTACATTAATTATTTCTAAAAATGGTCATGATCTTGATTTGAATCTTAACAAAATATCACCCAATAGTGCGCACAGACTATGCATAAAACAATAAAGACTAAAGGTCTTTTTAGAGTTGCATTAATATTCCTGTTCATGGTAAACTTAAAAAGCTTATTTATTTCTTATATGTGCCACTAACAGAAATACATGTCTGTGAACTGCAGCAGCTCTTAGATGTTGTATGTGGATTGTTTACATGGGTTTCTTATGATGCCGTGACACTGGATTCAAAGTCCTGTGCATCCCCAATGAGTGAGATGGGTCTTGCAGCTGGGTCTTGAATCTTTTAAAGTAAATAACCACGTCATCTAAAAAACAGCAGCTGTGTGAATGAGGGATGTCCGACTGCTTCCTCAATTCTTAAAACCATTTATGTCGCTTCATGAAAAACCAGGGTACTGCTGTATAGTTTTCCATTATGATATGCTGTCATGTGATGGCTCTGTGAAAGTGATGAAGGCCTACAGGCAGTGACAGAAACACGCTGATACACTTCCATGAAAATTACATCCATCCCTCTACACATGCTTCAAATGAGCAAATGATTCAATTGTAAAGATTTGTTGCTGCTACAATGAAGCGGAAATTGAATTCAACTGAATATCTGTAAGCAACTTTCACAACCTTCAGGGATCGTTGGTACAGGCACTGACACAAAATCCATGACACAAGCACAGGTTCACAGCTGAGTTTCAATTTTCAGTGTTTATATAATACCCTTTAGAAAATCATAGCTTGTCAAAGGGATTACTTTGATGTTGCAAAAGTATGTCTTTTATATCAAGAGCAGGGGGGTTTGGCAAACAAATATTAACATTCATAACTCACTATATAGTACCTGAAATTTGACATGTGCTGCAGTGCTTTGATAGATCATTTTGAGCATGAAATCATTATGATTTATGCACTAAAATCTTAATAACTCACCTCTTTTTCAAAGATGTACAGATGATCTCCTTTAAGCATCACAAAGCGGTTTCGCCATATTTCCCTGAATATTCCTTTGCCGCTGAACCTGCGAATCCAGCCTACTTTGTCTGGTTGGGACGATGGCTGGTTGGCATCCTGAAGACCCTGAGTGTGTCAGCAATGACCGGGTTAGTGTGTCGCCCGCCTTACATAATAGTATTCGAGTTCAAACTGATCTGTGTCGCACTGCACTATGCTTAGCCATCAAAATATTTACTCCACTTCTGTTATTAGTACTTATTTTATTTTACTATTAGTAAGTCTTCCAATAGTGACTGACATCTTTTTCACTAGTATTTTAACTAGTAAATCCTAGTATGTCTCTTCAAACAGTTAGCACTAGTCACTAGATCCGGTTTTTCAGTAGCTATTAGATACTAGTGCATATAAAATGTTTTACTAGTAAGATTTGTAATCTAATAAGATTTTTAATTGCACCATTTGCGGTCATATGCCAAATGAAAAACAACTATGAGTAGTGAGAAATGTTAATTGCAACAATTGGAATATATACACAACCAGTCAAAAGTTTTTGAACAGTTTTTTTTTTTTTAAAGAAGTCTCTTCTGCTCACCAAGACTGCATTTATTTGATCTAAAGTACAGCAAAACAGTAACATTTTGAAATAATTTTTACTATGTATAAAAAACTGTTTTTCTTTTTAAATATATTTTAAAATGTAATTTATTCCCATGATTTCAAAGCTGAATTTTCAGCATCATTACTCCAGTCACATGATCCTTTAGAAATCTATATATATATGTGTGTGTGTGTGTGTGTGTGTGTGTGTGTGTGTGTGTTTCGGCATTTGTGGTTTATGAGGACACAAATGTGTATAATGACATGGGTACTACAACGTAAACATGGTTTATGAGGACACTTCCTGTGTCCCCGTAAAACAAAAGGCTTAAAAAACACACTAAACAGTGTTTTATGAAATTCAAAAAGTGTGCACAGTCTCCTGTGAGGGCTAGGTTTAGGTGTAGGGTGGGTGTAGGGCGATAGAAAATACGGTTTGTACAGTATAAAAACCATTACGCCTATGGAGAGTCCCCGTAAACCACAAATGCAAGAATGTGTGTGTGTGTGTATGTGTATGTATTATACTGTATCCAAGCTTTTGAATGGTATACTCTTACAAAAGCTTTTTATTTCATAAATGCTGATCTTTGGATCTTTCTATTCATCAAAGAATCCTGAAAAAAGTACTCAACTGTTTTAAATATTGATAATAACAATAATAATAATAATAATAATAATAATGATAATAATAATAATAATAATAATAATAATACATCAGCAAATCAGCATATTAGAATGATTTCTGGAGGATCATATGACACTGAAGACTGGAGTAATGATGCTGAAAATTTAGCTTTGATCACAGAAATAAATTTAATTTCAAAATATATTCAAATAGAAAGCAGTTATTTTAAATAGTAAAAATATTTTAATTTTTTTTTTTCTGTACTTTAGATCAAATAGGCCTAAATTCCAGCTTGGTGAGCAGAAGAAGAAAAAACATTAAAAAATCGTACTTTTTAAAAAACTTTTAACTGGTAGTCTAATTAGTGTCATATATTGTAAAAACTTTAATTTGGTGTATTGTGAAATGCGCTATACAAATAAATTTGAATTGAACTGAACTGAATCATATGAATAGTTAATACTATCTAATAAGTAAAGCTGGAATAGATAGCCTGCTAGTAACTATTGAGTAATTTTTAATCACTACTTGAATAAGCAGGATACTGAAAGTGAATGTAAAAAGATAGGGTAATAGTAAGTATTAAATTACCTACTAGTAATAAAACATACTAGGAACAAAAAATGATTACCAGTTCGGTTACAGAAATAAATGTTACAACGAACGAATATAATGCACCCTAATGAAAGTCAAATTTTCACTCTACGCGAATTTAGGGGAAAAATATTTTCCAAAATAATTTACTGTCAGTTCAATTAAGGGTGTGGCTAATTAAAAATTCTGTTAAATACAATAAAAGATCAGTTACACGAGTGACTACAGCATAACGAAGAAGTGTAACGGACATATATGGTCTCATTCGGCGTTTCATAACAAAGGAGTCATTGTTAAATTAATTTACACATATTAGAAACATAGTACATTCAGTTATTGTTCAATTGAACTATTAAATTATGAGCATTCCAAATCAATATTTTCACATCAGAGACTCAGTGTATTAAATTCTCACCCTTTTGACCAAATGGCTTTTCTTCATGCTGTTCGCAAAATGTATCTTTCCCGAAGTATATTCCGCGATCTGCCCCGATTTCTAGAAGAAACAGAGAGGTTTTTGTTTATCTTTTGCTGTGAATTTGCCGAGTGCAGGTGCTATGGATGGGATGAGGTGCTGGCTCTCAGTACTGATTGACTGCCAGTCTCTACACTGACGGTTTGCAAACCGCGGGCACAGGCTCTCCATTGGCTTGGGTGAGTCCCTGAGCTGCTGTGCTTCTCACCGAAACGGATTTTCCCGTTTATAGAGCTCGACTGCTCCATCTATTGAACGAGCACAGCTGTCGGCGTGATGTCACGGTGCATATTGAGCTTCAATGGCTTGCTTTTTTCCCCTCATCAGCCTAAACACACTGCAAATCAGCGTACAGCAAAAGCTATAGTTATTGTCGGTGCTAATCAATATAACATATTTGTAACATAATGAACTCAAGAATATAGGCCATGTTTGATGTTTAATAATAGCAGATGTAAAAAAAAAAACTGAGTAACGTGCATTGAGAAAAATACTAAAGTTATGACTATACGATTAGACAGATTTAGGCTAATCATGTTAGAATATTTTTGTGAGTTTTGTCCTGCAAAGTAATATGTCAAATTCTAATTTTTGTAATAACTGTTGGGTAACCAATAAACACAATAAAACAACACTGGCACACTGAGGCATTCTACATTTTGGTGAAATATATAATAAAGCCAGGTTACAATGTGACAACTTACCCCATATAGTGTGAAAATATACTACTGGGGTATGTTGTCACAATATAATGTTTTTCCATGGTAATTGGAAATGTTTGATATTTTTCTGTAGTCAAAGCATTGAGAGATATTCACTGAAATAAAAGTTTGTTACTTAACACTCATGCAACAGCTTTTTGCTTCAGTGAACCTAAAAAGAAATGTGCTCCAGTTGTGGCAAAAATGACAATAAATGAGAGCACAGATCTGAATATTACAAATAAAATAATTACAAGAAAACTTCCAAAATGCACAAAAGTATTATGTAAATCAAGCACATAGGGGGATTTCCTAGGATATTCCCTTCTCTGAGAAAACCACACACATTCAGAAAAACAAACTTTATCACTATGATTACACCATCTGCATAAGTTGAACACATTATTCTAAAACAGAGCAAAAAGGTTTTCCCTTGGGTTGACAAAGCATTCTACGTTTGTTCAGGATAGCTTAAGAGATTTCTTTTACCCAAATCTGTAAATAACAAATGGTTCTTGGACCTGATTTTGTTCCACTGTATTTATGTGTATTTCGGTATCACACATTAAACGTGATAATATCTGGCTCAAAATCTACCGGGCCCTTTATTGACTCATCATGAACAACTGTTAACATTTTTTTTTATCCATAGACAGCAAATTGTGTGCTTGATGCAGTAAAGCCATTAAGTCGTTCAGGTCTGCTGGTACTCTGGCTGATGGTGGGGATTAATGGATGTGATTTGGGAGGGAGGAAGGGGAGTTACAGTGGAGCAACCTGAACATGTCAGGAGGGGGGTTAAGCTCTGGAGGTTAAAGTAATGACCTAAAGGTCAGGGCTAAAATCAGTCGACTTGATACAATTTCATCAGTAATAATCTGTGAGGTGTTGAAGCCTGTGAACCAAGTCTTTGGTAATAACAAAAACCATGAAAATGTGTTAGTCGGAATTTACTGGATAAACAACTCTAACAGTTACTCAATAATATTTTTTCCTTTCATTTATTAAAGAGCATGATAAAATATTGTCAGTTATTACGTTGACTGTTTTTTCAAGTTTGTACAAAGGCAAAGCAATTAGTATGAATTATGAAAAAAGAAACATTAAAATGTTAAAACAAAGAGATTTTATTCAAGGCTTTAATGTTAGCTAATATAGACTCTTCAAAGGTGACATATCTTAATTTGTCTACCAAGAACTGCCATAAATAAAAGCCATTATTTGTTAAAAGACTTTGATTGACATTAATATTAAACTAATTGTGCACTGTTTGAATTAATAAGCTCTAGTTAATTAATTAGCAGACCAAAATTTATCCATGTCTGCATATTAACTGGTTAGATATGTAAATAATTATAACAAAGAATACAGTGGAGGAATGCATTTTACAATGCTTAGTTTTGAAAAACTGATTTTAATTTTTTTTAGCCTTGTTGGGCACTTTTGATTTAACAGTTTTACATTATTGTAACACAAGTATACACACACAGACAAAACAAACTGTTATTTTTTTGTTTTGTTTATAGGATATATATATATACATTTTCTTTTTGTACTGAAACATACAGTAGTCATCTGTCCAAAAACAATCAAATGCAGCAACACCAAGCAAATAAATAAAAATGCTGTCATTGTCAACACTTTTGGGGCATCTGAAACATTATTTACATATGATCATAAAAGTTATGCACATTTACAGTGTTTCACACCATTATCAACGCTTACACTTACAAATATTTTTTGATAACACTTCACAGTCTGTTTTAAATCAATCATATTATCTAACGCGTTAGGTATTGTGAACTAACAATGGACAATAATATTACAGTATTTATTAACCTAGGACAAAGTTTTCTAAACATTTATGCAAATTTCCACATATATTGATATATTTTTATAATTCAAGTTATATAAATTAACACTACTTGTATTGTGAACAAACATAGGTCCTGATTTATATTAGGTGGCCTTAACTACTAAGCACTTATTTGATACAATGCACTTATTGTGTACATACGTGATTTTATATTGTACAACATTAAAAAAAATACCTGCATGTAATTACAACTCCAACTAATTTCTGTAATTGCATTTCTAATTCAACTGTTGACCCATCCTTTACACCATAACCCATCCATAAACCTGCCCATACCACCAAAGCTGTTCCTAACCTTACCCATATCCCACCTCAATAGCAGCAAAAGTGTTTTGCAATACAATATGAACACAGTAAGTACAATGTACTCATTTTCTGATGTAAGCACATAGTAGTTAAGGCCACCTAATATAGGGGGACCCAAACATAATTTAAAAAATGAACAATACGTTTATTATTACATTATTTATAATTAACATGAACCTAGATTAATAAATGCTGTTCAAATTGTTATTCATTGTTCATTAATGTTAACAAATTGAACCTTATTGTGCAGTGTTACCATATTCTTCCCTAAAACTATCAGAAATGTTTTACAGGAATGTCAGGAGAGAGAAAAAGAAGAAAGATGTGCTCAGGTCAGGGTTCAGAGGACAGACAGCGCTGGGAGTGTAAGCACACATTAACGTGAGTAATGATAACAGCTCAGCGTCGGCTCAGCTGACGGCCTCCGCCTTGTGTTCTGTCACCACCTGAACGTACTGCAAGCATCACTTCCTCTAGGAAACTGTAAGAGAGAAAAGGGGAACATAATTATTTCTTATAATTAAATAATGAGTACAATCAGCACTGTATTTGATAGAGTTAGGTTTACACAACTAACTGTTATTCCTGTGATGGGAAAGATGAATTTTTAGCTGCCATTTCAGTATCATTACTCCAGTCTTCAGTGTCACATCATCCTTCAGAAATTAATATAATATACACTGATTCGTGTTTAGAAAACATTTCTTATTATTATCAGTGTGGTGAAAACAGTTGTGCAGCTCAATATTTTTGTGGAAAATGTATTTTGTTATAGGATTTTATGATGAACATTCAAAAGAACAAGCATTTATGTGAAACAGAATTTGTTTGTAACATTATAAATGTCTTTACTCTCACTTTTGATCTATTTAATGTATCCTCGCTAAACGAAAGTATTGATTTCTTTCAAAACAGATCTTGCTGATCCTGTCTTTTAAGTAGCAGTGCATAAATAAAATATTTTTTGGGATCTTTAATGATTTTTAATGTTTTTTAAAGAAGTCCCTTATGTTCAAAGTTCCATTTGTTTGATCAAAAATACAGAAAACAACATTATGAAAAGTAATTTTATATTATTATGAAAATTACATTTTATATTCTAAGATAATAATAATTCACAAAATACTAATTATAAAATAAAATTACAATATTGTAAGGTAATATTAAGAAATATTATTGCAATTTCAAAAAAAAACAAAACTGTTTTCGGTTTTAATACATTTTAAAATATAATTTATTTCAGTGATGCAACAATGAATTTTCACCAATCATTACTTCAGTCGTCAGCATCACATGATCCTTCAAAAATAACTCTAATCTGCTCATTTATTATCAATGTTGGAAGCAGTTGTGCTGCTTAATATTTTTTTGGAACCTGTCATACTTTTTCAAGATTCTTTGATGAATAAAAAGCTAAAAAGAACAGCATTTATTCACAACGGAAATCTTTTCTAACAAGTCTTTACTATCACTTTTTATCAATTTAACACACACTTGCTAAACAAAAGTATTCATTTCTATCAAACAAAGAAGGAAAGAAAAAAATTACTGACCCCAAACTTTGAACAGTAGTGTATATTGTTTGAAAAGATTTTTATTTTAAATAAAAGCTGTACTTTTTAATGTTTAATTAATCAAAGAATCCTGAAAAAAATTATGAAAGGTCCACAAAAAAAGCTGTTTCCAACACTGACAATAATTCAGCATATTAGAATGATTTCTGAAGGATCCTTTAACACTGAATACTGGAGTAATGATGCTGAAAATGTAACGTTGAGTCACAAGAATAAATTCTACTTTAAAGTATATTAAAATAGAAAACCACTATTTTAAAGCGCAATAATATTTCACAATATTACAGTTTTTCTGTATTTTTTAAATCAAATAAACACAGCCTTGATGAGCAGAAAAGACTTCTTTAAAAACATTAAAAAAAAAATTACTGATCCCAATTTTTTGAACGGCAGTGTAATAAGTAATCCAATATCCAAGTGAAATTAAAATCTGAGTGAGAGTGCTAATAAACAAGAATCCTTATATTCTATAGTATTAGTGAAACCTCCTCCAGAATGAGAATGAACGATTCAGTTAAGTCACACGAGCAGCACAGTTGTATGTTCTTTACATAATGCCATTCTAGGGCTGATGTCACTCTGTAACCGGGATCCTTCTTGAATAAGGCATAAAGGCTTGTGTGCCCCTGAGGGCAAATGGATAGAGGTGAGATGGTGAAAAGAGACGACCACATTGAGAGCATTTACAGACACTGACCTCTTAGTGTTGTGAATGGCTGTGCCCCCAAGTACGATGCGTACCCCCGGCATTGTGCGGTTCAGGTTGTAAACGGTCAATGCCTCCTCATAAGTGGCCCCACCAATTACGAAGACAATAATGTCTTGAGGTCTGAAGGGTGGAGACAAGAGTGTGAAGGAGTACATTTATACAACAGCAGTCCATGTTTTTCAGTCCAAGCAAAAAGTTTCTGTATTGTACATTAAACAGACTATTTTAACTGGTAGAAATTAGACACTTCTCGAACATCAAAAAGCTCACATTAAACGTCTGTAAGTGTGGCCATATATCATTAATGCATGAGTGTGCATGCCAGTCTATTTATGTATCCATGTCACCTGTCTCTCAGAGAACTTGGCCCGAGATAGGGGAACTGGCTGTCCTTCAAACGACCCTTGATCAGCTGATCCAGCGTGTCATGTAGTAGCGGCTGATGCTGTGTGTACACATTCTCAACTCCCTACTCAAACACATAAACAAGTTCTGAGTATGTGACTACAGCAATATGGCATGTTAAGAAAACACATTAGTAAACAGATGATCTTACCTTAAGTCCTTTGAAAAACTGTTTGGTAATGGACACAGCATCTGTAGGAGTGATGAGGTCACTTCCTCTGACTCGTTTGCCACCATATTCCACCACAGCTTGTACTATCTGCAGCACACATGGAGGCAAAGTTAAGCTCACTTTTTGCTTTTTAGCAATAAAATGACTTTGCTTCATATTCATCTGGATCGGTCATCATGCTATAGAACAGATCTGATGGCTCTCACCTTGCGGTGTCTCTCTGACACCCCTTTTCGGTTGAGCTCCTCCATAAGGCTGGGCAGAATACTGCTGCTGTGTTTCTCATAGCGAAGAGCATAGAGCATCACCAGCCGCACAGCGTCAATTTCAGAAAGCCGCGGGTTCTGCAATAGTCGCCTCACGTTCTGCAGAAAGAGGAATGACTACATCTTTAGCAACAGTGTAAGATCTCATCTTAAAATATTGTAAGCAATTACAAGGAACTTTGCAGATGGATATTCACTACCATTCAAAAGCTTGGAATTGGTACGATTTTAGATATACATTTTTTGAAAGAACATAGTTATACTATCCAATATCACCAAAGCTGCAATTATTTGATCAAAAATACAGTAAATATAATGAAATATTACAATTTCAATTAACTTTTTTCTATTTTAAAATATTTCAAATTGTTATTTAAATGTAATTTAAAGGGTTAGCTCACCCAAAAATGATAATTCTGTCATTAATTACTCACCCTCATGTTGTTCCAAACCCGTAAGACCTTCGTTCATTTTCGCAACACAAACTAAGACGTTTTTGATGAAATCCGAGAGCTTTCTGACCTTGCAACACAACTGACATGTTCAAGGCCCAGAAAGATAGTAAGGACATCATTAAAATAGTCCATGGGACATCAACTGTAATTTTATGAAGCTATGAGAATACTTTTTGTGTGCAAAGAAAACAAAAATAATGACTTTATTCAACAATTTCTTCTGCATGCGTGATACTCCCATGAAAGTGTGTCAAAGACTGACACAGAATTGAAGAAGTTGTTATTTTTGTTTTCTTTGGGCACAAAAATTATTTTAGGGTTGAACCACTGATGTCACATGGACTATTTTAATTGTGTCTTTACTACCTTTTCTGGGCCTTGAACGTGTCAGTTGCGTTGCTGTATATGCAGGTCAAAAAGCTCTTGGATTTCATCAAAAATATCTTAATTTGTGTTCCGAAGACAAACAAAGGTCTTACGGGTTTGGAACGACATGAGGGTGAGCAATTAATGACAGAATTTTCATTTTTCCCTTTAAAATTTAACTATTGCAAAGCTGAATTTTCAGCAGTCATTACTCCAGTCTACAGTGTTACATGATCTTTCAGAAATCATACTAAATATTTAAGAAACATTTTCATATTATTAAAAATGTCTGCACTCTGACCTGTTGTGCACTGGAGTGGTCATTCTGGCAGGCCAACTCCTGCTCCACCTCTGACACCTCCATCAGCTGTCTTTCACTCACCAGGCGAGACAGCTCCCCAACCACAGTTACGTGTTTGGAGACCGTGCCTGACATTTTCTTAAACTGTGGGTAATTATCCACAAATGCCTACAAAGGGGCCAGAAAATGGTCATTAAAAACAAAGCTGTGTAATGCAGTAATAAAAGATATGGATCAGGGGTCTTCATGGTTCACTCCTCATATAAGATGTGCTACAATGAACAATATTAACTGGCTTCAGCAGTGGTCCACTCACCTTCATGTCAGATATGGACTCTAATTTCTGTTTGTCCTTGGGCTTTTTCTTCTGGAAATCCTCCATCAGATTCTTGATGTTTGTTCCAATCTCACCAAAATTCAGGTACAAGTTCTTATTAATAAAAAAAGACAGAAAACATCATATAAAGTTTCTTTGTTTTAAATGTTTAGAAACCTAAAAGTTATATTTCTTGTGTATGTTCCAAAGATGAACGAAGGTCTTACAGGTTTGGAACATAATGAGGGTCAGTAATTAATGACAGAATTTTCATTTTTGGGTGAACTATCCCTTAAAATAAGGGCATTTCTTTGGAAATAAAATCTAGTACATTATTTCAGGATGTATGGACTTTATCTAGCAATAACAATTTTAAACGATAAGCTACTTACATTTGCATAAAACTCATCATTTTCTGCAGACAAGACCACCTCCCGTAGGTCCTTACTGATTCCAGGCACTCTTGACAGGTCTATGCGGTTGTTATTGAGGCCCAGTAGCTCATGAACCATGGCTTGATACGTCCACTAGAGGAAGCAAACGCATACACATATTGAATTTCCTGTAATATCAGCACACTAAATCATTATGTAAACATTTATTTTGCTGCAGTAAGACAACTGTTTTTAGCAAAAGCAAGCAGGACACACTGGCTCCTTTAAATCTCAGTATATAAAAAGAATAAAAAGCATGCTATTAAAGGGATAGTTTATGGTTTGAGACTCGTAGCTTCATAAAATTAAGGTTGAACCACTTCATCAAAAATATCTTAATTTGTGTTCCAAAGATAAACGAAAGTCTTATTGGTTTAGAACAAGATGAGGGTGAGTAATTAATGACAGAATTTTCATTTTTGGGTGAACTGTCCCTTTAATGTCTAACACTAATGTTTAATATAAGCCGTTTTCTAATATAATCCAGAATAAAACCATGGCCTCTATCTCCCTCTGGTGGTCAGTTCTAGTATTTTGCATGGAGGTCTTGTAATAAGAGATTCGGATGTAACATAAGAAACATTGTTTCTTGCCTGATTGAGAAGGGGAGTAATGGCATCATCACTTCTGTCTAAAATCAGGAGAAGGGGAGGTACTTCTGTTTTTCTGAAGTCAAACAGCTCATACTCCTTAGTAATGATTTGCTGTGGAAAACACAAACAGATCATATGTTGATACATTTTTATCTGTCATCACTTTCATGAAAAAAAGACATTTATAAATTAAATCAAATTACTAATAATGCACATAACTATGGAAGCCCGCTTCTGCCACCGAATGTAAAAAAATAAATAAATCAATAAATAAAAAAAAAAGGTTATTGAGATTTTTATCTCACAATTCTCAATTTTTTTTCTTTAGCAGAATTGCATGATATAAACCCACAATCACGAGAAAGTTAGAAATTGCGGGTTTTTATCTCGCAACTCTGAATTTTTTCTCAGAATTGTGAGACAAACTCACAATTGCAAGTTATAAAGTCCAGTTTTGAGGGAGAAAAAGGACTGATATGTTCTCAGAATTGTGAGTTTATGTCTAGCAATTCTGACTTAATTTCTCAGAATTGTGAGTTCATATCTCACAATTCTAAAACATATAAATATATATATATATGTATGTATGTGTCAGAATTGCAAGTTGTAAACTGGTAATTGTAAATAAAAAATTAAATTGTGAGATAAAAAGTCGCAGTTACCTTTTTTTATCTTTTACTCAGTGGCGAAAAACAGGCTTCCATACATTACAGATCTGAGATTTAATTACAAGAAAAAAGCCTTACTTTGACGCTCTCTGCCAGCCTTTTGGACATGTCAGAAGAGAGCTGATAGCGGATCATTGGGCATTTCTTCAGGGCCAGCAACACTGAGGTCAAACCCTGAGTAACACGAGGCAGTACACTGGGCTCCCAACTGCGACCCTTTAAACATTCACAGAAAAATTCATAGTGAGCCTAAAACAGAAAAGTAGCACTTATAGTATATTTTGTGATCTAACGTAAATTATCTCCACCAGTTTTAAAATACATATATAAGCAACTACCTAAAGTTTTGTGTGGTTTGTGTATTTTTGCAACTTTGAAGCCCCCTAGTTATGTGAGGGAAAACCCTGCATTTGTTACTGCCAAAAAGCAACCGAAAAGCAATTTTCACAGAATTTCGCACCAGTTCACCAAGATTACACACTCCAAAAGGTTTAAAGGGGGAGTGTGTGAAAAAAAGAAACAGAAGCCATTCACCTTATTAGAAGTTTTCCACCAGAATGACTTTAAAACTGATTTAAAGTTAAAAAAAAAAAAAAAATCATACAGAAAAAATGTAATGCAAGTCAAACAAACTGCAAGCACTAAGTTCCCTATAAAAAGAGTTAAGGATTTTCAAATCCAATAAAAGTCTACTTTTTCCTCTTACCCTGGATACTCCTTGAAGGTTGAGGGAGAAGAGATGAGGGTTCACAGCAATGAAATCTCCATAGAACTCCTAGAATAACACAAAATCAAATTGCTTGACGAGAAACAAAATGTATGACAACATTATGTGAACACAGTTTTTAATTTCTTCCTTTTTATGGATGGATAAATGAAAAGATTGAAAGATAGATAGACAGACAGACGACACTGCACTAAAGTTGTAGAAATTTAAAAAAAATGAAATGACAAAATATTAAATAAATAAAATACAGTGCCATTCGTGGCATCAGTAAGATTTCTGATGTTTTTAAAGTAGTCTTTTCTGCTCATCAAGGCTGCGTTTATCCTATTTGGTTAAAAATACAGAAAATTTAAATTGCTGATTTTCTTTTTAATATACTTTAAAATATAATTTATTCCTCTGATGCAAAGCTGAATTTTCAGCATCACTACTCCAGTATTCAGTGTCACACGATCCTTCAGAAATCATATACTGATTTATTTTCAATGCTGGAAACAGTTGCACTGCTTAATATTTTTTTGGAACCTGTGATACTTTTTTTCAGAATTTTTTGATGAATAAAACATTAAAAAGAACACCACTTATTTAAAATTGAAATATTTTGTAACAATATAAGTCTTTACTATGTACAATACCGTTCGATGTTTGGTGTGTGATTTTTTTCTTTCTTCTATATTTGCTAGAAATTAATACTTTTATTCACCGAGGATGTGTTAAAATGCTAAAACAGATAGTAAAGACCTTACATTGTTAGAAAATATTTCACGTGAAAACTGGAGTAATGGTTGATGAAAATTCAGCTTTGCACAGAATTAAACTATATTTTAGTATATTAAAATAGAAAACTGTTATTTTAAATTGCAATATTTCATATTACTTTTTGTGTATTTTTGATTAAATAAATGGAACTTTAAGCATAAGAGACTTTCATATTAAAAAAAAAAGAACAATGTTACTGATCCCAAACTTTTGAACGACAGTGTATATTTATTAACTACGAAGAAGACTTCACCCACCTGCACTTCTGCGACTACCTCCTGTTCATCTGCCTCAGCCAAAGCCTTTATTTCACTCTTACTGATCACGTTACTGAAATCTGCACAGAATTATTTAAGTTCCAAAGTCAGTTAAATGCATTTTCTGACCACCCTTATTAACACATATTCTTCAAACCCATATAAATGAGAGAGAAACTGATGCAGTGTGTCTACTGATATATTACTTGTACTCACAAATGAAGTAGACACTATATTTAGGACGACGAAGCTCTTGAATCAGGTGCTCTACGTTCTCCTGAAACCAGAGACATTTAAGCATGAATAAATAATTTCAATAATCTTGAATTTCAACAATCAGTCTAAATCTGTATTCTATAAGAAACGATGATAAAACGGACAGCAGCTTACCTTGGTTGGCCGGAGAAAACAGATTGCCTTAAGATGCTTCATGTTGTCCCGGTTTTGTGAGTCAATACGCTCAAAAAGGTAGACTTCTCTCTGCAGGATCTCAGACTGCATGTAGACCACACTTACAATACTGGTCTAATAACAAACAAAGGAAAAGAGAACAAGAAAGCAGTGTTTTGATCACTGTTTGTCACTGGTGGAAGATCACACTCAACACTTGTCTAGGTAGACTGCTGACTAGAGAGTTCAGTTTAGTTGCATTTGGACACATGACATGTAACAGGTCAGCAAAATTCATACAGTGCACACAGTACTAGTCTATCAGTGGCTTAAGCACAGCTACGTTTTCATAACTTTAAAAGCATATTACTATCCTCTAGTCTGAATTAACTTACCGTCTCCTTGTCCATCAGCAGCACCTTCATCCCAGGTCCGCTGCTCTCTATCATTTTGGAAATGTACTGTTTGACAGCCAGAGTCACGTTCATTTTGTCGTTGTTTTTATGTTCGAATTGTCACTGAGAATGGGTCAAATAATCAAATCGTTTCAGTTGTTTAACGAACGATTAAAGGCTCTTTTCATCAGTAAACTGCTGCATACAAAATTCTGTTGACAATGGGAGACAACTCACTGTGCGTCCTACTACTTCCGGTGTACGTAAGCATTCGGTTTGCGTCTGATTTGGGAACAGTTGTAGTTCAATCGGTCTGCCACTCTTGCAGGTTCAATGAACTAGTTCAACTGATCTGGTAACAGCTCGTAGAGCATAAAATATATCCCATAATTCAAGACTGCTACGTAAAACTGAGTAAATTAAGCGCCATACTGGTGAGGTCGAGGGAGGGTTTCTTAGAAGAGCGTAATGCATCACTAAACACTCGTGTTTTACCCAGTTCTCACCAGCCCTTATTGTTTATTATTCGTTTATGTGTTCTGTGTGTTCTGCGTGGTCACCTGAAATTTATTAATGATCAAAAAATACTAAAACAATTTAATTCCATTCCATTTAATTCCATAGTTTGATTCTTTTTTATAATATTTTACATACCACTAATGCCGGTCGGATTTATGAACTGATTCTTTTAAGATATTCGACTCACGATTCGGACATCTCTCTCGCCGTAATTTTGCAGCTTCTGAATTTTTTTAAATTAATTTATTTGTTTTGAATTCTATTTTTCAAACCTTAATGTTACAATAATATGTTCATGTGTTAATCATCAAAAGAAATGCTTTTCTTGCTGCGATTCATGAACGAATTTATTTTAAAGATTCGACACAGAAGAACGATTCAGTCTCGACCCACGAATCACACATCAAAACCACAGACACTTAACGCTCACTGTATTTTACCGGCGTCACTTTTTAAAATTAATTTTTGTTATTTGAATTTTATTTAGGTTACAGTAAAGATATCCTTAAATGAAACCTTTATTAATCATCAAATAAGATACCACAAAACAGCTTTAAAATGTCAAATTAGATCATTTTTCATACTCTCATGGGCAAAACAGTGAACACTGGGACTATACAGTACTGCTCCAGTCCACACAAAAACACCATTCAGATTCTGGTTTCTTCTTCTATAGTTGATTAAACCAATAATCATCAATAATTCAATCAAATAAAGGTTTCCATTAGAAAAAAAAATCAACAAAGATGGAAAAGATGATCTGAGTGTTGATAGCTGCATACAAAGCATTCCTGTATAGGCATGTGGTGTTATAACTGGAGCTTGGTGAAATGCTGTCAGTTTTCTTCATGGTAACCCACAAGTTTTGAACTGATTTCCCACAATCGCATGGCAGCGAGATCATCTTTACCTTCAGGAGCTGGTTCCTTCAGCTTACAATCACTGTAAACAGATTTCATAATCAATCAGTGGCAAGCATAAACATATCAGAAAAAGTAAAAATTTTTGAAAATTTAAGATACAAACCAACACTCATGTTGAGTGCTTATGAATATTAATATGAACAGCTCACCTGAAATAGCAGCCACTGTGAGACTCCAGCCCCTCAGCAATCGCACAGTAAATGGACGTCTGAGCACCTTGACTGGGGGTTTTCATCAGTAAGAGAGCAGGAAAAGACAACAGGGCGCTGAGCAGAGGGTGGCGCGTCTGCACGTAACGTCCCAGTTCTGTGCGGATTACTCCAGGGTGAAGGGAGTACACTGTTACACCGGACCCTGATTTGAAACAGAGCCGGAATAAATAAGTCCAATGCAATATTCAGTTCTTTAAAGCATTTTCTATGTTTAAACATGACTGATGTATTGGGGACTGAGTGCACAAACCTTTAATCCTCCTTGCTAATTCTCGAGTAAACAGCAGGTTGGCAAGTTTGCTCTGCCTGTAGCTGACCAAGGAGTCGTATGGTGCTTTGTTGAAGTTAAGGTCATCAAAGTGGATCTTACCTGCAAGAAAGGTCATTGGACTAAAATATGTTGTATCGATATGAACAGTCTTATGTCTATGTGAAATAATGTTTACATTTGACTAAGTGGAGATACACAGTATATCATAACCATATAAATTGTTTTTTTCAGTGTAAGAGATTGAATATTTAATTGTGAAAAATGAACATTTACAACCTTTTCTGTCATCTAACGCTCACAAAAACATCTTTAATAATATTTTAATCTTTAGCAGATCCCAAAATGTACAGTTGAAGTCAAAAGTTTACATACACCTTGTAGAATCTGCAAAATGTTAATTATTTGACCAAAATAAGGGATCATACAAAGCAAAATGCATGTTATTTTTATTTAGCACTGACCCCAATAAGATATTTCACATAAAAGGCATTCACATATAGTCCACAAAAAAAATAGTAGTTAAATTTATAAAAATGATGTTCAAAAGTTTACATACACTTGATTCTTAATACTGTGTTGTTACCTGAATGATCCACAGATGTGTTTTGTTTTTGTTGTTTGGTTTAGTGATAGTTGTTCAGAAAAATCCTTCAGGTCCCACAAATTCTTTGGTGTTTCAGCATTTTTGTGTATTTGAACCCTTTCCAACAATTACTATGATTTTGAGATCCATCTTTTCACACTGAGGACAACTGAGGGACTCATGCAACTATTACAGAAGGTTCAAACACTCACTGATGCTTCAGAAGGAAACACAATGCACAATTGCCGGGGGGAGGGGTGAAAACTTTTTGAATTTGAAGATCAGGGTAAATTTAACTCTAAATTTAAAAATGTTGTCTTCTGGGGAACATGTAAGTATCTTCTGTAGTTTCTGAAGGGTAGTACTAAATGAAAAAAAAAAAAAAAAAGATATTTAGGCAAAATAAGAAAAATTTACACATCCTCATTCAGTTGTCCTCAGAGTGAAAAGATGGATCTCAAAATCATACAGTCATTGTTGGAAAGGGTTCAAATACACAAAAATGCTGAAAAACCAAAGGATCTGTGGGACCTGAAGGATTTTCTGAAGAACAGCAGGCAGTTTAATTGTTCAGGACAAACAAGGGAGTCATAAACAACTATCACTAAACAAAAAAACACACACAAACACACACACAGCTGTGGATCATTCATATGTAAACATCTGACTTCAACTCTATATAGATTTTTCACATTTGCATTACAGTTTTGTAATTTCCCTTTTTTTAGCATTAAATTCACTAAATTCAATAAATTTATTATTTTTTTTAATTCAATAAATTAATAATTAAATTTTAATATTTATAAATACAAACATTGATGACAGGCCATAATCATGAAAATAATTATTGCCTTAACAATATCGTCAATTTCATAATTTTTTTTTTTTTTTTTTTTCTTTATATACAATCCTGATGGGTTTTACCTCCTTTGTGAGCAATACTGGATACATTAATAATTCGACTAGGACTAGACGTCTTCAGCATGTCCAGGAGCAGAACAGTCAGGAGGAAATGGCCCAAATGATTGACAGCAAACTGGGTTTCATAGCCATCCTCTGTAAGGCTTTTAGGGCACATCATCACTCCTAATGGATTTGTACATACAAAATGTGTAATAAGTAACAATGCTGCTTAAAGCACAGTGTGATTTTTTGCTTAACTAATAATGAGGTCAAAGGTCTCACCAGCATTGTTAATAAGTATATCCAATCGATCCTCAGTGGTGGTGTATTCATGTACAAACTGCCGTACGGAGGACAGAGATGCCAGGTTTAAGTGCCGAACTACTATGTTGCCATTTCCCGTAGATCTGCGAATCTCTGCCGCAGCCTTTTCAGCTTTTGAAAGATCTCGACAAGCCATCACAACCCGAGCCCCTAATAAAAACAAACAAACAATAAAAAAACAGAAGGTATTTGTCATGTGCCTGGTCTTTGTCTTCTGTATTCGTGTTTAAGGACTTTTATTTTGTAGTTTTTGTGTCTTATTGTTCCCTGCTTCCCTGTACCTCTGTTCCCTTGTTTGTTGCCATGGATCTTCATTGAACCACACCCACTCCCTCATCAGTTACCCCGGTTACCAATTAGATCATTACCTCACCCTGTGTATAAATAGTCCTTGTCTTTCCTCTGTATTTTGTCAGTTGTTTAATTTCTGTGATGGTTGCTCCCTGTTCTTGCCTGGATTCTAAGGGTTCCCCGTTCTGGATAATTTGTTGTTTCCTTTGGATGTACAATAAACTCTTGCACATAGATCCTCGTCTCATCTCCGCTTCGTTACAGTATTGTCCATCAGTCTGACTATGATACATCTTAAATCCCTAAAATCCTCTAAAATCTAGACCTCTTAGTGGTTTTGTAAGGATAAAACATTTCAACGGTGTGTTTACCTCTCATGGCCAAGTCACGTGCTGTCTCTTTTCCAATGCCAGTGTTAGCACCAGTAATGATGGCTGTCTTCCCATCCAGTCGCACACGACAGCGGCAAACTCCACCTGCAATCCATTTTCTCAGCAGAACCAAACCTGTTTTTGAAGATCTGTTATAAGCCATGTTCTCTCATTCAAGTCCAAGAGAATTCTACATGTTGTAAATATTTTGAAAATATGACAAAGTGATTTTAGTTTAGATGTGGCTTGGAAGCACTGTTGGAGAGTTGGCTCATTAGCCTTATCAAATCCGTGGGGTCCATGATACAAAGAGGCATTTTTTGAAAAAGTTTAAAAAATGTATTTTTATACATTGCTGTAAATGTGTATATTTGCTGTGTATATTTGCTGCAAACACCCTGCAAATCAGACTAAATGCAATTTCAAGTTGATATCATTTATTTGATCCAAAAGGCAGCAAAAACAGCAAACTTTTGAAATATTTTTACTGTTTATTAAAAAAAAAAAAAAAAAACGGTTTTCTATTTGAATATATTTTAAAATGTGATTTATTCCTGGGATTTCAAAGCTGAATTTTTAGCATCATTACTCCAGTCACATGATCCTTCAGAAATCATTTAATATTCTGATTTGCTGCTCAAAAACATCTATTATTACTATTATGTTGAAAACAGCTGAGTATATTTTTTTTTCAGGGTTTATCAATGAATAGAAAGTTCAGAAGAACAGCATTTATCTGAAATAGACTTTTTTTTTAATATTATAAATATATATTATATATAAATATATATTATTATAAAAGTATTAATTTCTATAATTTGTTTCCCAAAAAAGCTTTTGCTTTTGAATGGTATAGAGTATAATGTTACAAAAGCCTTTGTTTCAGATAAATGCTGCTCTTTGAAACTTTCTATTCATCAAAAAATCCTAATAAAAAATGTATTTAACTGTTTTAAATATTGATATAAATAATAATAAAAAAAATGTTTCTCGAACAGCAAATCAGCATATTAGAATTAATTTTTGAAGGATCATGTGACAGAGAAGTATGGAGTAATGATGCTGAAAATTTATCTTTGATCACAGGAATAAATTACATTTTAAAATATATCCAAATAGAAAGCAGCTATTTTTTAATTGTAAAAATATTTCACAATAATACTGCTTTTGCTGTATTCTGAATCAAATAAATGCATGCTTGATGAGCAGAAGAAAAAACATTAAAAAAACCATTAAATATCTTACTGTTTAAAAACTTTTGACTGGTAGTGTATATTAATTCATGGATTTGATATTGTGTAGTGAAAAAAAACATGATCACACAGCTTCTGGATTCTAGTAGATTCCTCAAAAAATGAACCAAATCCCATAAGCTACATTAAAACCTTTTGAGCCACAACCTTGTACCTACAGCGCAATAGCTCTGTGTTGTTTATTATATATTACAATACCTATGTAAGAAACCATATTAGTTCATAACTGACTGAAATGTAATTTTAGCTCATGAAAATTAAAATGAGAGGAAATTACATTATGTAACTTACTAATAGCTGTGACCGCAGTTACTGTCCCATATTTGGCGAGACGATTTGACTTCAGTTCCTCCCACAGCTGAGTTACTTGGATAGAGAGATACATGTCATCGGCTGTGATGTGCTGTCAGCTCTGCTTTCATTTTATTTTGTTGTACTCTTTTCTTTGCTTAAAAACGCTGTTGTTTCAACTGCACGGTCACCGTCAAGCTCATTGCCGGCTAACACATTTAAGCACCCTGCATTTAAGGCTGGGTTAAAGGTTTTATAAGAAGATTAAGCCAAGATCATGTTAGATTCCATGGCTTGTGGTCAGAAAGAAATGTGAATAACAAAAACAGTGATCTAAAGAATTTACGCTTTTAGCAGAAAATTGTAATATGAGAGCTTTTCATTAGATGCTAAAAGTGTTTTGGATTTAAGATTGACTGTATTTGCGCAGTCTGAGGTTTTGAAAACAGCCCCTGATCTTTTAAGCTTTAAAAAGCTTTAGGTGTATGTTGTATGGGTCATGTGGCCCTTCCTCCTATGGCCTTATTTATTTGCTTGGCACCATTTGGATCACTTTATTATATAACCTGACAAGATCAGAAATATGGGAATGTTTGGATATGATAAATTAAACAAAAATAATCTGTTATTACACAATTACAACCATTTTGTAAACAAGACACATATAGTTGAATATGACCTACTTTTTTTTTTTTCAATTGAGTGCCAGGCTTAAAGGGATTGCATTTTATCCAATGACTACAAAGGGTTTGCACTTACGCCACAGTTTGGTCAATTACCCAGGTTCGTGGACATATTGGAGATACTCAGATATAAACAACAACATTTATTGCACGGTTAATGAATACGTTGTTCTGCTAACTTATGCTGTCTAAACGCTGGAAAAAAATGTGTGGAAGCTGCTAAATCATATACAAAAGGACTTAGTTAGCAGGAAACGGTGCAATAGTTTGACAAACTAAAGTTAATAGGTGATAAAGATACATACGAGCAGTATTAGTTAAAATATTAGCCTAATATTTCACCTACCCGACTGGAAATGATAAGAATAAACACTAATGTTGTCAAGATTCTTGCCCTGGAAATCCTGGTTCAGTTTGGCCAACTACAAACACCTTTTGTTCCTCAGACAGTTTTTTGCACTCTTCTCCTTGATTTGTTATAACTTTTGGCAGACTATAGTACTCCAAATGTTTTTCCCGGTCCGACCGATTAGTACAGCCCAAAACATGACAATAATTGACCATTTTCAGCAGCAATAATCAGCTAAATATGTGAGTTTTGTTCGGTTCAGTGGCATTGTTTACGTTCAGTGCCGCCAATATGGCCGATTGATGATGTGTCGTGAAAACACTCTATTGCAAAAGAGGATAATTGGACATTCTTTCTCTTTGAATTTTCCTGTGGGTTTTAAGAGTGTGTTTTGTTTTGTTTTTTAATTAATGAGCAAAATATGGGCCATGCTTTAAATTAGCAGACACTTTAACATTTTGTTCTACACTTAGTTCCAAAAGGAGGTTTTCACAGAGATGCCACAAAAAAACATTTCATGTTCCCCAAAGAACCTTTTAGTGAACAGATCTTAAAACCATTTTTCTTAGTGTAAAGAACATTTTAATAATCTAAAGAACCATTTCCACTATAAAGAACCTTTTGTGCTGTTGGATGTTAAAGGAACCATAGATAGATAAAGAAACACTGAACATAAAATACACAAACCATAAATGTGATTTTTTAAGTTGGTTTGCTTTAAAACAAATTGCCACATATTTTAAAAAACACAGCTGCTTCATGCTTAAGGTTCAATTTTAAGGTGTGAATTTATGTTATTGAACAGATCATATCTAAGTTAAATTTACACTGTCATAAAAAAGGAAAATCTCGAGTGGAAGCCGTTGCTCTAAAATGCTTGGTTTTAGAGTAACGTTACCGAACAGCTCTATACAACATGAGGGGCTTCTTTGTTTACTTATAAACGTTATAACGTTAATTGAACAACACACCAATTCGTATATAAAAATCCCAAAACTGTGTTGGTGTTGTTGGAGAAACATGTTCGTTTTAATATTAACGAGTTGATGTTTCGTTCAAAGAATATTTGGATAGAAACATGTAATATCCAATAATGCATTCAAGACTTCTAAACCTCAGGCGCCATCTTAGAATTAATGAAGGGAAAGAGTGAAGCCCTATATGAAAAGAAAACGATTATGAGGGAACATGGCGCAAGCCTAACATACATTGGCTAAAAAAGCCAACGTTTTCCTTTCGATGATCGAGTCATGAGTTTGTGTCGTTAACTCTGTAGCCGCGGTGTTGAATCGCTATATTATGTAGCCAGCTAAGCTAACGTTAGTGGCTGTGCATAGTTTAGTACAGATAATCATCGCCGATATACAAGCAAATCAGTGCAGAACTACACTACAAATGCTCTTAAAAAGTGCAAAAATAATGCGTAAAGTTAATATTTATTGCAAATGGTAATTAGCTTCTATAAAACGACATTATAATATTATTGTTTAATATTGGAAATGATAGTCCAGGCACATTTTCGTATCATTATATGCGTATAATGTAATACTGACTCTTCGCTTGCATTGATATTAACTATTTTATTTCGCCTTTTTAAATAAATAATAAATAATCACGATCAACCCGCCTTTCTCACAAATATCGCAACCAATCAGTGTGCAGGGAAACACTCGTGGAAGTGACGTTTTTAAATATTTCGCCTACCACCGCGAGCATAGAGGGGGAAAACGTCTGCAGAACAGGGATCATTGTTTTTCCATCATGCCAAAGCCCGCGAAGAATTAAAGGAAATAACGCACTGTAAATTTGTATAATATCTTGCACATATGCAAAACTGTGCACGAGGTAAGAATCTCCCTTCTTCTCTCTGGATGCAGCGCGTCGGTGTTTGCAAAGAAGTTGTTAAAAGTTGTTCAGTCAGGTAAATGCTAGCCCCTGTAGCTATGCATATACAGCTGCACGGGGTCGCGCATTGGCCGGGCATACATGAGTGCAGTTAGCAGGGCGGGCTAACGTTAGCCTCGTGCGCGCTCGCGAGCGTGCGTCTGTTATGGCGTTAAAGGGGCTTATGTTTATTATGACAGGATGTAGACTCAAGGAATCGATTTAGCAACTATTACACGTCACTTTCTGCCAAAATATATAAATATTACATTTATTTTAAACTTTAAGCAGAGCAGCCACAAAACAAGCACTGACAACTAAAATAATTAATTTTTGCAGGCACAATTCCACTGCTTTCCATTTTCCACATTAGTACATTTGCTGTTTTGTAGTAATAACTTAGTTATATATATATATATATATATAAGCAAAAATAATACATCTGGTAACATTGTCAGGATTTTAAATGCTAAGTATAAATGTATTACTGTTCAAGCTTTATGCTGTTGTTGATTAGAAGCTGTACAAAATGATTAACTGTCATGTTAGCTTTTTTAATTAATGATAATAATAATAATTGCTATTATTATTGTTGTCACTATATACAGTTGAAGTCAAAAGTTTACATACACCTTGCAGAATCTGCAAAATGTTAATTATTTTACCAAAATAAGAGGGATTATACAAAATGCATGTTAAATTTTATTTAGTACTGACCTGAATAAGATATTTCACATAAAAGACATTTACGTATACGTCCACAAAAGAAAATAATAGTTGAATTTATAATGACCCTGTTCAAATATTTACATACACTTGATTCTTAATACTGTGTTGTTATCTGAATGATCCACAGCTGTTTTCTGTTTTTTTGTTGTTGTTGTTGTTTAGTGATAGTTGTTCATGAGTCCCTTGTTTGTCCTGAACAGTTAAACTGCCTGCTGTTCTTCAGAAAAATTCTTCAGGTCCCACAAATTCTTAGTTTTTTTCTTTTTCTTTTTTTTTTTTTTTTTTTTTTTTTTTTAGCTTTTTTTGTGTATTTGAGCCCTTTCCAACAATGACTGTATGATTTTGAGATCCATCTTTTCACAATAAGGACAACTGAGGGACTCATATGTAACTATTACAGAAGGTTCAAACGCTCACTGATGCTCCAGAAGGAAAAACTATGCATTAAGACCCAGGGGTGTAAACTTTTGAACAGAATGAAGATGTGTTTTTGCCTAAAAATCTTTTTTATTTTTTTATTTTTTTCCATTTAGTACTGCCCTTCAGAAGTTACAGAAGATACTTACATGTTTCCCAGAAGACAAAATAAGTTAAATTAACCCAGATCTTCAAATTCAAAAAGTTTTCTCCTTAATTCATAATTTTTCCTTCTGAAGCATCAGTGAATGCTTGAACCTTCTGTAATAATTGCGTATAACAACACAATAACTATCATTTTTTTTCTTGTGAACTATATGTAAATGTCTTTAAATTGAAATATCTTATTCAGGTCAGTACTGCATGCATTTTGTACGTTTCCTCTTATTTTGGTAAAATAATTAACATTTTGCAGATTCTACAAGGTGTATGTAAACTTTTGACCTCAACTGTAGCTGTCAAATATATTGTTACTATATGACGACACATTACTAGTCTTGTTGACAGGAGTGATGACACTGTATAAGCATCAATCTTTGTTTACAGAAACATGGCAGAATCAGATCTTTACATGCAATGTGATGAAGATGATTTGGAGCCATGCCAGAGTTTTACAGAAAACAGGAACCAGATATATAACAAAGGTAATTGTTTTTTTGTTTGTTTGTTTGTTTTGTTTTACTGTAAGTACAACCACTCTTTTAATATGTATTATTGTTCAAATGTATGTGGTCTAAAAGGCTTTGAAGTGTTTTAGGAATATCATTAAATCATATATTCAGAAAAATAGTGTAAATACAAATAAAAGTGTAATGCCATTTTATTTTTGTGTATTTGAGCCCTTTCCAACAATGACTGTATGATTTTGAGATCCATCTTTTCACAATAAGGACACCTGAGGGACTCATATGTAACTATTACAGAAGGTTCAAATGCTCACTGATGCTCCAGAAGGAAAAACTATGCATTAAGACCCAGGGGTGTAAACTTTTGAACAGAATGAAGATGTGTTTTTTTTAAATACAAATAAAAGTGTAATGCCATTTTATTTATTTTTTTCTTAGTTACTGTAGTCCCAAGTGGTAATGATGCACTGATACCAATAGAGTCTGATGGCACCTCTGAACCAACATCAGCTACTGCTGACCCAACAAATCAAGCTGTGCCTTTGGCTTCTGGTAAGAAAAAAACAAGCATGCATCTAAGCAGTATTCCAATGCTGGGTAGAATTGACTTTCTAATTAGAGGCTTACAACTTCTTTTCCATGTACTGACACCTAGTGGTCATTAGTTTGTGATCACAAACACTGCAAAAGCACTGTAAAAAATAGCTGTGGGATTTTAGTGTGGAAAGAAACAACCAAATGTTTTGTTTTTACCTCTAGCTCCTGCTGTTACGTTATTGCCTAATGCTTCCCAACCAGCTGGAGCTGCAGGTGGCCAAACTATCTTCATCAGTGCACAGGTTTCACTTTTCTCTTTTACTATCAGTGAGGTGTTTAATATTCTGTTTACATATAGAAACATGTTGTATTTAAATGATGATCATCTGTTTTAGCCAAATCCAGGACAGCCTCTGGCAGGCTCAGTGAGTTTGGGAACATCACTTGGTTACCTTTTAAATGGACAGCCTATTAGTTTTTTGACTTCTGGTAAGTCCTAACTCGAACCAGTGATTTTATTTCACAGTCAGTGCATTAAACTTGAACCTATGGCAATGCAAAAAAAAAAATGTATTGCGATTTTAACATTTATATGCACATACAAATGATGAATGTAATAAATAACTGTGTAATGTGTTCAGAGTCTACAGTATTACAGAAATCTGTTGGCATGCATTTAGTTTTCTGCTCAAAAACAGTATTTATTTTGCTTAAATACTTTTGTCTGACCTTTTCAGCTCAGACCCCCCAGTTAATTGCTCCTCGGATGGTTACCCCAGCAAGTTCAGTACAGCAAACAGCCCCTGGAAAAATGCCTGCATTGCAGATCCCCGTCACCTTGACCATCAACAACCCCTCAAACTTACAAAGCATCACCTCGACAGCCCCTGGAGTGACCACTCTTAACGTGACACCTTCCAACGTCCTACCAGCTACAAATCCAGGTGACAGTTTATGCAGTTTATACTTATGATTTTACATTTTAAAAATTTTAGATTGTTTACCCCTCTTTTTTATTTACATTTTGTTAGGAGCAACAATAAAAGTAATAAAGTTTACAAAGTTTACTGGAGCACCTGGAGCTGCTGGTCAAGTAGTGAGTTCATTAGTGCAGCCTACCAAAGCCGTCACCATCCAAAACAATATAACAAACAGAGCTCCAACTCCGCTCCTGTCTGGTGGGCTTTTTCAGGTCACGAAACCTCAAGCGCAAAACCTTGTTCTTCCTGCTGCCACGACAACTAACGGTCAGGACCTTTTTCTGATGAAACACTGAATTTCTAATTCAGATTTTTAATTGCAGTATTAAATGTTGTAGTTGTTTTAAATGTTGACAACGTTTTATTGATTAATCACTGATTGATATCATTTATGAGTTTAAATAGATAGTTCACCCAAAAATGAAAATTGTCATCATTTAAATTCAGTAGGGTTGTCCATTTAACGCATTAATTAACTATTAAACTAAAAAAAAAAAAAGCGCATTACACAATTTTTGAATGAATCCACATTTTGAATTCATTCATAAAGAGAGCCATTTACTATTTACTTTGTTTTCGCTCCTGAATGAATCAGCTATTTGAATAAATCCAACAAAGGAATGAATGAATAACTCAATGACTTATTCATTAAGACACATACTGCTATTTACTGGCAGTTTTAGTTTCTAATTTAGAGTATCATTTTATTTAAAAAAAAAATAAAAATACATAAAAATTTACATATTAATGAAAAAAATCTGAAAATGAAAAATCTGTATTAATAAATAAAAACTAATTAAAGGTATATTTCACCCAAAAATTAAATTAATAAAAAAATCTTTCTAAAGCTACTTTTTGCAATATCTATGTCATGCTTTTCTCATGTAAAACAATAATAATGATCTTTTATGGGTAATTTCTCAGCCAAATTTAATGTGCGATTAATATGAGATAAATTAGATTAATTAATTGCCACATAGTGGCAGTTAAAAAACACAGTAAATAACACATTAATCGGTTGACTGGTCTAAAATTTAGCCGTACTTAATTTGGGCTTTAGGCTCATCTGTACTTGCTTGTCATACAAGAACAAACCTCATTGGTTCTTGCATGTCATTCAAGCATGCTTGAGCTTCAACTTACCATGTTTAATGAGCTCTGTATACAGTTGAGTTCACAAGTTTACATACACCTTGCAGAATCTGCAAAATGTTAATTATTTTACCAAAATAAGAGGCATCATACAAAATGCATGTAATTTGTTAAATGACCTGAATAAGATATTTCACATAAAAGACATTTGCATATAGTCCACAAGAAAAAATAATAGTTGAATTTATAAAAATGACCCCATTCAAAAGTTTACATACACTTGATTCTTACCCTTTTGTTACCTGAATGATCCACAGTTATATTTTTTTGTTTTGTTTTGTTTTTTGTTTAAATATAGTTTGTCCTGAACCGTTAAACAGCCTGCTTTTCTGTTCTTCAGAAAAATCCTTCAGGTCCCACAAATTCTTTGGTTTTTCAGCATTTTTGTGTATTTGAACCCTTTCCAACAATGACTGTATGATTTTGAGATCAATCTTTTCACACTGAGGACAACCGAGGGACTCATATTCAACTATTACAGAAGGTTCAAATGTTCACTGATGCTCCAGAAGGAAAAACAATGCATTAAGAGCCAGGAGTGAAAACCTTTGAACGGAATGAAGATGTGTACATTTTTCTGATCTGTCCTTTCATAATAAAGGTGAAATGCTAGGTAAAATTTTAAAGATTAAAAAAATGAATCTTTAAAAAAAAAAAAGATAAGTTAACTTTAACTTTTTGTGATTGTTTCATATGAGTCCCTCAGTTGTCCTTGGTGTGAAAAGATGGATCTCAAAATCATACAGTCATTGTTGGAAAGGGTTCATATAAACAAAAAGGCTGAAAAACCAAAGGATTTGTGTAACCTGAAGGATTTTTATGAAGAACAGCAGGGAGTTTAACTGTTCAGTTGTGGATCATTCAGGTAACAGTATTAAGAATCAAGTGTATGTAAACTTTCAAACTGGATCATTTTTATCAATTCAACTGTTATTTTCTCTTGTGGACTATATGTAAACATATTTTATGTGAAATATCTTATTCAGGTCAGTACTAAATAAAAAAAATAATCTGCATTTTATATGATCCCTCTTATTTTGGTAAAATTAACATTTTGCAGATTCTGCAAGGAGTATGTAAACTTTTGATTATTTGTGAATAAAAAAAAATGTAGATGCCTAGATTAAATCTGCTCATTATATAAAGAGATTGTGTCTTTTCAGAAGACTTGGATAAAAGTGTTTGATTCATTTGGATTTGTTTTATGATCACTTTATGAACTTTATAAAGTGAAAAATTTCAGTGGAATTTCAGCAGTCTCTCAGGGTTTGCAGGTTTAAAAATATATTAAAAAAAAGTAATCGAAACATTGAAAAAGTTGCATTTCGATGACCAAAAGTCATATGATGACAATTTTTATTTTTGTGCAAACTGTCCTATGAAGAGGTCTGTGAGAAGGGATTGAGAGAAGTATCTTTGTTTTACAGCATTGAAGAGAGGCTCCAGCTCATCAAAATTCTGTGTTCGCTGTAAAGCCTTTTACCAAAAGTGCCAGTCCCTCCGTGGATACTACTGTGTACGTTTTTATTCATATCCTTTTGAGATTACATTTTTTTTTTTTTTAAACATGTACATTTTTTTACATGTTTATTTATCACTTCCCTATTTTACAGCAATGCAATCAAGAACTTATTAAGAGTGTCCAGGAGATGACAGCCCAAGCTAGAAAAAGGATCAAGCGCACAAGTGACAAAACCCGCTCAAACCCCTCCACATCCGAGACTCCGGTTTCCTTCTCCACATCCTCAGAAACGTCCCTCACACACGTCACCACTTCAGAGATACCTGAGGGAGCACCTAGTCCTCGCTCTGGGGATTTTGACGAGCAGGGCAGAATGATCATGTTAGTTGAAGACTTCTTCTATGGGCAGCACCCTGGCCAGCCTGCACCAGTAAGGCCCAATGCAGAGCCCATCACAATGAAATGCCAACTTTGTGACAAGAAGATGAAGGGCAACATTAAGTGAGTTCGTTTTCAAATTGTTTTTTGAGGGGAGTTGTTGGTATCGATAGATTTTTCATAATTTTTTCATCATTTTAAAGGATGATGAACCACACAAAACACCACATGGAGCACCAAGCAGGGGAAGTAGACTATCATACTATGTGCCAGAACTGCTACAGAAACTTCTCAACACCTTTCCGTCTGCAGTGCCACGTTGAGACAGTCCATAACAAAGCAGAGTCTTCAAGTGAGTCAATACTTCTAGAATGATATCCACCTTTTTCTCCAACATGGAAGTAAGCTTATGGGCGCGAGTTTCAGTTCGTTATCCGCTATAGGAAAATAACGAGAAGAATAACAAGATGTGAGATAATACATTAAAATAATATGGTGAGCAGCAAAACAAGCTGTTTTGTACAGCTAAAAATATCTGGATGTGGATGAGACCGGAAGCCAGACCCATAAAATTTACAAATGGCCGCACATGCTCTTACAGGAAGAAAAAAAGTGGATAGCCTCAAAATATTTTAATGTGTTTGAGAGCTATGTTTTGAACCATTACAGTTAATATTGACCTGCTGGTAATTTAGTGTCAACTTTCATTCTGTTATACAGAAGTGTGTAAGATCTGCGAGTGGTCCTTTGAGACCGAACCCCTCTTTCTGAACCACATGAAACATGCACACAAGCCTGGCGAGATGCCCTACATGTGTCAGGTGACTGATTTTGTTTATTCAGGCTTTGTCATTCCTCTCATCAGTAATTGTTTTGTCTCGAAAACGTTTGTGTAAATCAATTACTCTTGTGTACCTCAGGTGTGCGAGTTCCGCTCCTCTTTCTACGACGATGTTATAAACCACTTCACAGAGCAGCACAAAAACACCTGCATCTTATTGTGTCCATATTGCTTGAAAGTATTTCGGTCTTGCGGAGGCTTCCAAATGCACTTCACTAGACATCAGGTAAAGAAAGCTTTTATTATAGATAACAAGTGTTGTGATATTAAAGGGATAGTTCACCTAAAAATGAAAATTCTGTCATTAATTACTCGCCTTCTTGTCCCTCCAAACCCTCAAGGCCTTGGTTCATCTTCAGAACACAAATTAAGATATTTTTGATGAAATCCGAGAGCTTTCCGACCTTGCATAGACAGCAATGAAGTAATAAAGTCGTTATTTTTTGTTTTCTTTGCACACAATTAGTATGCTCAATACTTTTTTGTGAACTTTTTGTGACTTTTTCATAAAATTACAGTTGAACTGCTGTTGTCACATGGACTATTTTAATGATGTCCTTACTTCGTTTCTGGGCCTGGGAAGATTTCAGTTGCGTTGCTGTCTGTGCAGAGTCAGAAAGCTCTCGAATCTCATCAAAAATATCTTAATTTGTGTTCCGAAGATGAACAAAGGTCTTATAGGTTTGGAACAACATGAGGGTGAGTAATTAATGACAGATTCTTCATTTTTGGGTGAACTATCCCTTTAAATCTCTATTATGGAAAGACTTTCACTTATATTTTCAGCTCATAAACTAATGCTTTGCTATGATTTGACTTAGGAATATCATATATTGATTGTCTGCTGATTTATTGATTATTGTTAAAAGAGTTTATTTTTCTTATAAATCTAAATATTTTTTGTGCATCCAGAAAAAAACAGCGCGGCACTGTGACAAATGCAGACTTCAGTTCATCCATGAAAAGGACGAGTGGCATCACAGACAAAAGTTTCACAGAACCTTTGTCAAGCCCAAGCAATTGGAGGGCCTTGTGCCCGGCACTAGGGTTAGAGACATTATACGTTTTTATCTCCCGGTCATATTTCTTGCTTTTTTATTGCTTGTTTGATAGCCTTACCATTTTCCCTGCTTGTTCCAGGTAACCATCCGAGCTTATGCTGACAGTACTGACAACAGAAATCATTTAGTAGCACCTCCACAAAGTACTCCTTCAAACACCACATCAACAACTGTAGCATCTCAAAATGTAACCAAGAAAGTCATTCCCATGAAGAAAAAGCCAGTGGAAAGCATGGTGGAGCTAATGGTGAAGTTGCAGAGTCAGTGGTAAGTTCTTTCTAGCTATCCATTTATCTATGTATCTATCTATCTATAAAAATTGCTTTTAATTTCTATTTGTTTGAAAACAAAATCCGATCAAATAAAAGATATTTATAGATGATCTTCTGATACATGACCATCATCTTGTTCTTCCAGCAAGCCTGCAGAAAAACACTACTGCATGGAATGCAACTATGAAATTCCATATTTTTCCAACCATTTCCCCACCTATGTGAGCTGTTCCCTCTGCCGATACAACACCTGCTGTTCCAGAGCATATGCCAATCACATGATCAGTGTACATGTTCCTCGCAAAAGCACCAAAAAATACATCACCCTGTACAAACCCTGCCCAAAGTAAGAATTTTTTTTATCTCTTTCTGCTATGCTTGTAATGTTACCTTTATCATCAGTAACGATTATCAAAATGTTTGCAGGAAAGGGCGGTTAAGTTGTACCACATGTAGATACAAAACTCAGGTTGGAGATTTGATGGCCAAACATCTTGCTGATTATCCTACACATCAAGCAAGCCGGTGCACCATACGGGGTAAGATGTTTAATACTGTCTAAAAAATTTGTGACAATGAAAATTCAAGCTTTTAATAATGATCCTATCACAGTCACGTTATTAATAATATTCCTTATGTTTCAGAAGGATTTTCACGTGGCTATAAAAGGTAAGTTGGTTCAATTTAGGTTTTAAAAGGATAGTTCACATAAAAATAATCATCTGTCATCATTTACCCACCCTCATGTTGTTCCAAACCTGTACGACTTTCTTTCTTGTGTGGAACATAACAGAAGATATTCTGAATTATGTCTCTCAATGTAGTTCCGCAGAAACGGTTGTGGTTGCAACAAAGTGGTTGCTGAGCAACACACAGACATAAACAAAGATGTATGTTTGTAGAGTAATTTACAACGGCTTAGAATGCGGCTCAACCAATCAGAATCAAGGACCGGAATTACCTGTTTTATAAAAAAGCAATAAGCCCCGTGAAGCTGTAGTTTACAGTGAATTTATAATGGCTAAGGGGGTTTTAGCTGCTGTGAGGACTTAATGAGGACTTGTGGCAAAAATGCCATCAAAACAAGCAGCAAATAAAGTTTAATGATATTAATAAAAACATTATTCTTCCACCAAACAATGTAGTTCCTCAGAAACGGTTTTGGTTGCCGAGCAACATACAGATGTAAACAAAGGTGTATGTTTGTAGAGTCATTTACAACAGCTTTGAACGAAGCTCAACCAATCAGAATCAGAAACTTTTATAAATGAAATGAATGAAAAGTGTAAATTTGTGGAATTACATTTAGATTCATTCACACTGCATCAGATTGCTTTTACACACTGTTTTATTCAGCACTGAGCCTTATAACCAATCAAACGCATTTCTGTTGAACTTAGGAATGCATTGGCCAATCAGAGGAATTTAGATTAGACGTTCGTGAATTCCCTCATCATAAACAACACAGTGCAGATAAGATGTAATTAAATAAAAGATTCATTTTGTAGCTTCAGTGATTATAACAAGAGTTTTTGCATAACTTGCATTAGACTAAACTAACATCATGGACCAACATGTTTATCTGTGAAGCCAGAATGCGACATGCTCAAATCGAAACAAAAACGTTTTATATTGTTTTCTATATTGATTTTAATAATCATTATTATAATATAAAGAGAACTAATCTACAATAATTTTTGTCATAATATTGCAGCCCTGAGAGCTCCTGTTTTTACATATATAATTTAGATACACAGTCTGTTGTTATTGACAACAGTTTAAAATATTGATTATAGTAATTGGGTACATTTAAGTATTTGACATAAAGTGATTATAAAAATTGCCATCATGAATGCAAAAAATGCCACTGGAAAGCAATTCCAGGGGGCAAATAATGGACCTTAAAGGAACACTCCACTTTTTTTGAAAATAAGCTCATTGTCCAACTCTCCTAGAGTTAAACAGTTGAGTTTTACCGTTTTTGAATCCATTCAGCCAATCTCCGAGTCTGGTAGTAGCATTTTTAGCATAGCTTAGCACAGATCATTGAGTCTGATTAGACCAATAGCATCTCGCTCAAAGATGACCATATATAATGATAATATTTTTCCTATTTAAAACTTGACTGTTCTGTAGTTACATTGTGTGCTAAGACTGATTGAAAATGAAAAGTTGTGATTTTCTAGACTGATATGACTAGGAACTGTACTCTCATTCCGGGGTAATAATCAAGGAACTTTGCTGCCACACCATGGGTGCAGCAGGCACAATGATATTATGCAGCGCCTGAAAGTGACCAGCACCAAGTTTGTGTGTATGCAGAGTTGTAGCCGGCAGATTGTTACGGCGAAATGAGAGTATATTTCCTCGACCCCATCAAATTTTATTTTTTTTTTTTTTGTATAGACAAATAAAACATTCTTTAGAACATCATTTTTTATGTTCCACAGAAGAAAGTCGTGATGGTTCCTCAACCATTCTTGTTCTAAGGAAAAGGCTGTAGAAAAACATAATTTGTGTACAGCCTAAAAAACAACTGAAGTTGATAGACATTTAACCTTTAGTTTAGCATAAGAGGTAACTTATGAATTACTGTCATTGTAGATTTGTCTTCATCCCAACGGACCTTCTCCGAGGAGGTCAAAGACTCAACAACGGGGTCTTTTTGCCTTTGCAAGTAAAGCAAGTGGACGGGAGTTCATTTCCTCTCCCCTCGAAACCCCCTCCTCGACCCAGCTACACAATAATGCTCCCTGCTAGCCCCGCTTCCACACCAGTACTTCCCATTCAGGTTCAGCCTATTGAACGAAGTGCCATTCCAGATAAAAACCACGAAGCCACGGCAGATGCTTCAAAGCCAACTTTGAATAGAGGGATTTCCGAAGTCAATACAGAACATACATCGGAAAACTCGTTTACCGTGGCACAGCTGAAAGTCATACTGTACGCCCTCTGCTTCGGGGTCCCCCAAGCTGCCAATCACTTCGACACCCCGCCGGAAGAAGTCCAGTCGTTGCTTATGAAACGGCAGCTACAGCTTGATTCCTCAAGAAGCCAAGAAGCCTTGACATCACAGGTGGCTGATAGCCTTGTCGAATGGGTGCTATCTCAACGTGAGCAACAACTACCTATCGATGAAGCGAATCTGTTCGGGTTCCTGAGCAGTCATGGTGCGCGGGATATCTCTTACAGCTCTGTGGTTGATTTCTTTCTACGCCATGATCTAGGCTTGCAGGCGTTTGCAACATCCAATAAGTTGCTACCGTATAAATCCCAAGAGCTTGAGAGCTCCTTCAGCAGCTTTCTACAACAGCAAGTCACCTCTCAAACCTTTAAGTTGTCTTCTATTGGCGCCATGGATGAGCTTTCCATCTTTGTAGATATGGAGCAGTTGGATGAAGCCTCTGCGGATTCGTCATCCATGTTGTCTGCTTTTAAGTTGATGGGCACTACAGATCCTCTCATAGATGTTGTGTTTACAGCCCTGGCTGATGGAACCACATTATCCACCATGGTTTTTCTCAGAGGTGAACCTCTTGAGAAGGATGCAAGTTTGTTTCCAGACTTCTTCATCCTGGAGGCTAGACCAGAAGGGTTCACAGATGAAGAAAGACTTCAGCTTTGGTTGAACAAGGTGTGGTGCCGGCACATCGAACCTGGTTCTGGAGGCAAAGGGTTGCTGATGATGGACACATACAAAGGCCACATGTCTAATGAGTTCTTGGTAACGCTCAACAGTGCGAACACGCTTCCAGGCCTGATCCCTCGCAGTTGTTCCCGGCGTCTACAACCTCTCGAAGCCTGTATGGGGCCGGTGTTACGTGAGTTTCTGCAGGCTCGCTGGAGCGACCATGTGACCAAGGCGCCACAAGAACTGGTTGGAGCCAAACCAGCTGAACTTGCCCTTCTCCTGTCTCGCTGGCTTATTGAGTTAATGGATGTCCTTAAAGCAGAGCCCAAACTTCTTTTCCGTTCATTTGATCGGGTTTTGAGCACAAACCCAGAGGCGGCGTCTGAGGAACCCTCTGAGCTGGTACGAAATCTTACTGAAGCTCTCCTTGTCAGTAAATTGCAAGGAGACAAAGCTGAGGAGCAGAAAGTGGAGACTTCCAGTGTGGTTTCTGCAGAATCTCTGTCCTCTCCACAATCCGGCATGCTTGCGTTGAGAAAGATCTTTGAGAAGGACAGCGATGTGGAGTCTTTCCATGGTTTCGAGGATTCAGAAATTATAGATCATTAAGCCTCTTAAAAGGAAAAGCTTTGTTGGATCTACAGGTCAAGAACGTTTTTGAAATTTGCAGGTGTTTTGTGTTGCCTTCCACCTAGAGTTCATATTTTGAGAATAAAATGAACTGCTCAACTGAAGTGTCTATAAATATGAGTCATGAAAATGCAGGTTATTGCTAGCTTGTGTAAATATTTTTTGCGTTAATGGGTGTTAAAGATCCCTAGTGTTAAGTCCGATGTAGTTTTGGCTTTTGTTGTTCATTGAACTATAAATGTGCAACGCGTTACACCTTGTGGTTTAGTTTATCACTGTTTGCGTTTGCATCAGGTTTGATCTTTGCTATCATAATGTGCAAAAATGTAAATAGAAATGATTTGAAATCATTACCTAATGTATTTAGGGTTATACTGTAACATACTTGATTACATGTTCATGAATAAACACTTTTAGGTATGTAATTTAAGCAGTGTTTTTCATTTAAGTACCATCGTGTTGTCTATTAATGTGGTAAAATGTGACATTTTTATTTGCAGAAACATTTTACCCCACCAGGGATTTTTTTTTTTTTTTTTTAATGCTGGCTTAGTTGAACTAGTATTTCATAGAATTTTTAATTCTGTCAGCGTTTTCATTGGCTCTGCCACAGAATACATTTTAGCGACATATATTTGTATTTGCTGAAAATATTTAGATAATTTATTAAAGGGGGTCCATTTTTCTTTGACAGGACAGTGGAAAAGAGTGAGTGGGAGAGAGGGGGGGGATCGGGAAAGGTCCACAAGGCAGGATTCGAACTCGGGACACCCAAGTCGCAACTGCACCATATGTCTGTCTGTCTTCAGTCGTAAAGAATTTTTTTATTTTTTATTTTTTTGAGGAAAACAGGATTTCTCTTCAAATATGGACTTCTGTAGTGCCCCCGAGTTTGAACTTCCAAAATGCAGTTTAAATGCAGCTTCAAAGGGCTCCCAGCCGAGGAAGAAGGGTCTTATCCAGCAAAACAATGTTATTTTCTAAATTTTTTTTTACAATTTATATACTTTTAAACCTCAAATCCTCCTCTTGTCTATCTCTGCGTGAACTCTGGTATTTCGGTTCATGACAGTTAGGGTATGTCGAAAAACTCCCATCTCATTTTCCCCTCCAACTTCAAAATCGACAAAGTTAATTACAAAGTGAACATGCAAAGGAGGTCAAACGGCCTTTACAAAAAAGAGATAAAACAGCCATGTAGGGCAATTTTTAAGTTGGAGGAGAAAATGAAAAAGGAGAAATCCTGAAATGACCATCTTGGATGACAAGGGGGTGAGTACATTATCTGTAAATTTTTGTTCTGGAAATGAACTACTCCTTTAGATTATAGGTTTCCTATACATGTTTTTAAAGAAAACCTAATGAACAAGTTGGAAATTAAATGGCAATAATGTAATTCCATTAATTCATAAACACCTTTGGTGGAAAACTATTGCATAGGATGCAAAAGATGACTATTTGAATTGTAATTTTCTACACCACCATTTTTGCAAATTTGAAAAAAAATCTCATCTATGTTAGCCAGTCACTTGGTGAAAGCAGAATTTAAAACAACAATTCAGAATATCACAAAAATCATTACGCATTGGATTTTTGATCTACTGACCAATTATAGAAGAACAAGAAAAAGCACATGGCAAACAATTTTATGAAGTTTATTTATGTATAACAAAAGAGCAAGAAAGAATTCTAACTGTAGTCTTGACAATACAATAGTGATCTGGTGGTACTAAGAGCATGTCCAAAGATGATGTGGCAAAACAAGGGCAGCAGAACAGGATTCATTCAAAACCACTGCAACAAAAACAAACAGCAGTTATTAGATCAATACAATAAATCAGCTATCTTGATTCAGCTGAATTGAAATATGCACTGCATTGATATGTTAACCCAGGAAACTTGCACAGCACTAAATACATTACCAATCAAAGGTTTGAGGTCAGTAAAAAATCTTTAAAGAAATTAATACTTCTATTCAGTGAGGGCAGATTAAATTAATCAAAAGTGACAGTAAATACGCATCTCATAAAATGTCTATTATACCATAAATGATGAGAAAATATTAAGGTGAATCATGAATTTCAGCCTACCTGACCAGATGGGCAATGTCCCAGTTTGTTTCAGATGACAGTGGTCCTATAATCTCGACGCCTTCAGCTGTTACAATGGCGATTTCGTGCTACAAAAAAGCCCCAAGAAAATCTATTATTTTCTGTTTCTTGAAACACCGTGAAATGTTGCACCTGAGATGAGGATCTAAAGGACAAAGAGAAGCATGTCTTACCCTATTGTAGGAACGGGCATCACGGTAGTACAGAACTTTCAGGCATCGCTCTATCAGTGCTCGTGCCTCATCCTTTGTGATTTCTACCTTGTTCTCCAACACCTCCCTCATCAAGGGCTGCAGAAACACAAGCATATTTGATGAGTTCATATGATAAGGGTTTTTAATTTAAAGGGAACCCTGGGTATTAAGACTTGTATGGCTTCATATAACAAATGATGTCTCTTACTAAAATAAGAAAACACATGAAGGATTTACATCATTTTTAAAAAAATCTACATCGTTTTTTTTTTTTTTTTTTTTTAAATAATATACATCTTGAATGGGTTTTCTACTACATATTTCAGTAACAGGCAAAATTTACGCTACATTAAGCCATACAAGTCCTAATACCCAGGGTTTCCTTTAAAAAGCAAGATAATCTGATCAACAAAAAAAGCAAACCTTACCTGAGCCAGATAAGCACCAAATCCTGTTGCTACTGTTGGGGCTTCATATGCAACTCCTAACTTGTCCACATAACCAAGAAAGCTTAAAAAAAAGTGAAAACAAACTGTGTTTAGTGAACGTTACATAACAGCAGAGAACTCACAGTCATCACTGGGTCACAAAGATGACCTTATTTACCATAGAACAGTCAGTGGCACACATGACTGAATAGTAACTGTTAATAGTAACTTAACAAAACCTCACAGGTGAAAACTCATTAATCAACAAATAAATGATTAATAATGAATTATATAACTGCTATAAGTATATATTACACAGATACATACAGTGCACTTATGGTAAGTGCTATACAATATAGAATTGTTACAATATAGAATAATCAACAGCTAAACATACAGTAAATACAGTAAAATATAAGCATACAATACACTCATGTAATATACTAAATTGCAAATATCAACTGCCTGAATTTTTTTTTGCCACAAAATATATCCACAAGTTTCCTACGCCTCATGAGCCCTTGCGTCAAAAGTGAGAGCATCTTCCGGTTCGAAGTAAACAAGCAGGACATAACACTCATTAATTCAACAGCTGACAGTAGTGATGAGCAAATGAAGCCTCGCAAAGCACTGACATTTCATCTGACTGTTTCGGGAAAAGATTCAAAACTTCATGCGAGTTGAAAACAGCGCGAGCTGGTGGTTAGCAAAAAATAAAGCAGCCAGAAGCATGTGAAAGAAACACTGTCGGACGAAACATTCACCACACATTTCACAGATCAACTCATGTTACGTGCACAAATATAAGTCTAACGGTGTGTTTGTTGAATTTCTGTCTCTGATAAATTCATTTACCCATTAAACTGGCATTAAATGCTAGTTCAAATATCTATATGATGTAATAGAAGAATAATGTACACATGAAGTGCATATGGCAAATATTGAATTTTTCTGAAAAAATTTGTATTTTTCATATTGTATGACTGGGTATTTAAAAATATAAATGAATCAGTAAGATCTGGGGGTTTGAACCGACACAGTGAATCTCACACGGGACTGGAGAGTTAGTGAGGCTTCATTTGTCACTGGTTTCGTGAATTCTACATTTACAACACAAGCCTCGAATCGAGGCTTCATCTGGCACACCCCTTAACACAAGCTCCGAAGCCTCGGTTCAAATGTCACATCACTAGTTAACAGAGATTTAGCGATCCAAACCTTCTAACTATGTGGGAACACAGCTTTGAACAGCACATGTTGCCCCTGAGCACCGTAACCACATCTCTCATAAAGGTTTGCAACTTTAAAAGGTAAACAATGATCTGAAAAACACTTTGCCTCTTGCTAATTAGCACACAAAATACCATTAGTATACTACTACTGCCGCCTCACCGGAAGTTGTACCCACATTCTTTTTTACAGTAGCGCCCCTCGGAAACAGGTGGATATAGTATAGTACTTATATAGTACTATATAGCAAAATGTAAACTACAGTATCAACCAGCTCAAATCTGGTAAATGTGACTATTAGGATATTAGAATATTGTTATAAACATTAACGTCAAGATTTGCTGTAAAGCTTCTTTGAAACAAAATGTCCTGACCTGAGACTCGAACCCGCGACCTTTGGGTTACAAGTCCGACTCTCTAACTATGCCTTGTGCCTTGAGTGTGGTAGTACCCTTGCTGTCTATGGAGGGTCAGAAAGCTCTCAGATTTTGTCAAAAATATCTTAATTTATGTTCCAAAGATGAAAAGTTCTTACGGGCACATTGGAACAATATGAGGGTGAGTAATCAATGACAGAATTTTCATTTTTGGGTAAACTATCCCTTTAACAGTAGCTGCCTGGATACTTTCCTACCTCTCTCCATTGTAAAATCCACCAATAACCACTGTGTTCCACAAGGGGTTCATCTTGCTGCGGCGGTTGTACATGACCCGCGTGAGCCAGGAGTGGATGGCTTTGGGGGTGTAGCTGTGTCCATCTCCAAGAAGCTCTTCATCAATCCTAAACAAACACAGATTAAGTTCTAGCTATTAACATACACTGATATGAGCCCTCAAACCTGAAAAAACAAAGTATTCAACCAAATTGATACTTACACCATCTGCTCAATGACCTGTTTAAGGTACTGGTAGTCAGCATAGTCTCCTGAGGCTCCCAGGATGGTGTTGTTGTTGACCTTCATGAGTCGAGAGATGTTGCGGAAACGTGCCAGAGAGCCATAGGAGCCGAGCATGTCAGCAGCAATGATCACACCACCAGTGAACTTCACACCCAGCACTGATGTGCCTGTTACCATGGGGTTGCTGAGAAACATTTAAACAGTATAATTTAGTAAAACATTGCATACATGACCATTCAAAAGTTTGGGGTCTGTATGATCTGTCAGTTTTAGAAAGAAGTCTCCTATGTTCACCAAGGCTGCATTAATCTGATAAAAAATGTTGTTAAAATGGTAATATTAAAAAATAAATAAATAAATAAATACAATAAATAAAAATTACACAGTGTACCTTCATATTAGTAACCGTAACTGAAAGCAATACAAGTTCACAACTCATATTTTCATATTGTAATATCTGATGTTTTCTTGCATATCGCGTATTTATCTTTATTTTTAAATTGTGTATTATTGTCTTTATTAGTCTAAGTTATGACCACAATTATGTCAAGACATACATATTTTACTTAGTATATACTTCCTCACATATATTGTACATAAATAAGTCTATTAAAACACTGGTTTTCATATTTGCTTATTCATTAGCATTATTGCTAACAAGCTAACTTATCCCTTGACCATTAAACTCTTACTTTTTTCTAGATGAAGAGCGGAAAAAAAGAAAGCGATGTAAATTATATTCAGAGTATACTACAACTAACCAAAGATACTTTTTAAAATATATCTGAGATTTTTTCTCGGGGTAAACAGCAAATTTCCTCCATGATGATGCAGCAGAGAATGGCAAATCGAAAGCACAAAACTTAATGACTACTAAAAGCACAAAACTGACAAGCTGTGATGAACTTACAGTGTGTGTTTGATGGGTCCACATCCTGGAACCGCACTACTGCTGCTGTTACCCGGGAATGAATAAAACTGACCGGGTTTCGGTCCGTTCTCCCAGAAATTAAGCTTCAGTCCATTCGCCTCCATGTTCAAAACTGACGGAAATGACGCTACCGCTATGCGCTCCATGTAATACGCGCTAGGCATTATGGGATATTGGGTTGTGTTTATTTTTTCGGTAATTTCCTTCGGTTTAGAATAGATTGTGCTGAGAAATCAAATGCCACTTACCAAAAGTGATATGTCTGTAGTTAATGTAAAGCTAAATATAATAATCAAAAATATGAATCAATAACAAACGATCAGATTAATATTTTACGTATTACTTGCATGAGCAAATATAAACAGCGTATTAAAAATTAGTTTAAAATAGAAATAGAACTGTTTAATTTTTATTATTATTATTTTTAATTTGTATAACCTGCAACCTGGAGGAACATGTTCAAATTATGGGGTCACTGTGGAGTTTAAAATTTAATTAAGTTTTATTTTTTTTAATTTTTTTTTTATAATTTAAATATTTTTTATTTTTAAATAATTTGCACACAGTCACACCTCAAGCATTTTGAATCCATGTGTTTTCTTTTAACACAAGTTGCTATTTAAAAGACTACGACTACCACAAGGATGTGAGTCTACTTGCTTGACAAATCAAACAACTGTTGTAGTCCTTAAGTAGCTTAGATAATATTTTACTCATAAATCCAAAGCCACTAGCTCCTTAAAAAAGGAAATTAGACTTCTCTGCTAATTAGTCTTCTTGGTTGACCTACAACTTGACATCAAGTCTCAACAGCTCTATAGATTAAGCTTCAGTCCATTATTCAGGCCTCATAAAATGCAGTTATAGTGCCGCAGGCCTAGTGTGTAGTTAAAGAGTAAGAGATAGGTAAGATGTAACCTGAGGTGATGATGCTTTAGTTAATAGAAATAATAAATTAAAAAAACTTCTTATGTCTTAAAACTTGTTGGGGGAAAACAGTTAAATAAATGCTGACTCTAAAGTCACATCAAAAGAGAACAAATTAAATTTAATAAAATCACAGAATGATAATGGTTAACTGAAGCCATTTCTGTTCATGGGGTGCCTGAAACCTTCCATGCCTCACAGCATGTAAATAGTGAAATTCTGCTAAAAAAAAACAAGCCCACCAGGACACGTTCCCGCTAAATTCCATTCACATCAGAAAGTGAAGGCCATTTGTTTTAGCAGCTGAGTAAACGCTGTAACGAACCTTAGGGGTCACTGGCAAGACTAACAAATAAAACGTTAGCTGGATACAGATACATTTCACTTTGTCAATCAGCCATCCCATAATAGGTAATGATGATAATTTTATACACATTGGGCCTAAAATTTTGACATTTACATGTGATTATGGAGCCCTAATTAAATTCCTCTTTCATTTAATAGACCAATTTAAAATAAATATATCAAATACTGATAATAGAAAACTTTGGATGCAATTTTAATGTATTAGTACACATTAAAATTAAATGTTACCAAAATGTTACCACAATAATATAAGAACAGGAAGTGTGTGATTAATAGTGTGTTACTGTGGCACGAGGAAACAACAGATGTAGTCAGAAGGTCTGATGAACATTATTGCTACAGCCCTCTTGCATTAAACATTTCTGTCACATGGTTGCACAAACAACTGCAATAATGAAAATAGAATGTAGCAACAATATTGCCACAATGTAAATGTGTGTGGCTTCAGTCCAGTGGCTCTGCCACCCTGTGTCATAGCGAATAGTTTTTATTAACGTTATATTGATGGTTAGTAAGCAGTTGCTTTTTATTACTGCATTTTCTAACCACTCCTTACTGATATTTGCATTTATGTACTCATCACATATTGATCATTTTATTACTAGTTTATTATGCAGATAAGATATTAAATAATGTTTTAAGCAGCATGTCCATTATAGGCTCCTCATTAGGGGTCATGACATGAGAAATCACATTTCCCTTGATCTTTTGCCATATAAGTGGTCTTTGTAACATTAAAACATCCTGCATGTTTCATAGCTTAAAAAGTCCTTCTTATTATAAAAAAGAGAATTTATTTAATCAAGCTCCAAAAACGGCTCTTTTGGATCTGAGGGGGCATGATGACATCAGAGACGAACAAACATTTGCATAAACGCCACCTCCAGAGAAACACATCGACAAATAGTTGCCTCACCATAGGCCCCGCCCACTGGCATTCAGTCACTTAACGGCTGATCACTCTAATATGCTGAATGCTAGTGTCGAATAGAAATTACAATCACTGCCGCTATCTTGTCTACACTGGACATAGATGCACGTTTACTTTTGGACACAATCCACGCACTTGAGTCTGTCAATAGGACAAATGGAGCGAAAAAACGCTTGTTTTGACGCGTTTGGTTTAAACAGCTCATTTGCGTCTTTGTACAGATATCAGAAGGATCAAAAGAACAAGTGGATAGTTCATTTTTAATGGCATATCAGATTGTGTCTGAGGATTGTTAGAGCATGTTGTTTTGTAAACTAAACACAGGATCATGGAGCGTTCACAAATTTGTTGAAAGTTGAAGTGGAGCTAGACCTGACTGCAGCTGCATCATAAACGGTAAGTAAATGATTTCATAATGCTTTGTCTGGAAAATATCATTTTATTTTGGTCATGTAGTCAAAACACTCACATGCAATGGTGAGGGGGCGTTGATACTGTTTCCTATGCAATGACCTTAGCGGATCATAACAGCGGCTGATTCCTGACAAGACAGGTCGTTTTAGACAGAGTATCATTTTTCCACATATTTATTTATTTATTTTTATTTTGTGCAAAAAACTTTAATTAATTCATTCACATTATAAGTAAACCTCAACAAACATATTTAAATAATAATTAAAAAAAAAACAAGTCATAGCCCCTTTAATTTTTCTTTTGTTGTTCTGTTGCTGGAGTTTTCTATGTTTTTGTTTTTTTAATTTAAAGTAATGAAAAAAATATCTGGCGTTTGAAATGAGAAGCTGCCTTCTTTCTGAAGGCATGCTTTTGTTTCTCCAAGTCACCATATCTCATTTGTTGTTTTCACCCGGAGGTTGTTTTTCCCGTGTAAGGTGCAGGAGTGGGTCGCGTGGGACTAATTTACACAGAGCTTTGATCTACACAGTCTCATTATGCTGGCGTCCCATTTAGACTCGCACTTCACCAGTCGCGGACTTCACTTAAAACTCTAAACTAAGCAGCCATTTCACTCTAGACAATAGCGGAGAAATACTAATGTTTGCTTTTTATTATCCTTTATATCCTCAGTGATTAATGGGCGAAAGATTGAACGCAAAACAGCAGTTCTCGATCCATTCCAGACGATGTGGTTCTGCTCCAGCATTTCCCGTTGTTCCACGGTTTTGTAACAAGCTGAGAGCGCGGGGTGTATGTATTTTTGGAGATACGGTACAGTCAAGCCAGATCTGTTGCGAGCCATGGAAATATAGGCGCCTGGAAAGTGGACATCAACTAACTTTGACATTTTTTTGGCTTTTAATTGTCATTTTTCTTAGTTTCTTGGACAGTGCGAGGGAATGATTTGCCTGAGCGTCTTTTTAAACCACAAATATAATTTGAAGATGCTGATGTTGTATGTAGACTAACAACAATAACAACAACAATGGCACATGCTGCGTAAACATTTGTTATTGATCTCCGTTCGCTTTCCTCAGGATAAAAAAATACACGATGGATTTAGCCTAAATTTTGCTGGTTTTATTTCTGGCATATAACGTTATTCAGACATCTAAATTCATTCCGATCGTCACTGTACACTTTACCACTGTATTTTGATGGAGGTGTGAAGCTCGTTTGCTTCAAGACTTGTTTTTTCAAGGTCGGGAATGAATTTCGATCAGCTGCTGGCCACAATCGGTGGCTTTGGGAGATATCAGAAGCTTTTGTATGTGTGGATATGTCTACCGCAGATCTTTCTCGCATTCCACATGATGGCGAGCGTCTTCACAGGCGCCACGCCACCACACTATTGTTGGGGTTCAGGGATGAAGAACGCGTCCCTTACCAACGGCAACCTTTCACATGTGAACCTGAGCATCTCCCTTCTGCCAGGACAAGCGGACTCATGCACAGCAGTTTCAGGAAAGAACCACAGTACACGCTCAAGTTGTGAGACAGGATGGGTGTACAGCCACGAGATCTTCCAGAGCACCACAGTCACTGAGGTAAACGCGGGTCCAAGCTGCATACTTCAGAATAACCTAATGTCACGTTTTTACTTCTTAAATGAGTGCAACGAAATGTAATGTAATTAAAAAAAGTAACAAAATGAATTACTTAGTTTAAATAATTGCATAAAATATATAATCAATAATGTTGTTACATAATCTAAAATATATAAATAATATAATAATATGTAATATAAAATATATAAATAATATACAAATTATTATTATTTTAAAGAATATTATTTTTTTATGCTCATTAAGGCTGCATTTATTTGATCAAAAATCCAGAAAAAACAGTAATATTGTGAAATATTAATACAAAATAATGGTTTTCTATTTTAGTATATATTAAAATTTAATTTATTCCTATGATGCAAAGCTGAATTTTCATCAGCCATTAATCCAGTCTTCAGTGTCACATGATCTTTGTAAATCATTCTAATATGCTAATTTATTACTTTTATTGTCAATGTTGGAAAAATATGTGCTGATAAATTTTTTTTTGGAACCTGATTCTTTTTTCAGTATTCTTTAAAGAAATAAAAAGTTATAAAGAACACCATTTATTCAAAATAGAAATCTTTTCTAACATTATAAGTCTTTGTTATCACTTTTTATCAATTTAACACATCCATGGTGAATAAAAGTATTAATTTCTTACAAAAAAAAAGAAAGAGCAAATATTTACTGACCACAAACTTTTAAATGGTATTTTATATTGTCACAAAAGACTGTTATTTCAAATAAATGCTGTTCTTTTTAACTTTTAATTTATTAAAGAATCCTGAAATAAAGTATCACAGGTTCCAACAAAATATTAAGCAGCACAAATGTTTTCAACATTGATAATAAATCAGCATATTAGAATGATTTCTGAAGGATCATGTGACACTGAAGACTGGAGTAAGGATACTGAAAATTCAGCTTTGCATCACAGGAATAAATTAGATTTTAGAATGTATTCACATAGAAAATGGTTATTTTACATTGAAATAATATTTTACAATATAACTTTTTTTCTGGATTTTGATTAAATAAATGCAGCCTTGATGAGCATAAGAAACTACTTTAAAAGAAAAAAAAAAAAAAATCTAACAATCCCAAACTTTTGAACGGCAGTGTATATCAATAAATAATTTACAAAGTACAAAATTAATCAGATAGAAAATAAATTCATGACTCACCAGTAGGGATTTTTCATGGACTAATGCTATGGTTTTGTGTATGTATTTGTGCAGTGGGATCTGGTGTGTGACAAGGCAGGTTTGAACAGTCTGGGCTCCTCTGTCTATATGCTGGGTCTGCTTGTAGGAGCGGTTGTGTTTGGAGCTATGGCAGACAGGTATATATACACACACACTCACACACACACATTTGCATCCTTACACTTCACATGTGCACTTTGTTCACCCTAAACAACCTGAGGGAAACTAGCGGTCATACCCTGCTCATAGTGCTCTCTCTTTCTTTGTCCTGCTTCCCATTCAACTTGTTTTGCATTAAATGCCCACAGCATGTTTAATAAATTTTTAATGTCAAATGCACATTGCTTAGAGCTATTTATGCATTTACAGAAAGTAAATAAACTTCAGTTTCCAACTTAGTGATGGTAAATACTTTGGATGTACTAGATAGCAGTGGTTTTCAACCCACTAGGGGGCCTCAGCAAATTCCACTGAATCCACATTATATATAATTTTAAGTCAATTCACCAGCATTTCTCATCAAATCTTTCTCATTTTCTTTCTTTCTCTCTCTGTAAGGTATGGGAGGAGGTTTGCCATGCTCATGTCTTTAGCCCTTCAGACAGTGTTTGGTGTGGCCACTGCCTTCGCTCCAAACTTCCCTGTTTATGTCACCCTACGCTTCTTCATAGGAATGACAGTGTCGGGTGTGATAATCAATGCGTTTGTTCTAGGTGAGCCTCGGAGTACTAACGTAACTCTTTAGACATTAAAGGATAGTTCACCGTCCAAGCCTGTATGACCTTTTTCTTCTGTGGAGCATAAAACAAGATATTTTGAAGAATGTTGGTAACCAAACAGTTTTAGGTCCCATTGACTTCCGTAGTATTTTCATCCATACTATGAACAAAAACCATTCCTTTATTATCAAGATGACTTAATTTAAATAACATCCATCTTATTAGTTATCTCTGATCATGTTTCCATCATATGGAAAAGATGATGATAACCTGACATAATTATGGACATTTACTAATAACAGAATATGAGTAGAACATAGCATAATTGAGGAGCTACATCTTTGATGACCAGTGACCTCTGACCTCTCTATTGTTTAAATGTTTTTGTGCCCTTGAACCTCAGGTTATCCAACTTTTTCTTCAACGCAGAAGTAAGCCTATGGGTGACACTTCAGGTTCATTATCCGCTATAGGTAAATAATGAGAAGAATAACAACGTGCAGTAAATGGTAAAACTGTTTGCACTACAAAACAGTGTGTTCATGTTTAAGATAACACATTAAAATAAAATGAATAGTACGAGCTGTTTTGTACAGCTAAAAATAGCTGGACACGGATGAGACTGGAAGCCACATCCATAAAATTTACAAGTGGCCACTCTTACGAGAAGAAAAAGGAGGATAGGTGACAATTTTTTTTCCAAAGTTAGCCATGTTGGATAAAAAAATCATCTACGTGATATTTTAAGTAAAACTTGCATACTAAACTTCTGCTCATCTGCATACTTTATTTCTTACATATTAGAAAAGTTTCAAAAAAAAATTCTAACACAGTGTGACTGTCTGAAAACCCCAAATATTCATTTAAATTCATATAGGAATGTGATATTATATCCCAATGCCTTTGCTAGACAAGTCAAGACAAGTTCAGACATGCCCTGACTTGTAGCAGGTGGGCTGTACCATAGGAGGAGAGTCTGATTGACCTCAATATTATCCTCATTATTATGTTCTGGAGTTCTTCACTTTTTTCCTGATTTATTGCAAAATCTCAAATACCAACACGCATACAAAATGTACACAATAAATCTATGAAGTCTCTATTTCTCTAACTCACTTCTACCTGTACTCAACCCAAATCCTTTAAATGCCCCCCAACAGTAACAAACACACTTTTCTCTTTACCCCAGACCTAAATACCCTAGATTGAACCCATAAACCCCCAAACACTTAACCTCCCCTCACCCCTCCTGCACAGGTACAGAGTGGACCTGCACACAGAGACGGATGCTGGCTGGCATCTTCACCGACTACTTCTTTGGTTTTGGCTACATGCTGCTGGCAGGTGTGGCTTACCTCATCAGAGATTGGAGAAAACTGCAGCTGGCAATCTCTGCACCAGGATTTCTCTTTATATTCTATATATGGTGAGACAGCGCAGAAATCGAGTTAACAAGTGAATATCAAACAACAGAATTTAAAGGGATAGTTCACCCAAGAATGAAAATTACCCCATGATTCGCTCACCCTCAAACCATCCTAGGTGTATGACTTTATTCATTCGGACAATTAGTTAAAAAAATTTCCTGGCTCTTCCAAGCTTTATAATGGCAGTGAATGGCTGTTGAGATTTTGAAGTCAAATAAAGTGCCTCCAGCCATCATAAAAAGTACTCCACATGGCTCCAGGGGGTTAATAAAGGCCTCCTGAAGCAAACTGATGCATTTTCATAATCCATATTTAAAACTTTATAAACTGTAATCTCTAGCCTCCGCTAACTGTCGTATGAGTGTGCATGACAGAGTGGCGTTCCAGTTGATGATGAAGGACATAGGTGTAGTGTAAGCTCTAGTGAGAATATGCTAGTCTCATGAGAGCAAAGTTTTGTTTACAGCAAAGGAAAACCAGTCTACTCTTAGCTTACATCAAAATCAGGGTTGTCAGGTTTTCACCACAAAACCCACCCAATTGCTACCCAAAACTAGCCGCTTTCAGTGGGGTTAAATCCCAGGTAAAAATCCCATTCTGGGGGGTTCCCCTGCTAAAATTCGCATTCCAGGAGCTAAAAATCACATTACTGGGGTTGCTTCGACCTCCGGCCATGAAAAACAGCCCGCAGCAACAGTGTTAGAGTAGCCCAATTCTGCAGGAAAATCGTGGATTTGGCAACACTGATTGAAATCCTCTGACATTTTTCTTTACAAATCCTTGTTTTGTACTTCTAATTCGTGATGGGTGTGTTTTGCTTTCTCCTCTGTGCTTACGTGTTTGTCACTTCTCATCAGAGTACGCTACACAGTTAGTGGAAGCTAGAGATTATGGTTTTACAGTTTTATTTTTTAATATAACTCCAATTGTATTTATAAGAAGTCATATACACCTAGGATGGCTTGAGGGTGAGTAAATCATGGCGTAATTTTGATTTTTGGGTGAACTAACCCTTTAATAGTTTTTGTGGTCGATAAGAGTTTTGACTGTTTTTGAAAAACATCTTATGCTTCAACACTGCATTCATTTGATCAATAATTTAGCGCAATTTAAATTAAAAATAACTATTTCCTTTAAGATAAACAAACATTTCAAAACCTGTTAAACTTTATATATAAATATACTTTTATTATTATTAATACTATTATTATTTCTAAAATAATTACTACAAAAAGCACTGATAATATACTTTTCAGTGTATCTTACCTTACACAATCAGGCCTTGCAGAAGACTACATAAAAAACAGTACTTTTTCATTCACTCTTGTTATTCGACTTCCTCTGCCTTTATCAGTCTGACAACATAAATCTCCTTTCATTCTCCTCTCCTCCTTTTTCTCAGGGTTCTTCCACATTCGGCCCGTTGGCTTCTGGTGAATAACCGAAAAGAGGAGGCGATTGATCTTCTGCGTAAGGCAGCTACGGTCAATGGTCGCACCTTACCTCCCACTGTTCAGGTATCAAACATTTTCTCATGGACTCTTTTTTACTCTCTCTGCTCTCTTTTTGGCCTCTTTTCTTGTCACGCCTCTGGCAAAATCTTTAAATCCCATAAACTCCCTAATAGTACTGTTAGCATCACCATGACAACACCATCCCCCACCCTAGGCAACCAAGGGGCCTTTGTTTTTAGTCTTTAAGAAGTGATGGTCTGAAGCTTCACTTCTCATCACCAGGGCAACAAGGAGATGACTTTCACACCATCAGGTCAATAAGTGCATTTAGCAAGGTTTCTCTCAATGTTATGAATGTGTTTGTGTCAATATGTAACACACATTGACACAAACACAATGTGGGTAAGTTGAACTGGAAAACATTCATTTCATTTATTTGATCAAAAATAAAAGTAAAATCTGAACTGTACTGTATGTTCAGCAGCGTTACCACAGGCTTCAGTATCACGACACTTAGGAAATCATTCAAAAGCAGGATGTTTTATAACATTTGTTACAATGTATTAAAGTGTCATTTTTGCTATCACAGGTGGAGCGATATGAGGGCCCACAAGGACGGAGTCAATATACAGCTGTCGACCTGCTCCGAACTCCTCAAATGAGGAAGAGAGCTCTTATACTCTTCTACATCTGGTGAGATTACAACGAGTACAATGAGTACGGAAATACAGTTGAAGTCAAAAGTTTACACACACCTTGCAGAATCTGCAAAATGATAATTATTTTACCAAAATAAGACAGATCACACAAAATGCATGTTAATGTTTATTTAGTACTGACCTGAATAAGATATTTCACATAAAAGACGTTTACATAAAGTCCACAAGAAAAAATAATAGCTGAATTTATAAAAATAATCATATTCAAAAGTTTACATACACTTCCACCGCTGTGTTATTTTTTGTTTGTTTGTTTAATGTTTCATGAGTCCCTTGTTTGTCCTGAACAGTTAAACTGCCCGCTGTTCTTTAAAAAAGTCTTTCGGGTCCCACAGATTCTTTAGTTTTTCAGCATTTTGGTTTTTTTGAACCCTTTCCAACAATGACTCTATGATTTTGAGATCCATCTTTTCACACTGAGAACAACTGAGGGACTCATTTGCAACTATTACAGAAGGTTCAAACACTCACCGATGCTTCAGAAGGAAAAACAATGCATTAAGAACCAACTTTTGAACGGAATGAGGAGGTGTAAATTTTTCTTATTTTGCCTAGATATCATTTTTTTTCATTTAGTACTGCCCTTCAAAAACTACTCAAAAGATACTCACATGTTCCCCAGAAGACAAAATTAGTTAAATTTACCCTGATCTTCAAATTCAGAAAATGTTCACCCCCTGGTTCTTAATGCATTGTTTCCTTCTGAAGTATTGGTGAGCTTTTAAACCTTTTATAATAGTTGCATATGAGTCCCTAAAATAATTAACATTTTGCAAATTCTGCAAGGTGTATGTAAACTTCTGACTTCAACTTTTCAATTTTTATATGAGAAAATAACAGAAAGAGTGAAAGAGAGTTTCTATTTTTATTAAAACAACTTTTGAAAACTTCTGATTACGCCTTTAATTTTTTATTCTTGATACATTTCAAATGGTTATTATGTTAAAGGGGACATCGGATGCCCATTTTCCACAAGTTGGTATATCTCTTTAGGGTCCTCATTGGTAGTGTAAAACAACATACTTTTTACCTTGTCAAAAACAGCTCTGTTTACAGCGAGCCATTTCGGTGTATGTCTCTTTAAATGATATTGAGTTACTGCTCACTTCGCCCCCTCTTCCATTTTTTTTGTGTATTCGGTAGCGCACTGCGTCAACAGTGGATCTTTTGTCAGGAGAAAATAAGGACTCTTATGTTCTCTTTCACATCCAACTACAAAACACCTGCATTGCTTACGAGACATTGTTGTCGCTACAGCTGCTGAAACGCAAAGAAAATGGCAGACAGCGTACAACAGGAAATATGCAAATACAGGACAGTCCATCAGCAGTCATAACATCATAGTGCTCAGAAAATTAAAACGACTTGCTAATTGAGATTGTTTAGGTTTTTTGTTGATAAAAAAAGGAATGAATTTGATTTTTAGCCTTTTTAATGTTACCATTATAATACTAATATTGGTGAATATCACCCAATAAATAGAATATTTTTGATGTGTCTTTTCCAATAAAGCCGTTTTATTTCATTGCTATTAAATTTATTAAAGTGTCCCTTCGTTGACTCTTTGTCTCTGTGTTTCTCCAGGTTTGTTAATGTGTTGGTGTATTATGGTCTGTCTCTGGGTGTGTCTGACCTCGGTGCAGACCTTTACCTCACTCAGTTCATGTTTGGATTGGTAGAAATTCCTGCAAGGTCGCTGGTGTTGGTTCTCCTGCCCTGCAGTCGACGAATCCCACTGAGTGTGTTCCTTGCTATTGGAGGTGGTGCATGTCTACTGACCCTCACCATTCCAGCAGGTGACCAGTCCAGTCAAACATGGCTAGAGGCACTTTTCTAGAATTTATTTGTCTTTTTAATTCTTTTTTGCAAGGGATGCAATATTTTCTTACTCTGTTGTGACCATACTCTCATTTTCTGATCACACGCTTTTTCTCTCAGATAGCGCTCATATTCGGACTGCTTTGGCCATGGTGGGGAAATTTGGAATTACAGCATCTTTTGCGATCATCTATATCTATTCTGCAGAACTCTTCCCAACTGTTCTCAGGTACTCTCGTTCAGTGATGGGGAAAGTTACTTTTAAAAGTAATCCATTACAATATTGAGTTGCTCCCTAAAAAAGTAGCTAATTGTGTAATTTAGTTACTTTTTATAGAAAATAATGTATTACATTATTTTTGTGTTACTTTTTCTTATTTGGGCTGGGCTTGTTTGCTCTTGGCAAAAGCCCTTTCATTCCCTCAGGCTGAAGGAAATGTAAATTCAGCATGTATGATTTTGAGATCCATCTTTTCACACTGAGGACAACTGAGGGATTCATATGCAACTATTACAGAAGGTTCAAGGAAACACAATGCATTAAGAACTGGGGAGGGAAACCTTTTTGAATTTGAAGATCAGGGTAAATTTAACTTATTCTGTCTTCTGGGAAACATGTAAGTATCTTCTGTAGCTTCTGAAGGACAGTAGTAAAAAAAAAAAGGATATTTAAGCAAAATAAAAAAAAAAGTACTCATCATCATTCTGTTCAAAAGTTTACACCCCTGGCTCTTTATGCATCATGTTTCCTTCTGAAGCATCAGTTTGTGTTTGAACCTTCTGCAATAGTTGCATATGAGTCCCTCAGTTGTCCTCAGTGTGAAAAGATGGATCTCAAAATCATACAGTCATTGTTGGAAAGGGTTCAAATACACAAAATTGCTGAAAAACCAAAGAATTTGTGGGATCTGAAGAATTTTTTTTCTGAAGAACAGCAGGGAGTTTAACTGTTCAGGACAAACAAGGGACTCATGAGCAACTATCACTTAGCAAAAAAACAAAAAAACAAAAAAAAAAAAAAAAAACAGCTGTGGATCAATTAGTACCAACACAGTATTAACAATCAAGTGTTTGTAAACTTTCAAACAGGGTCATTTTTATAAATTCAACTATTATTTTCTCTTGTGGATTATATGTAAATATCTTATTCAGGTCAGTACTTGATTAAAATGTAACATGCATTTTGTATTATCCCTCCTATTTCTCACAGATTCTGCAAGGTGTATGTGAAAGCATTATGTGGAAATAATTTCTGACTTTTTTTTTTTAATCGACAGGCAAACGGGTATAGGTGTTTCTTCTATGTTTGCACGGATGGGTGGCGTTTTAGCGCCGCTAATAAACCTGCTTGGACGCCACGCACCTGTTGTGCCCATGGTGATATTCGGCTCCACCCCTCTGCTTGCTGCAGTGCTTGCTTTAGCATTGCCTGAAACTGCCAATCAACCACTACCAGACAGCATCTATGATACTGAGAGGTAAACGATGACACCACATACATTTAAAGGAATGGTTTACCCAAACCCTGGTACCTTGAAAACACTTGTCTCAAATAGTTTCTCCTCCTCTCTCCTCCTTTAGGTCCACTCTGAAATATGATGCACAAATTCCTGTACATACCAGTCAATCACCAAGCAACCCAGAAGGACAGGAACTGCAGAGTTTAGCAGATGAGTCAAGTTAGACATATTATCACACACAAACTTTATGCAGTATCACATTCTAGTGCGTTTATATTATTAGTCTTGCTGATGATCAGTGAAACTTGAAATTGGTTATGGTTTTGATAGAAAAAAGCCTCTTTTGTTACTTTTATGACAGATATTTGATACATTTTATTCATTTTTTTGAAATGGCTGTAGGTTGGGTATTTAACTCATCACCATCGAGGTTAGCAGTTTTTTGTTAAAGTTTCAAATGTGGATGACCCAGTCTGAAAGCAATGCAATTTGTGCATCAGGCCTCTCTATGCAAAACAAAGAGGGATGCTCCAAACAAACATTAGGAAACATCTGTGAATTAGTAAGCCAAACTTAATTCATTTAGTTTACTATGTTTTTGCCTTTAAAATGACAATGTATAGGAGACAGCAAGTGAAGTGGGAGAGAGAAGGGGGGCCAGATAGGGAAAGGTCCTGGAAAGAGCCAGGATTCGAACTCGGGACGCCCGTAGCGCAATGGCGCTTTATGTCAGCTGAAATGTGATTTTTTTTTCTTCTGGCAAATGGATCAAAATATTGATGACTCATCTTGTACAACACAGATTTTTGTCCAATCATATGCTCTCTAGAATGAGAATGTCCCTCTCACTAACACCAACTACCACACACTAAGTAGCAAATTTGTGAGGGTTTGGTCTAATGGAGAGTGAACCAGTGCCTTCTTTGTAATGAAGTTCTTGACACATCATGTCCAGTGTTTGTGAATTAACCGGATTTGTCTTATGTGGAAACAGTGGGTTGCATTTAGTTTTGGTTGAGATGACAGTTCCCAAAGCTTATGCCTGGTTGAAACCGTTTTAATAACATGTTAGTATCCTGAATTATCTTAGCTCAGCAGCTAAAGGGGAAAGTACATGTATCTTGATTAGTGTTGTTTTGTCTGTTGTTTTTTCTCTTTCTTTAGTGAAAAAAATTCATTATCATACGCACAATTTAGAAGTGGTATTTATGTGTGTTGCCAACTTTACTTGAGCCGATGATACACACTCTACTGCAGCCAGAATGATATGAGATTGCTGTGATGATGCATACACAAACTCATAGACTTCTATCTTAGCCACACACACTGCCAAATGACACAATGTAGTTTTTACTTTTATATCCTGACATTCTTTTTTAAAAACAGGGAAATGTACTTTTAATGCATGAAACTGTTTGATAGAAATTAACTATATTTTATTATTATGCAATTTGTCCAATATTCTAAATGTTGATCAGATCTTAAAGGGATACACCTATCATTATTTACTCACTCCCCATGTCATTTTAAACCCTTAGAACACCATAAAGCATTGTACTAATATTCTAAGTCATCTGAATCCATGTGAAAAATTCTCAATGAGGAGCAGAATAAAATGTTAAAGGGTTAGTTCACCCAAAAAATTTAAATTCTGTCATTAATTACTCACCCTCATGTTGTTGCAAACCCGTTATACCTTTGTTCATCTTCGGAACACAAATTAAGATATTTTTTATGAAATCTGAGAGCTTTCTGACCCTGCATAGACAGAAATACAACTACCATGTTCAAGGCCCAGAAAGGTAGTTAAGACATCATTAAAATAGTCCAAGTGACATCAGTGGTTCAACCATAATGTTATGAAGCTACAAGAATACTTTCTGTGTGCAAAGAAAACAAAAATAACGACTTAATTCAACAGTTTTCTTCTCTTCTGTGTAAGTCCTCGACGCATGCAGCAAATTGTTAAATAAAGTCGTTATTTTTGGTTTCTTTGCACACTAAAAGTATTCTCGTAGCTTCATTACATTTCGGTTGAACCACTGATCTCACATGGACTATGCAGAGTTAGAAAGCTCTCAGATTTCATCAAAAATATCTTAATTTGTGTTCTGAAGATGAACGAAGGACTCACGGTTTTGGAATGACATGAGGGTGAGTAATTAATAGAATTTTCATTTTTTGGGTGACCTATCCTGAAAACTGCTGTGACAAGGTCATTGAGTCAGTGGCTTGTACTTGAGAACTAGGTTGGTGAACAAATTGCTCTTATTAGGTGGCTCGGGCTGAATGATTCATTCCTGAATCTGAATCTGACTCACTGACCAAAACTCTTCAAAAGTTTGGAAAAGAAGGTGATTAAATAATGGTTGAATTTTCATATTTGGATAAACTATACTTTTAACCAAATAATTTTTAGATATCACTGCATGATTATTAGGATCTAAACGCTTTACTTTGTCATGAGATCTTAATTCATCTGTAACTGTATGGTGTGCACTTGTAACTGTGATGTCTTTTAACATGATGAAATTAATGGACATTTTGTCCAATCAGTGGAGCCAACATTAAGAAAGCTGGATGGTTACCACAGTCCTCAGTCTTAAAATAACGACGACATGAGAATGAATCAGTTGAGGTCTACTGAAACTTTTATATAGGCCTGCTAGTTACTGACCTTTGCCTGTGAACAAGTATGAGTGTGTTTGTTACTTTTGCTGGATGATGGAATGCAAGTCTTAATGTGATTTTACAACGAACAAGCATTTTGTTATTAAGACTTTCCATTTATTGACATTCCAACTGATGCACAATAAAACTGTGATCAATTGTCCAGCATCCAGGATCTGCAATAAAACTGTTGAAAACAATTCTTCCATCACCTTGCGTGATTTTCTTTTCTTTTTTGAAAGCTATAAGTATATTAAGCTAATGTCACATAAGTAGCATCAGTGGCCACACCACAGTTGTTGTCTTTCATGGACATCAGTATATAACCATCATTGCCCCAGTAAGTGGACCAGGAGTTTTTCACTAGCCAGTAGGGCTCATTATTCATTATTCCATAACCAACTGCTAGCACAGCATGATCCAAGTCATCAGTCCCATTTTCTGTGGATATATAAGAAATATAAAACATGAACCACTGGTTTCTACAGAAAAGAGTACTGGATACTTGATTTTAGGCAATCTGTGAGACATTGCTACACTCAAAATAATATTATATTATATTATTATATTATATTAAATTATATTTTATGTAATAAAATAATAAAAAAGTAATAATATATGAAATTACTTTGCAGATGAAAACATATACCTATTTATTGCTGTTTATATATATACAGTTGAAGTCAAAAGTTTACATACACCTGGCAGAATCTGCAAAATGTTATTTTACCAAAATAAGAGGGATCATACAAAATGCATGTTATTTTTTTATTTAGTACTGACCTGAATAAGATATTCCACATAAAAGACATCTACATAATAGTCCACAAGAGAAAATAATAGTTGAACGTATAAAAATTACCCCATTCAAAAGTTTACATACATTTGATTCTTATTACTGTGTTGGTACCTGAATGAAAGAAACAATGCAAAAGCAAAGAGCTTTTTGAAGATCAGGGTAAATGTAACTTATTTTGTCTGGGAAACGTGTATTTTCTGTAGCTTCTGAAGTGCAGTACTAAGTGGAAAAAAAAAAAAAAAAAAAAGATATCTAGGCAAAATATGAAAAATGTACACAAATGTTCAAAAGTTTTCACCCCAGCTCTTAATGCATTGTCTTTTCCTTCTGGAGCATCAGTGAGTGTTTAAACCTTCCCTAATAGTTGCATATTAGATGAATCTCAAAAACATACAGTCATTGTTGGAAAGGGTTCAAATACACAAAAATCATTCATTCAGGTAACAATACAGAATTAAGAATCAAGTGTGCGTAAACTTTTGAACTGGGTCATTTTTATAAATTCAACTTATTTTTTCTTGTGGACTATATTTAAACATATTCTATGTGAAATATCTTATTCAGGTCAGTACTAAATAAAAAAAATAACATGCATTTTGTATTATCCCTCGAATTTTAGTAAAAAAAAAAAAATTACATTTTGCAGATTCTGCAGGGTGTATGTAAACTTTTGACTTCAACTGTAAATATGTTAATAGTTAATATGCACAATATTTCCCAAAATGTTTCCATCTGAAAAAATGTTAAAAGTTTTGCAGATGGAAACCTTTTCAGGGAAATACTTTGTATATTATAATATTACTTATTTATTTTATTTCGTAAGATATATACTGTAAGGTATAATGATTAAGAAGAGGATAGTTGTTTTAAATGTGACATATTAGGATTTAAGTTGGTGAGATGGTGTGAATGTGTGAAGACTCACTGCATGCTGGTTCATAGTAGACTCCATTGCTGTAGAAGGCGAAAGAACGGTGAGCAGCATCAATGCTGACCGCTGCAGGGCCGAATTTAAAGATAGCGGCCTTCAGTGCCACAATATCACCACTGGTCACATTAGTGTAACCACTCAACTTCGCCACCATGGAGGACTTATCGTAATGACACAAACCATTCTGAAACACACACAATGATTTCATTAGTAACCCTTTTTTTTAACTACCAATATCTGATGTATCAAAAACCTACTTTCATCAAATTATAATATGTGGATCTTTTATGCAATAAGAAAATACTGTTTCTGAGTATAGATGGACAGTTTTCCAAGCTGGAACCTAAATAACTATTTAAAACAATCAAAAGCATTTGGGTTAGGTGGAGATGTGTGGTGTTTCTACACACACCATGCCCATATATGCTCCATAGCTTTCTGCAGTAGAAATGCCACCATGTTTCATCATCCACTCAAAGGCTCTCCATTCCTCTCCTCCATCACAACCATTGTTCCCAAATCCCCATGTGCAGTCTACCAGCATCTGCTGGGACAGTGGTGTCAGCTCTCCCGTCTAAAAAAAGAGAATGAAATCTGTGTTACTTTATTCAGTCGGACATTACAAAGATCAGATTGTCTAGAGTTTTTTGTGTAGATTTACCTTCAGGAAAAGTGCTCCCTCTAGTGTTCCAGTGGTGGCAAAGCTCCAGCAAGACCCACATACAGCCTGGTCTTTCACTGGTGTCACAGCACCTGAAAATACATAACAATATGTCTGTGTATCATCTGAATCACTAAACATGCATTGAACAATTCTGACTGCACATACAAGATCTACACACCATACAGCCTCCAGTCTATGGAATCAGGGGTGTCTATAGAGCGGATTTTAGAGGGAAAAGGCTGAGCCTTTCTGTGAACATGAGTCCTTTTATATCCTCTCATCATGGCCAGCTCTTCCTGTGACCGATCAGCCAGGTGATTGACAGTGAGGGAGAATGAAAGACCAGCTCTGTTCATAGAGTGCACATACCTGAAGAAAAAAAGTACGTAGTGAATGTCTTCAGTCAAGTTTACAGTCCGCTTCCTGCTTATCATTATATAACTTTGTATAGTTTAAAATCGCTCCATATTCTCATTTATTTCTATATATGTTTCTTTAAAGATATAGGTCATTTTTCTTTTAAATTAAATAAATTTGCTGCTAAAAAAAAATGTTAAAACTTAAAATCTAGCCTTTTCCAAAATGTCAGTCACTATAACATTGTCATAAACACAACAGTCCCTCAAACTGTTTTGTTTAACAATAATAATACATTTGCAATAATATAACTGTTATAAATAAATTTTAATACAAATCAGAAAATCTCTATTAATATTTCTTAGTTTTTCCCCACCGAATATTATGCACAAAGTTGTGCTCACGTTCCTCATGCTCCTTTTCATTTTCATATTGACGCTCATACTTCTCCTTAAAGTGGCCAAACATACGATGGGCATGACCGACGGGGGAGGTGTGGACAAGGTCTTGGATAGGGTTGGCCAATAAATGATGCTCCAGACCAGGACCAGGAAAGTCACCACAGGTCATTCCTAAACACAAAAGTAAGCACTCGATTAGATGGTTTGTAAGTGGCAGAAAAAATGTCAAATCATTGAACGTGTGTTACGTATTTATTGCATACCTGCAGGTAGCTTGAAAATGTCTGAATCAATTCGAGAGCTGAAGTCACTGTAGTCGATAAGGTATTTATCGTAGTGGGAGCCCAAAAGAGTGTTGAAGCCCATCATCTCATAGTGGTGTGGGGTGGCTGGGGAATCATTTCCCTCTGGACGTGTGACCCACAGACGATACGTGTTCTTCTTGTGGCCAACCTGTGTGACGTTTTTCCAGACTTCACACAGATTGCCTGCGTAATACTCCATCTTCTCAAACTGCAAAACAATTTCATAAGCATTTCAGCATTGTTGCTTTGGTTTTCTCTACAGACGACAGTAAGTCATATGGGTAGTACATACTTCAAAGCCCTTCAGATCAGGCAGTGCTGTCTGTGGAAGTATTGGACCATCCTTGGTACCATTAAGCTGGAAACACTTCATGGTATTGAATTCAGTCTCAGTGGTGACTGGTGTAATCTTGTAAACAGCACCGTAATCCAAGTCGTTTCCAATGAAAAAAGTAGACACTGTACCTATAGACAGCAGCAATTAGGAAAACTAATGTTACGTACAAACATGTTTAAATACTGTCTGATTTTATTATCTGATGATCACTGACCATGATAATAGTCGATTCGACTTCTGTTCCCCTTGAGGTCATACCAAGCCTCAAATGGTTCCTTTATCTCAGCATATGGCAAAGAAAGCAGACCTACATAAAAGAGGAATATGTAACTTGAAACTGTGAAAACTGTGAAAAGAAGTCTAGTATACTGGGATGTACTGTGTACGTAGATAAAAATGTACCTTTAACATGATACATCTTTCCAAAATCAGGCAGCGTTCTTCCACCAACTGGTGTGGCATCTGAGGAAGAAAACATAATATATACACTACGAATGCAAAACATAACATTCGCAAATGACATCGCATTCATCCTCAACACGTTTAGCGTTAAAAACATAACAGGAAATGCGCTTCAGCCATTAAATCACAAGATCAACTTCTTCCTGTTGTATTCTTTCTTTTACAAAGACAACACTTTACCTGCAGCACACACCAGCACAACGAACCCAGCTAGAAGAAGCCACATAGTGTAATCTAAAGAAACCCGACGGACATCCACCGGAGATGATAATAAGCTTTCGTCCGTCTGAAAAAATGTTCAGAAACAAAACAAGAAAATCACGCAGAGGTTTAACAAGAGCGTTTACGCCAGTGACGACGCACGATAACAGAAAGTTCCCCAAAAAAACACGAGAAGGAGGGACTGAATTAAAGTCATATGACAAGTGGGTCTATTGCCGTCACATGACTGTAGTCAGCTGTTTTCCTTTTTTTTGCGGTTAAAATTGCTGGCTTCATTTGTAACTAGACGTTAACGTGTGATACATGTCTTTCTGACTACACAAATCACTGTAAATCAGAATATAGCGCCAAAACGAGAAAGGAAAACAAAACAAAACATACACTCTTACAAGTGATATTAATGTAGTGACATGAGAGATGGGTAGTAACATTGCAGAAATGCTTGAAACATGAGCTACTGAGAGTGAAAAAAATGTAGACCAAAAACAAGACATAAGAGGTCTAGGCTTTGTAATTAAATTATCACAGGTTCTAACAAGTTTATAAAAAAAAAAAAAGGTTTAAGTCATGCCTTTAAAAAAAAACAAGCAAGCAAGCAAACAATATATACATATTATACACACAATGTCTGTCATTTTATGGTAACACTTAAGGTGTCATTTGTTAACATTAATGTATTAACTAACATGAATAAACTATGAACAAAACATTTATTACACTATTTATTAATCTTTGGTAATGTTAGTTAATAAAAATACAGATGTTAATTGTTAATTCATGTTAATTCAAGTTCACAGTGCATTAACTAATGTTAACAAACACAGCTTGTGATTTTAATAATGCATTAGCAAATGCTGAAATTCACATTAACTAAGATTAGTAAAGGGTGAAGTATTGTTCATTTTTAGTTCATGTTAATGTAGTTAACTAATGTTAACTAACAAACCTTTTTGTAAAGTGTTACCCATTTTGTTTATGGGCCTACACAAAGTCTGTCTTTTTTTTTTTTTTTTTTTTGACTTTTTTGTTTATTCATATAGATAATACAAATAAAAGTATAGTTTTAAAGCAGGCTACTGCTTTAAATCTATCAGACCTTATTCATTTTTGTTAATGGGTCATTCTATGGAAATTTTTCTGTCCCTATACTCTAAAAAGTGCTGGGTTATTTCTGTGAACACATTGTTGGGTTAATTGTGCTGGGTCAAAATTCTGGGTTGTTTGAGGTACTGTAAACACACAGTTGGGTTGATCATGCTGGGTCAAATGGACTCTAGGGGTTCTTTCACCACTGAACACACGGGTTGGGTTATTTAAACCCAACCGGTTTGTTTATTTTTCCAGTTCATCGAACATTCTGGATTGTTCACTCGTCTCGTCGTCAGGCGGTCACGCTCGAAAAGACTCGTTTCTTATTTCATTTTTTCAAAAAGAAATTGTTAGTAAACCACGTGTTATTTTCTATTGGTCTAAGTTTATCAGAAATATTGATTGGAGGAAAATCTGGGTATTACCTAATAAATATCTTATTACAAATAAAATTAAAGAAATTTCATTTAAGATACTGCACAAGTTTTACCCTGCTAAGCATTTTTTAAACAGATTTATTGAAGAAATAGATGTAAATTGTTCATTTTGTACATCACACCCAGAAACAGTACCTCATATTTTCTGGCATTGTCAGTATACAAAGAGGCTATGGTGGGAGGTTTCTAGATTTATAAATGACAAAGTGTTGTCCAACTTTTTTTTTACTATATGAACATGTAATATTTGGTTTTTTTGAACTACGACAAAAAGCTGGAAAATGAGGCTTACATTATCAATCTCTTGATTATACTTGTTCAGTTTCATATTCATCGCTGTAAATTTAGCAATCAGAAACCTCTTTTTTTTCTGTGGTACTTAAAGAATTAGATATTTATAGAAGTACTATTAAGGAGAGTACAAACAAAAAAGCTATAAAAAGTTGTGATTTAGCAAGGCCTGTCATTTATTTATTTATTTTCTTTCTTTGTTTTTTTTTTTTTTTTTTAATTTAATTTATTTTTGTATGCATTTTATTTTCTTGTATTTATTTTTTTCATTCATTTTATTTGTTGGTTCTTTATATTATTGTGTAGTTTATGTACTTGTGTTCATAATAATACATGTAAGCACTTGTTATATTTCTTGTGTATACCCTTGGCACTTTTGTACATGTTGTTCAAGCATTAATTTAAAAAAAAAAAAAAGAAAAGAAAAGACTCGTTTCTCCCTAGGGGTACAACTCCGGAAACTAACAATGAAATGAATTGTTCTGTGTTCTATAACGTCTACACGTACCCCAACCATAAACGTAGCCCTTACTATAATAATAAAAAAAATAGTATTATTGTTGTACAGTGTGACAAAAATAACGTTATATTTATGTGCGCATGCCCAGTAGCAAGAGCTGTATTCTTTATAGCCAACGCCTAGCTACGCAGTGACGTATCGATCTGCTATTGGTCACACGGTTTCACGTGATACGAATTTACAGGTCAGTTCACAAAGCTTTAAGTGCAATGCTGCGAAACGCCAACTTTTGCACGCGTTTGCTTTTCTGAATGGAAGTCAATGGGACGAAAAGTGGCATCGACTGGAAGAATCTCCTCTCCAACGCACGCTACACGATGGTTATAGAGAAAAGACGAAATACGCCCGAAACAACGCTGCAAACGAGCGATTAAGCGATGCGGCTACTACCATGAGTACACGCCATGTGCGATGAGTATACGAGAGGCCAGCAACTCACGGATTCGCGAATTTGATGGAAGAAGAAGAGTCAGTCGCTCCTGTCTTGTGGTGAGTGAGAAAATGTAACGTTAAACAACCACCAAAAAAAGGAGTAACGTTAGCAATGGTAACCTCAATTAAATTGCCTGACCAAATACGACGTAACCTGAAGGGCTAAATTAGTTTTAAAACACCGCAAATAACGCCGTTTGACAATTTTCAAATAAAGAAACTAGTAAAATGCAAAATAAAAATTAAAAAAAAAAAAATCCCGCCATTCAGGGGATAATGAGTGCCGCAACTGACAGCGCTCTCTTTCGTACAACACCGTTTAGGGCAGAACTGGGCAAGCTCTATCCTGGAGGGCCGGTGTCCCTGCAGAGTTTAACTCCAACCCTGGTAAAACTCACCAGTTTGTAGCTTTCTAGTAAACCTGAAGACACTGATTAGCTTGTTCAGGTGAGTTTTATCAGGGTTGGAGCTAAACTCTGCAGAGACACCGGCCCTCCAGGATAGAGCTTGCCCAGTTCTGCCCTAAACAATGTTGTACGACAGCGAGCGCTGTCAGTTGCGGCACTCATTATCCCCTAAACGGCATAACTTAAATGAATTTTCGATAATGAGTGCCGCAACTGACGTCGCTTTCTGTCATTTAAAATGCCACAAATAACATAGTTTGACGATATTTAAATAAAAAAAAAAAAAAAAAATAGTAAAATGCAAAATAAAAAAAAAAGTTGCGCCGTTTAGGGGATAATGAGTGCTGCAACTGACGTCGCTTTCTGTCGTTTAAAATGCTGTAAATAACGCAGTTTGACAATTTTTAAATAAAACTAGTAAAATGCAAAATAAAAAAAAAAAATTCATTTAAGTTACGCCGTTTAGGGGATAATGAGTGCCGCCACTGACAGCGCTCTCTTTCGTACAACACCGTTTAGGGCAGAACTGGGCAAGTGCTATCCTGGAGGGCCGGTGTCCCTGCAGAGTTTAACTCCAACCCTGATAAAACTCACCAGTTTGTAGCTTTCTAGTAAACCTGAAGACACTGATTAGCTTGTTCAGGTGAGTTTTATCAGGGTTGGAGCTAAGATCTGCAGAGACACCGGCCCTCCAGGATAGAGCTTGCCCAGTTCTGCCCTAAACAATGTTGTACGATAGAGAGCGCTGTCAGTTGCGGCACTCATTATCTCCTAAACGGCGTAACTTAAATGAATTTTCGATAATGAGTGCCGCAACTGACGTTGCTTTCTGTCATTTTAAAATGCCGCAAATAATGTCGTTTGACAATTTTCAAATAAGGAATCTAGTAAAATGCAAAATAAAAAATTAAATTTAAGTTATTCCATTTAGGGAATAATGAGTGCCGCAACTGATGTCGCTTTCTGCCGTTTAAAATGCCGTAAATAAAGCAGTTTGACAATTTTTACATTAAAAAAAATAAATAAATAAAAAAACTAGTAAAATGCAAAAGGAAAAAAAAAAAAAAAGTAAGTTACATCATTTAGGGCAGGCCTGGGCAGAATCGGTCCTGGAGGGCCGGTGTCTCTGTAGAGTTTAGCTTCAACCCTGATTAAACACACCTGAACAAGCTAATCAGTGTCTTCAGGTTTACTAGAAAGTTACAAACAGGTGAGTTTTATCAGGGTTGGAGCTGAACCGGCACCGGCCTTACAGGACCGAGTTTGCCCAGGTCTGGTTTAGGAGATAATGAGTGCAGCAGCTGACGGCGTTTTCTGACGTTTGACGATAAATTGACAATAAATAATGCAGTTTGACAATTTTCAAATAAGGAATCTAGTAAAATGCAAAATAAAAAAAATTAAAGTTACGCTGTTTAGGGTATTATGAGCGCCACAACTGACGTCGCTTTCTGTCATTTTAAAATGCCGTCATTTGACAATTTAAAAAAAAAAAAAAACTAGTAAAATGCGAAAGGAAAAAAAAAATATTTAAGTTACGCCGTTTAGGGCAGGCCTTGGCAGACCCAGTCCCGGAGGGCTGGTGTCCATGCAGAGTTTAGCTCCAACCCTGATTAAACACACCTGAACAAGCTAATCAGTGTCTTCAGGTTTACTAGAAAGTTACAAACAGGTGAGTTTTATCAGATTTGGAGCTAAACTCTGCAGGGACACCGGCCTTACAGGGCCGAGTTTGCCCAGGTCTGGTTTAGGGGATAATGAGTGTAGCAACTGATGGCGCTTTCTGACGTTTGACAATAAATTGACATTATTTAATGCCGTTTGATCATTTTCGAATAATAAGAGTAAAATGCAAAAAAAAAAAGTTAATTTACGCCATTTAGGGGGTAATGAGTGCCACAACTGACATCGCTTCCTGTTGTCTAAAATGCCGTAAATAACGCTGTTTGACAATTTAAAAAAAAAACTAGTAAAATGCAAAAGAAAAAAAAATATAAATTTAAGTTACGCTATTTAGGGCAGGCCTGGGCAGAATCGGTCCTGGAGGGCCGGTGTCCCTGTAGAGTTTAGCTTCAACCCTGATTAAACACACCTGAACAAGCTAATCAGTGTCTTCAGGTTTACTAGAAAGTTACAAACAGGTGAGTTTTATCAGTGTTGGAGCTAAACCCTGCAGGGACCCCGGCCCTCCAGGGCCGAGTTTGCCCAGGTCTGGTTTACGCGATAATGAGTGCAGCAACTGACAGAGCTTTCTTACGTTTGACGATAAATTGACATTAAATAATGCCGTTTGACACTTTTCAAATAATAAAACTAGTAAAATACAAAATAAAAAAATTAATAAATAGTTAATTTACGCCGTTTAGGGGATAATGAGCACCACAACTAATGACATTTTCTGCCGTTTAAAGCACCGTAAATAATGCCGTTTGACAGTTTTCAAAACAGAAAACTGGTAATAAGCAAAATGAATAAACTAATTTAATTACACCATTTTGACAAATTTGAAATAAAAAAAAAAAATCTAGTCATATGGAAAATAAATAACTTTTTTTTGATGGATTTGCATCTGTAGTCAATTTCTCATGGGATTGCTGTCTTGGATGGCGGTGGATAACGTTGGGTGGTGAGTGCTGTCCCATCACACCATATCTATGGGAATGAGCCAAGGCATCAGGTGGTGTGACTGTCTCACTCGCCCAACGCTCACCTGAAGCACTCTTACCATAGCGAGACGCTGCTCTAAATTCTCGCACTGTCAGTGAGAGATCAGTAGTGAGGCATCGCTCGGTGGGTGACGGATGGTGTCAAAGATAGCTTCTCATAAAATTGTTGACTACAAAAATAGCCCTGGCTTACACCTCAGAGGGCTTGCAATGCCCTATAAGTTTAAGGGCCCACTCCACAAACATGCAACTTTTCACTTTACAAGATGTTTAATGATATAGTGGAGTCGCGTAAATTACTTACGGATTATTTTGATGTTTTTATTAGCTGTTTGAACTCTCAATCTGGCGGCACCCATTCACTGCAGAGGACCCATTGGAGGGCAAGTGCTATAATGCTAAAATTCTACAAATCTGTTGTGTTGAAGAGACAAGCTCATCTACAATCTGGACAGCTTGCAAGGTGAGTAAATTTTCAGTTTTTTATATCAATCGGCTGTAATCACATTCAAATACACAGGCCAGATTCGGACACGTTGGCCGGATGTTCATTGAATGGCTAGTTCAATTATGCTGTCAGCTTCCAAGGAGGATGTAGAGAATCTTGGCCCACTTTTACACATTTTACCACCCATTCCACAGAATACTGTAGATTTTAAATTGGCATGCTTTATATACGATGCAAGATCACTAACTAATTTTGCAAATAGTTGCATACATTTCCATCAGAAAAATCTGTAGTGGAAAGGGATTGAGGGCTCCAAAAGCTTCGAAATACTTCAAAAATTCCCTGGAAATAGTACTTTTAGACACATTTAGACTTATGAGATATACACAACCAATCAAAAGTTTTTGAACAGTAAGATTTTTAATGTTTTCAAAGAAGTCTCTTCTGCTTACAAAGCCTGCATTTATTTTATCCAAATTACAGCAAAACAGTTACATTTTGAAATATTTTTAATATTTGAAATAACTGTTTTCGATTTGTATATTTTAAAAATCTGATTATTCCTTTGGTCAAAGCTAAATTTTCAGCATTACTCCAGTCCTTTAGAAATCATTCTAATATGCTGATTTGCTGTTCAAGAAACATTATTATTATCAATATTTAAAACAGTTGAGTAAATTATTATTATTATTATTATTATTATTATTATTATTATTATTATTATTTTTTTTTTTTTTTTTCAGGATTCTTTGATGAATAGAAAGATCCAACGATCAGCATTTATCTGAAATAAAAAGCTTTAACCTTATACACTATACCAAAAGCTTGGAGTCAGTATTTTTTTAGGGGAAGAAATGCAGGGATGCTTTAAATGAATCAAAAGTGATGATAAAGACATTTGTAATGTTACAAAAGATTTCTATTTCAGATAAATGCTGTTCTTCTGAACTTTCTATTCAAAGCAACCTGAAAAAAATTATACTCAGCTGTTTTTAACATAATAATAATAATAATAATAATAATAATAATAATAATAATAATAATAATAATAAATGTTTTTTGAGCAGCAAATAAGAATATTACAATGCTTTCTGAAGGATCATGTGACTGCTAATGAGAAGACGAAATTGACTGCAGCAGGTTCTATTTATTTATTATTCAGAATGCACATTTGAAAGTATATTAATAGAAACATTTCAGCAGGTGATATGAGATGTAGGCGTAAACATCCTCGGTTTCGAAATGCATACTCCACGCGAATGTGCTCCCGCGTAATATTCGAGAAGGACCTTAATTCATCCCACGCATCTCATCTGTATTGTGTCAGGAAATCGTGAAAACTGAGGCAGTGTGTCATTGTTTAGAATAAAAGCAGCCAGGTACACTGCAGTAACACCGGCGAAAGAAAGGAAAGAGACATACTGATGCCTTATTCTGCATGAGCATATTCTACATCCCTGAATCCCACCCCGTACCTAAACTTAACCTGCAGTAGTTGAATGGGGGTGGGGATTCATTTGCATTAATACCATTATATGCCATTATTTTTATTACAATTTCATTATTTAAAAAAATGAAGAAATTTTCATATGAAAGTGTTTCAGTGTGGTGTTTTGATTTATGAGATAAGTTTCACAGCTTGCACTGTATTATTCTTATGGTCTAGATGTTAAAGGGGAGAGTGCTTTCAAAGTCCTGCCCATTCTGGAGGAAGGGTCCACAGAACCACAACCACAGAATTCTGGAAGCCATTCATTGACACACAAACCTGTAAGTTTTGTTTTACTTTATATATATATTTATATATATATATATATATATATATATATATATATATATATATATATATATATATATATATATATATGTATATGTGTGTATATATATATAGAAATCACTGGCTTAAAACCATTTTTTTTAGCTGGTGAAAATACTAGTGTTCCAATCATTTTGGCCACCACTGTATGAAGCGTTCAGATGTAAAAGTGCAAAAAATGTGCAATTTGAAATTTTCTTCTAAAATGAGAATTTTTTTCAGGACTAAGTGTCGTATATTTGACAGGTGGGGACCAGCATGGTGAATTTGTGATTCGGGGACGAGACAGCGGCATCCCAGACCTTCGCCTTTGTTACGGGCCGTGCCACTGAAGCTGACTCATTGGCAGAGAATTTCTCCAGCTTGCAGTATATTATATTGATGGACATAAGTCTTCATGTGTGAATTTTTTTTAAGGGCAACAGTTTTTTTTTTTCTGGCCACTTGTAACACGTTTTAAATTGTCATATGTATTGTCTGGTGGACACTTTGTTTGGCTTAGTTTTAATAGCACAATGTTTGAAATGATTCTCATGTGGTAATAATTAATTTTTGAGTGTTCTGCTGCTGCAATGTTGGCAAAGAATCGAAATCTACAGTGCCTATTTTAAGTTTAGCGTTTTAAATTAACTGATCTACTAAAGTTGTTGTTTTATGTGTCTGTAATGGTTGAATAAAACGTGTAACAGCTGCACCCATTTGAAAATTGTTTTAAAAAGAAATAAAACTGATGAAAATTGATGTTTACAGTTGCATTTTTTTTGTTTTTCTAACTGTATTGCAGAAAAGCAATAATAATTTTACATTCGTTTGTGATTATTTATTATTATTGGTAAATATAAAGGTAGCATGGCAATATAACAACAAATAACCCAAGGTTTGGTTATGTTTAACCCAGCAACACAGTTAATCTGACCCACTGGTTGGGTCAAATAAACAACCCAGCATTCTGGGTCAAATGATTAAACCCAGCACTTGGGTCAAAACAACCCAACGCATGTTCTGTCCTATAGTTACCCAGCGGCTGGGTTAAGGTTGGGTTTTTTTTTTTTTTAAACCAGCACTTTTTAGAGTGTAGGCTTTACAGAAATATTACACCTGAAAAACACTTTTTTTTTGTTTTAAAATGAAACGATGTATTATTTGAACAATTACACCTTCTTGAGCTGTCAATGTGGCAATATTTTTTTTTTAATTAATTATTTTGAATACCAACCACCACAAAACTGTTCGTGCCCACAGCCATGTATAGAGGGAAAGTATGCTATATTTTAAGGTCAAAAACAGGTTTTTATACCATTTAAAATACAATAATGTATTCATAACTATCATATATATGATGTAAATAGCATATAAAACAAAATGCTGAATAAATATTATAAAATATATAATGAAAGTAGTGGTCCCCTAGAATTGTGTCACTGCTGACTGTTTAACAAAAAATGTTTATTTTGAAATAAAAAGTCACACTGATGACATCACTTGGCTTCCTTCTTCCTATTTCCTGAAGATCCCTGAAGAAAGGCCCATGATTAGTCCACTGTCTCTTTTCAGTTATCAGAAATGTTCTCATTTATCTAATGATTTCATATGAAGCTTTTAGTTGAAGTCACAAATGGATTAAACTACTTAATTTAGTGAGTATACTATGACTGACAACATGTGGTTTGGTACCTAACAGCAGCCATTTTGTAAAATGCATTTTTCATGAAAATTGTCACTGGTGTTACCTTTCTTATGGGTAAGTAAATGCACAAAAAAGATAAAAAAATAAAAATAAAAAAAATCTAAATCAAAAGTCATTAAACTGTAATTTATGTACATTCATAAAGTCAAAATGTAATCTAATAATGTGGTCTAAGTTTAAATGTTAGAAAAATAAATGCATTTTAAGACATCTTCCCATACCAGAAGTAGATTTTTCTGTAGACTGCCCCTAATACTGATACTATTTACATTTAATTAAAGTGTGGTTTTAATCAATTAGTGTTTAATTTCATTTGGGGTTTGACCAGCAAAACCACCATGGGCCCTTTGCGAACAAAATAAAAGCTATACATTGTATAGCTATACATTATACATTTTGGCTAAATAATTAGCCAGATACTCAATTTAACCAAATGTAAAAATTCAAAGGATGTTTGAAACTTTTGTAATAGTTGTGTTTAAGTCCCTCGTCAGGGAGAAAAGATGGATCTCAAAATCATACTGTCACTGCTGGAAAGGGTTCAAATGAGCAAAACATGCTGGAAAACCAAATAATTTGTTGGACCTTGAGGATTTTTCTGAAGAGCAGTGGGTAGTTCAACTGTTCAAACAAGGGACAACTGTCACAGAAAACAAAACAACAAAAAAGTTGTAGATCATCTAGGTAACAACACACAGTACTAAGAACCAATTTGTATAAAAATCTTCTATTATTTTGTCTTTTAAACTATATGCAAATATCTTTTATGTACAATATTGTATTCAGGACACAGCCCCTATATGTGTCCAATAACAGTGAACAGTGGAGAAAAAAAAAATATATATATATATATTTTTTTTTTCACTGTTTTCAGTAGTACATAGGTCAAAGCCTTGCTGCCTGTGGATGTACTGTATTCTCTGTGGTACCTTTGAGCTTGAAACAAGTAATTTCCAATCAGAGAAGTACGCACTGTGACTGTATAGACAGCATCAATATCGAGAAACATTATACAAAATCTACTTTCGTTTAAATACTGCCTGATTTTATTATCTGATGATCACTGACCATTATGATAGTCGATTCGACTTCTGTTCCCCTCAAGGTTGTACCAGGCTTTAAATGGCTTTTATCTCAGAATAAGGCAAAAGCATTCACCTACACAAAAGTGGTACATGTAATATACTGAAAAAGTCTACTGTACTGGGATGTAGTGTGTGTAATATAAAGAAACCAGACAGACATCCACTGGAGATGGGAAATTCTTTCCATGTTTGCACCAGTGACCAAACATGGATTACAGAATATTTAACATGTGAAGAGGAACTGAATTAACATTATATAACTTGAGGGTTTACGGGGGTGGACAAATATTTATCAAACCAGGACAAGGTCTATGTTTGATTCCTCTCAGTAGACATTGCAGGGGTGCATTTACTGCGTTCCAGCCAGCATGACAATTCTGGAGTTTTGGCTAAATAAATGCTGTATTCGCTGTACAAATTGCATACAATTAAGCATCAAATGGTTATAATGATTGTAAAGGTAATGTAGATGATGTGGTTCACAGTGGTTTTAAAGATTACTGCCATAAAACAATGAACAGGTATATATGAACGTTAATACGACATACCATTTTATTTTGCTTTAGTAGTAACTAGTAATATAAATCAATAATTTCATACTCATTTTTTCAATTCAGATTGGTGTTTATTTATGTAACTTTTCAAAGTCATAGTTTATGTAGTCAACTAATTCATTTTAACTGTACTCACTGATCTATAATAGAGAACATTTATATAGATCAGTGGTAGTGCCTCCTTTCAGTGTCCGACCAATCGGCAAAGTCATTGATACCAAGGCTGTATGTAAGACCAGCTCTGTTCACTGAGTGCACATGCCTGGGGAAGAAAATGTAAAAAAGAAAGCTTAAATCACTGCTTACTGCTTACTTGAACATTTTGTAACTGTTAAGTTAATATTTATTTCTGCCAGCAAATCAGCGCACAAACTGTGCTGTAGCTTCTTCAATAATAAATCTTAATTACCATAATTGATCTGAAGATATGTAGGATTACCATTTACCTCTTGTAAGTTTATATGGCAATAGCTTGTGTACGATTTTCAAGTTATTTTTGTTTTACTAACCGAAAAGTATGTACAAAGTAGTTCTCACGCTCCTCTTGCTCCTTCGCACTTTTATACTGACGATTGAACTTTTTCATAAAGGGGCCAAACAGACGGTGTGCGTGGCTGATAGGGGAAGTGCTGACATAGTCTTGAATGGGGTTGGCCATTATTTGATGCTCCTCTACAGGCTCAGGAAACTCTCTACAGGTCATTCCTAAACACATAATACATTAGTGAATGTTGATTTGGTGATCTGTAAGTGTAAAACAGGCAAAGGTATTTCATGTTTGTTTTCCATTTACCTCCAGGTCGTATAAAAATGTCAGCCTCAGTTTGAGGGTTGAAGTCACTGTAGTCAATAGTGTATTTGTCATTGTAGGACTCCAAAAGAGTGTTGAAGCCCACCATCTCCAAGCGGTGTGGGGTGGCTGGGGAATCATTTCCCTCTGGACGTGTGACCCACAGACGATACGTGTTCTTCTTATGGCCAGCCTGTGTGACTTTTTTCCAGACCTCACACAGAACACCTGTGTGATTTTCCATCTTTTCAAACTGCAAAATTAACAACAAATGCATTTTCCCATATGAATCTTTTGGACAGTTTCACTGTGACCTAACAATAAGGAATGTTGAACTTAATTGACTCTTCACAGAGTGTTTGACTGACAAGAGATCCGATCAGTCATAACGAAGAATCTGCCATTTTTGTCCAACAAACAAACCAGAAAGAAGAATGGATTAATGTCAGTGGATTTGAACTTGAAAAGCAGTGTGTATTAACGTCTTCCCATTGAAACAAGAGACCTTCTAATGTTCATTAATGTTTATTGCATGCTATGAATAGTAAAGAGATGATCGGTTCACGTGCTGCTTGAAATGAATCGCTACAGCGATTGGTCATTACACATTAAAGAGCTACAAATTGGTATTTATTGACTGAATTTCTTTAAAGGGGTCATTGGATGCTAAGTTCACTTTTACATGTTGTTTGAACATTAATGTGTGTTGGCAGTGTATGTACAAATCTACCCTATAATGATAAAAATCCATGCAGTGGTTTTTAATTAATCTGTAAAAATAATATTCCCTTTTTCAAGGGTCGTTGTGGCATCACGCCGACAGAGGCCGCTACCACAATAGTTGATTGACATGAGTGTCTTACCTCAGATCAGTTGTAACAGTCCGCCCTCTTTGTTTTGATGCCAGAGCAGGGATGTAAGTTAGACAAGAATATCTCTGATTGAGCGATTGAGGTGTTGTGTTGCTGGAAGTATTAATGAACATAGTGGTCATCATTTACTCCCGACATCTGAGCCGTGAAGATGCAGTGGATTACGTTTTTGCAGAGCTGATTTTGGCAAGGTAAAAAGGGTGTTGTTTTACACAACCATTGAGAATTTTTTACCAAAGTATATTATAGACTCTTAATTAAGACCCTAAAGAATCATATCAAACTTGTGGAAAATAGGCATCCGATGACCCCTTTAAATACAACAAAATTGGAAAGCTGAGACTTTGTTTTATACCTAAAGTAACCTGCTCTGTCTTGTCTGTCAGTGCAATGTCAGTTTCCTCTTTGCTCCGCGATGTATTTTTCACTGAGTGAGAACATGATGTGTGGTGTGAAAGCGGCATGCCTTGTCAGATATAGCAACAGTAACAAAGAGGGGTCTGTCTTTGCGAAGGGTCAATTAAGAAAAGCCTGTTATTGCATGATTAGAATGATTGATGATGATGCCCCTAGGTGTGTCTCTAACAACACTGAATCTGAAAATCCTGGAAATCTGAATCCTTAAAAAAAAAGTACATACTTCAAAGCCCTGCAGATCAGGCAGTGCTGCCTGTGGTCGAATTGGATCCTCCTTGGTACCTTTAAGCCGGAAACACTTAACAACTTGGATTTCAGTCCAAGTGTTAACTGGTGTGATCTTGTGAATGGTACCATAATCCAAGTGATTTCCAATCAGAAAAGTACGCACTGTGCCTGTATAGACAGTATCAATGATGAGAAACTACATACATAATCTATTTTGATTTTAATACTGCATGTCTTTATCATGAAAAGATCACTGACTATTTCGATAGTCGATTCGACTTCTGTTCCCCTCAAGGTCGTACCAAACTTCAAATGGTTCTATTTCTTTATCAGAATAAGGCAAAGAGAGCACACCTACAAAACACACAGATGTTACATGTAACATACTCAAAAAGAGTTCTACTGTACTGGGATGTACAGTGTAATTAATTAGACAACAATGTACCTTTGACATGATACATCTTTCCAAAATCAGGAACTGTTCTGCCACCAACTGGTGTGGCATCTGAAAATGAAAACACACAATTAATTTAATCAACTTTTCTATAACTAAAAAAAACAAATGGATAGGTACTACTGCATACTTGCTTAGCATGTGTAATGTTACAAACACCACAAGATTTTTTTTTTTTTTTTTTTTTTACATAGACAGCAGTTTACCTGCAGCACACACCAGCAGCACAAACCCAGCTAGAAAAAGCCACATAGTTTAATCCAAAGAAAGCAGTCAGACATCCACCGGAGATGATACTAAGCTTTCGTCTGTCAGAAAGTCACAAAACAAAACAAGAAAATCAAAGAAGAGCTCTAACGTTAGTGTTTGCACCAGTGACCAAATGTGGATAACAGAAGTTTACAAGCAAAGGAAGGGCTGATTTAAAGTCATATGAAATTATGTTCCAATGTGGGGGTGGACAAATATTTGTTGAACCTGGACAAGGTCTATATCTGACTGTTCTCAGTAGAGATTTCGGGTGTTTGTTGTGGGACCTCTGTAACCAGTTCATCTTTTCCCCTGCTTGCAACACCCCTGAGCAAACACTTATTAACTTATAAGAATTAAATGCAGTGGTGTAATTAAGTATTTAAGTATTTTTTGGGAGTTTCTGGGCCCGTATTTATCAAGCTTCTCAAAGTGCCATTTTAGTCTTAAGTGCTGAGAATTCATGAAATTTACTCCTACTTTCAAACTTAAGTATAAAAGCAAGTTAGCAAATTTCTTAAAGCTAAGAATCACTCTTACTCTCCCAGTTATTTAAGACAGCTCGAGAGGTCTCTCAAGTGGTTTAGGAGTTGCCAGTAGGGGCTTGTGACGGCGCTGAGGAGACAGAGATGTGCGCGAATCTTTCAGGAGAGGAGGAATGTTTTTGAAATGTTTGAGGACGAGCAGTTAATCAAATGGATACATTTCCTCAGTAATTCAAAACAACATTTACATTGCCAAAGAACATCATAACCGACTTGCCAGCAAGCAATTTCGCGTTTAAAAGACATCTATTAGCCGTTCAAACATAGCCCTGACGTCTAGGCTAAAACAAGCCAAAATCTGGGCTGTCAGTGAAAATTTAATAGACATCTAACCATAGCCCAAGAATACACTAGACATCAGTTAGACTACTATTAATAATATAAATTAATAAAATATTATAAGTACATTACACTCAAATATAAATATTATGATAAACATAAGGCATTTAACAACTTAAGATAATAAAAAATATAAAAATGAAAAATATAATTTTTTTTAAATACCTTAAGATATTTAAAAGAAATAAATAATACAAATCAAAAGCATGTTATCACACTTAACATTAAAACATTGCGGATAAATGACAGAATAAAAAAAAAAATATATATATATATATAATTTTGCTGGTTTACTTATTTTAACATATAAAACAACCAACACTGAACTCAAAGGAAATTATTCTTTATTGTTTTTTGTCTTGTATAAAATGCTTCCCAACTGCATTCCTCAAGTATAACTCTGTTGCTGCCGGGAAGTTAATCATCACTGCATCTGCCAAATAAGAAAAAAATAGCATAAGAAAAGCTTTTTTGACAGTTTTTTACTTTAATTTCACTAATTGTGACAGAGAGTCATGCTCTTTTACTTGGATGCACACTAAAAATAAAAACGAGGTATATATTGTGCATCACCATTCAGTGTGTAAAAAAAGAGAGAAGCTCTCTGGTAAATGTTGTGTTGTATATACATACCTCTAATGACTGAGAACAGTGCTGTCTTTTCAAATCCCTCCTTTTGCAGCGGACCACCCCCTTAATGTTGAATTTGGACATGAGAGAATTTTTAAAACCTAAAATATAATACAGATTGAGGTGGATAACAACTGCGGACAAAGTTTGACATTTTAAAATGACCAGTAAAGGAATAATTTTTTACATTTCTGATCTGCACTGCAACTTATTAAGTATTGACACTACAATGTTTGATTAATGTGGCACATTTTGAAGACTCTACCTTTCCAGCATCCTTCTGGCACTGTCTTTGAGGTTTGTTTCGTGAATTCTGCACAACTTTGACACCTGAATAACACATGCCAATGTCAAGCAGGTAGTATTATATGCGTCAGTGTAAAAGTGGCCAAAGTTGTCTGGCACAACTAATTTTATAACAACACAGCGATAGCTGCTGTAACTAAAATGTAGCCGAATACACACATTAACCTTAAATGTACATGGAATAATAAATTCATTCCTTGTTTTAATTACATTATGTCTTCTGATTGTACCAGTTAGGTTTTAATGCTGCATTGCACATCTTAGCTATTTGCACTATTTTAATACTGCTGCAAACTTTTTATTATTAAATGTACTTGTACAGTAACAAAGATATTCTATTCAATTAGCTCATGCTTTCTCTGTATGTAACAAGCCACTGTTCAGTCATGAATTCACTATAAATAAATGATTGACTTTGTCAAAGATGAAAGCTCTAGTGAGGAAATGTTGTTTTGGAGAGTGTTTTTTTTTTTTTTTTTCACAACATTGCTGCCCGGATCTCCTCATTTTCCATGTTACGCTCATGTAAAAACAAGCTTCAAAACGACGGAATTATCGCGGGATCTTGCAACAGTAACTTTCAAGTCTCGCGTTGCCAGTAGTCATGTCTCAGTAGGGCGACAATTGCCATCCAGCGGTTGGGAATTGTAATTGCATATTTATTTATAAATTGAAAGACAGACAAATTGTATCGTATAATGTGTATGAATGCTACATTTAACAGCTTGTGGTATGCATGACATCATATTATTAAATGCAATTAAACTTTTGAAACATTTAAATTAGCATCATTTTGGCATAATTAATAATGCTATATTTAATAATGCTGTTAAATAATGAAATTAAATATAAAATAATGCTAATTTAAATGTTTCAAAAGTTTACTTGCATTTAATAATCAGCTGCGTGGGAAAAAAAAAAATGGCATGTAAACAATTTTAAGACTATTTTGGCCATGCTCATTGCTGGTCTGATATTGGGCTATAGCCAAGCCTTTAAAATTAGACCACTGATTGCCTCGATTTCGCCGGTTGGAGGACAATATATTTTAGTTAATTTCTCAAAGACTGTACATGCCAGTCTGGATGTCCTGTACAGAGCACATTCAGGGCTTTTCTGAGATACTAAATGTTTGGATGTTTCACCACTCCCTCTCCTTGGTCTTCATGTCTAATATTAATTCAGTGACAATCTTGTGGAAATAACATGATATTTTGTGATTTCATTTAAATCTGACTAATTTTTAAACTGTGTGCCATAAATCAACATCTCAGGAAAATATTATGGGGTTTTAAATCTCATATGAGGACACCAGGACTAAAAGCATTTTTATTACACATTTTGGGAGACACAACAAATGAATAGGGAAAGAAATTATATTTCAATATTCCTATGAAACATTATTTTTTATTATGAAAATCTTGTCAATTATTACTCCCATTATTACACTTCTTTTTTCACCACATATTGCCAGAAAAACATATAAATATGCTATTTAGATTTAGTTTATAGATACATTGTATAAAATGAAAAAACCCGTTTATGGCCATTTTACACACATGGTATATAAAATGGTATATAAAATCATTTTGTTATAACATAGTTGAGACTTGTCTTTATGCACAGTTTGGTAAAAAAAAAATAAATAAATAAAAATAAATCCTGAAAACTAAAAATGTATTGGGATTTTTTTTTTAAAAAATTCAGTTGTTTTTTGGCTATGTCATTGTTTTATTTTTTAAATAATACAGAGGGCATAGCATAACTAATGAATTTTTTTTTTTTTTTTTTCCCCACATAATGCTCTAAACAATGTAATGACATTACAAAATACACATTTTTTACTACATTTTTCCCGGGTCTCAGGAGGTTAAAGTGTGAGGGTTTTAACGTTTCAAAGTGACAAATAAAAATAAAATTATTAGAAATATTTTCGGATTTTATATATATATATATATATATATATATATAATTACAGTGCAATTCTAGTTTACAAAAACAGATATATTTTATTCTTAATATTTTAGAAATTAGTAAACTGTTGCGTGAGGGGGCAGAATGCTGTGTGATTCTTAAAAACGTGTGTGACATGACGTGAAAAATTGTAATTGTGAAGGGTGGAAAAAATCTGAGAGTGAAAAGATCGAAACCATCAGGATGTCACTTTTCGTAAAAAGAGAAAGAGGGCGATGTAATACTGGACAAAGGATGATTTCGCCCGGGTCACCAAGCCAGAATCGCCACTGGGGCGGGTCATAAACTTCAAACATGGCGGAGGAGAGAACCACTGACTGTTAAGTTTTATTTGTTTTTTTCTACGTCATCTCAGTTGCATTGCCTTGTCTTGCTCTTACAGCCATGTATATTTACGTATATCAGTAACCATTTGATGCATGTTGTAGGCTATTTTACACAGCAAAATTTCGGAATCGTCAGCAAACTATAGTGCAGTAAATAGCGCTGCTAATGTTTATGTTGCAAACGACTGGGACGATACATTTTTTAAAAACATCTGTAGAAATTTGAAGAGAAAAGTTCCATTTACTATTTATAATAGTTATTTATTTGGGTGATTATCTGCTTAAACCGTGAATCATGCCATAGATACAAAAGATCCTATAATTCGATTAATATGTGTCTGCACGCAATCGTCCGTCATGTCATCGTCTAACGTTAATTCAGTGCAGACTCAAGCTCATTCTCCGTTTCCAGGGATGCCTGTCTTGTTTGTTTGGATTACACTATATGCGGCAGGTAAAGTGCTGTCTATGTAAAAGCAAACACGCAACAGGAAGAAACACAAACACGTATGATAGTTGATCCTGTGATTTAATAGCTGCGACACGATTTCTGTTATGTTTTTTAACACTAAACCTGCTATGCAATAGTATAAATTTGTTTTCGAAAATATGATAATGCGATTTCATTCTCAGGTGCCACACCAGCTGGTGGCAGAACAGTTCCCGATTTTGGAAAGATGTATCATGTCAAAGGTACATTTTTGTCTAATTACAAAGTACGTCCTTGTACAGTAGATTTCTTTTACAGTATGTTACATATCCCTCTTTTGTGTAGGTGTGCTCTCTTTGCCTTATTCTGAGATGGAACCAGAACCATTTGAAACTTGGTACGACCTTGAGGGGAACAGAAGTCGAATCGACTATCGTAATGGTCAGTGATCATCAGACAAAAGATTCAGGCAGTATTTAAATAAAAATAGATTTTGTATGTAGTTTCTCATCACTGATGCTCTCTATACAGGAACAGTACACACTTTTCTGATTGGAAATGACTTGGACTACGGTGCAATTTACAAGATCACACCCGTCTCCAATGAGGCCGAAATCCAAGCTATTAAGTGTTTCCAGCTTAAAGGTACCAAGGAGGATCCAATACGTCCACAGGCAGCACTGCCTGATCTGCAGGGCTTTGAAGTATGTACTACACAGGGACAGGAACAGTTCACCTAATCATTTCACCCTTGTGTTCTTTAAACCTGAACAACTTTCTTCTGTGGGGAAAACCAAAACAACAACAAGGCTTGGATTTGAATTTGAATTTGATTTAAAATCATTGCTTGTTTTACAGTTTGAGAAGATGGAGAATTACGCAGGTGTTCTATGTGAGGTCTGGAAAAGCGTCACACAGGCTGGCTATAAGAAGAACACGTATCGTCTGTGGATCACACGTCCAGAGGGAAATGATTCCCCAGCCATCCCGCACCATTTTGAGATGGTGGGCTTCAACACTCTTTTGGAGTCCTACAATGACAAATACACTATTGACTACAGTGACTTCAGCCCTCAAACTGAGGCTGACATTTTCATACGACCTGGAGGTAACTGGAAAACAAACATTCAGTGAAATACCTTTGTCTGCCTCTTTTAGATTTACATATCACCCAATTTAACATTCACTGAGGTATTATGTGTTTAGGAATGACCTGTAGAGAGTTTCCTGATCCTGTAGAGGAGCATCAAATATTGGCCAACCCTATTCAAGACTATGTGAGCACCTCCCCTGTTAGCTACGCACACCGTCTGTTTGGCCCCTTTAAGGAGAAGTTCAGTCGTCAGTACGAAAGTGAGAAGGAGCACGAGGAACGTGAGAACAACTTTGTACATACTTTTCGGTGAGTAAAAACAACAAACATTACTAGTGATTTAGTGATGTATAATGACATTTTGAAAAAAGGCCCCAGTTATATTATTTATATTCTCTATTAATTAAACAATAAGGTACAAGAGGTGGTGCAATATGTTGAATATAGGTATGGATAAAAAAACCTTTCTTTTTATATCTTCTTCCCCAGGCGTGTGCACTCTAAGAACAGAGCTGGTCTTACTTACAGCCTCGGTATCAATCACTTTGCTGATTGGTCGAATGAAGAGAGGAGCAAGTACTGTTAAAATTGATTAGTTGAATACATAAACAAAATTGCGTCCTTAATGAAGCACTATGCACTTATGTATATGTACTAATTATATTTATATGAATTATATAAGGTCATTTTGTCATTCATCATCAGATTCTGATAGCCCTATTTATACCACAAAATAGCATGGAGTAGAGCTTAAATATGTGAATTGGAATGCACCTTATGACTTTGAAAGATTAAGGATATAAACACCATTCTTAAATGAAAAAATGAGTGTGAATTAATGAGCTATGTTGTGTATTTTGCTAAAATATAGTTGAATAGAGCTGGTATGCCCTACCAACGCCATAACAACATGACATACGGCATCAAAGTACACACTCAAACATTTATGAGGTAAAATCAGTACAGAAATGTAAAATCAATAAAAGTGCAAGCCATACTTTTTAACAATACCACACTTTTTGTTTTTGTGCAGTATTCTTTTTTTTTTTTTGTCTCCTTTCACTCTGCATCATTTCTTCTAACATAAAATAATTTCCAGTCAAATTTATCGTTTTATATATTTAGCAAATATATCTACATTGCTTTCTCCTGCCTTTACAATCATGTATACTTATAGATAACCATTTGATGTTTATAGAACAAACACTTCATTCTCTGAGTTTATTCCACTAGTTTAAAGTTCATTTAATCAGTGGTGTATAAAGTACCTGAAAGCCATCCTTAAGTAAAAGTACAGAAATCCTACCAGAAAATGACTTTGGTAGATGTTGAAGTCACTGTTTGGAATATTACTTGAGTAAAACTCTTAAAGTATGTGATATTTAAACCAGCTACGTTATTGCACTCTTTCTGGTCTTGTCTGAAACTGTCAGATTTTTGGAGGAAAGTTTTTAGGTGTTTTTCCCTTATTTTTTCTTTACCAATAGACCCCAACCCCTTAACAGCACTGTTTGGCATTTTGCCAGAATCTGTTAAATTAAACGTATCACAGGCTGACAGTGTAGCCTTTGCAACTCTGCTGGCTAGGTGACTTATTCTTATAAACTGGAAGTCAGCAACTACCCCTCCCTATCCCCAATGGGTTTTTTACGTCTTGCATGCTCTCAGAATGGAAAATATTCGGTTCACAATAAAACAAAAGCCTAAAACATTTTTGAGAGTTTGGAGCCCTTTTCTGAAATATTTTAAGGAAACAACTGTATCTTAATTTAATTTTTATTTATGTATGTATTTATTTATTTATTTATTTATTAACAGTGTTTTTTTGTTTTTTTTTTAATTTTCTTGTTTCTTTATTTTTTTTAACAACCATAATTGCCTGATGTTGTTTTTTCTTTCTTTCTTAACCTGAATTAGTGTATGGTTGTATGCTATATGTTGATATGTGTATATCTATATTATTTGTTGTTTATTACTATATTTGTTATTATTGCTTTCTGTCTGACCTAAGATGAACCAAATAATAATAATAATAATAAAAAGTATGTGATATTTATTGTACTGAAGTACAAAAAGTATTATTTTTTTTTATCCTAAATGTACTGAAGTATTAAAAGTAAAGGTACAAGTAAATGCAAAATGGAAAAGAAGCAAATAAATATATATAAAATGTTCATATACAGCTTAAGTAGCAAGATTGCTGCATCCCAGTGTGCCTACTTATACTACGCCCTTAAAGTATGTACTCTTTTGGTGAAGAAAAAGTACACACTTTTGAGTGTGTAGTGGAAGTGTAGGCAAGCTTTGGGACATACTATCACGTCACACAACTGCGTCTTTACCCTGTCACAGTAAACTGGCCCGTCAATCATCTTGTCACACTTAACATCCTCCACGTTTAATTTAATGTAACTTCCTACCATATTGGAGAGAAAAGAAGTAGCACATTGATCTGCCAGTCGTAGGTCTTTCATGCCGAGAACTCATATTTTCTGCATAATAATGCATTTTAAAAGTTAACGACCAAACGGATGTTTATAAAACTTTACATTGCTGATGCAGATGAAATATAACACAAATAACATTAAATAATTTTTTTTTTTTTTTTTTTACCAGGTTAAATGTTGATTCACGAGTTGACGCTTACATATAATTAGCCGGAGTGTAGTAATGCATATTTGGGGTGCTGTCAGGGGAAGGGCTCCGAGCTCGGGAAATGGCCCGAACCCAGAGAACCCCCCTAGGTGTAGTGAGAACTCGTGTGAGGAGTGGGGAGATGGGGTGGTGGTGGGATTGCTGATAAACCATCAAATGGATAGAGGCAAGTCAGCTATATTTAAATTGTAGCGTTGATTAACTTGAGTGAGCTCCTCTTGTGATAATTAGGCTAGGTATCTGACGCGCTCCTCCCGAACCTTGTTAATAAAACATCATTTATTAGTAACTGAAACCCTTTATTCTTAACATCTTCTCCTAACCGCTGGTCGCACACATCCGCCATGTTTGTAGTTTTCCAAAGCGTGTTATTCGTGTTTGTAGTTCTGGACAGATTCCTTTGCCAAAGCGCAATGAATTGTGGGCAATATCCACACTTAAAAAATCGACCTGAAATAGTAGCCCATCCGGGGACTTTTGGCATACTCTCTTCAGCATACTCTCTTCACAGAACGTTTTACTCCAACATAAACCGATCTGTGAAAGCGGTGTAATCATAATCATGGACGTGCATCCCAAAGCCTGTGCTACACGAGCTTTTGTGCTTAAAAAGTATACAAATTTTTATTTTGGAAAAAAATGGCTGGGATTGTTTATAGCCCTTTGAAGCTGCATTTAAACTACATTTTGGAAGTTCAAAATCGGGGCACCAATGAAGTCCATTATATGGAGAAAAATCCTGAAATGCTTTCTTCAAAAACCATAATTTCTTCACGACTGAAGACAGAAAGACATGAACATCTTGGATGACAAGGGGGTGAGTAAATTATTTGTAAATTGTTGTTCTGGAAGTGGAGTTGTCATTTAAATAAGGCAGTTACCGCACATTCATTCAGCCATTTTAAACAATGGAATAGAGCACCAAGGTACACAAACAAATTAGCCATGGTTTTACTACAACCAAAACTGTACATTCATCAGGTCTGAAATATGATCAGTAAAAGAAAAATACTGTTCATGAGAATGTGACAGGTTAGTGGGGAAATATATTAATTTATTATTCAGAATGCACATACGGAAGAGAAATTTATAGTAAAGGGCAGGCACGTGCACAGGTAGGGCTCAACCTGTGCAGAGCACATGCCCTTTTTGTAATTAAACTCGGAAGTGCCCTTTTTTGGGGGAGTTTTTTTTTTTAAATAAATCAATGCTATTGGTAACCCTTTACGTCTTTTTAACAAATATTTAACCAATTAAAGGCATTAAAAAGCGCATCTCTTAGAACCGCTCAAACTGTCAGTCAAACTTCACAACTCCGCCCCCTGAGCGCCGCGAACTTACGTTTCAGCACATCAGTCAGAGTCATAGAGCAGAAGCAGATCTTCGTCTTGTAACGGTAAAATATCTTGTTGTTTGAATAAGTGCAACGTTGTCTTTATGAAATAAACACTAGTATGTCTATAAAGGTTCATATAATGCATCACCACACCGGTGTGATGTTGACGTAATGTGATGGCGTCGTTTTAATGATGGACAAATTGCACACACTCGCTGGTCAAAAACCCGCGGTGTAACTGCATTTGAGTTTGACACAAAGCAACCGAGTGATCCTTGTCAGCTAGGTAAAATATATTATAAGAAATTTCTATTTTGATTTTATGGCTATCTGCTGAATGTGCTGATGCATGTAAATTACATGATGTAATTTATTAACATTTCATCATATTATATAGCCTATGGTCACACAGCATGGTAGGTTAAAGTTTACGATGCTATTATATTATGCATGTGTTTGCTGGCTAGATTTTTAAAAAAAAATCTAGTATTATATACTCCCCGCTCGTCTTCACATTTATAAACATAGAAAAACATGGTTTACTACTGTAATAATGTTGTATTAAATAAAAAAAAAAAAACTACACAATGAGAATGAGAAATCATCAGGTCACTGTGCATTCTATACATTTTATCATGCAGAATGTAATCTGCATGTATGCAAAGCAAAGAAAAAAAGAAAATGAACATCTTACACAACTAAATAAGAGAGAGTGCACAACCAATTCACAAACAAAGGACAAATAATACACAGACAACCACCCAGGAGGCAAATTGGTAAAGCTAACTTTACTAGAAGGCCAGGTGTGTTGTTGTAATTAGTTTTAAAGATACCCTCTATATGTATATATTATCTGTATAAAAGTTATTAATACTAATTAAATATAATATAAGAATATTATTGTGTGTTATTTTTTTGGTGATGGAGGGGTTCGTGGAGGGGTTGGGGGGGGGGGGTACCCTTTTTTCAGTTTCAGCACATGCCCCTCAAAAGGTCTGTGCACGGCCCTGGTAAAGGGTAAAAAATATGCTGAGTTTCGATTCGTGACATGATCCAAAGTTGGAAACATAACGTAAACGAAAAAGAGGGGGACAGCCATTCTTCTTTCTTTTTTTTTTTTTTTTTTTGCCAAAGCTTTACAGTGATTAATGATTAATGATATCTTGCTTGTATGAGCAAACAGCATTTGTATGACTAAATTACGAGTAACAGTTGCGAAAACAATGCAGTGATCCCTGGCGCCTCACGCACACACACAACATTTTCACAACAATGCTTAATTTAAATAGTCTGTTGTTCCGCGCCTCACTGTGCTCTTATAGGGTTTGTGAAGGATAATGTTGTGGATAATTTGGTATGTAGAGAAGGGAATAAAATAGCCTAGTTGTGTTTATAATGTTCGTAAACATTTTGATTTAGGCTACCGGTATTTTAGCCTACATTAGCTATTTCTGAATGTGATAATTAAATGCCACGTATGTTTTTCAAAACATTTTTTTACAAGTAACGTGTTTTTAACTATACAGCAAACATTTGAAATATTGAAAAAATACTTTAATGTCTTTTTAAAGCATTGAAAGTTTTTTCTTTCGTTTAAAAATTTGGTCAAAATCTAGAAAAGATGATGCTGTATTGGCTATGACTAAGGGCAAGATAGGTTACCAGATCAAGGCTCTTTTCGTGTTTTATTTTTTTTTTTTTTTTGAGTAGCCTAAAGAAAACATTGTAGCCTAATAATACAGAAAAACGCATGAACAGAAAATACCGATTCTGCTCGGAGTGAACCGATTTGGGTTTTTTTCTTTCGGTTTAAGCCCTGCTTGAAGCATACAAAGCCCCCCACATGACATGCAGGGCAAAAAAAATTAAATCGTCTGCACGAATTCGTTTTCTTATTTTACTAAATTGTGCGCACGAATATTCGTTCCCTCATTTTAAGCCGTGCACACGACATTACTAAATCGTGACCAGAATGTAGTTGAATCAAATAAACGAATTTATTAAAATGAGGGAGCGAATAATATTATTGTGCGCCCATGTGTGGGGCTCCATAAGCCACATTAAGCGTAAAAATATCCTCTTTCATTACGGCGCGATTGTCTTAGAAGTAGTGTTTATGACAAGTGAAATGTGAGAAAATTTGATTTTCCCCGGTTGTTATTTTAGAACATTAATCCCGCTTCACTGCACTACCTTTGCGCTCACGTCTCGCATCGTTTGCACTGTCTCAAAGCACTGCCTTTTAAAATGTCCTGCAACGGGGCCCCCAAAGGGTCGGGGCCCCCACGCACCGCGGGGGCTGCGGGGGTGTCCCGTACGCCACTGTTTGGATGACGAAATACACATGAGCCGATCACTGTATAGATTTCCTTATTTAAGAATATTCTCAGGTAAATTCACATTGAATGGTTAAATTCCTCATAGCAGTTTACATTCAACACACATTTGACAATAAAGAATTTTCAAGAGAATACATTATGGCAAGGAAACGAAGCGTCAAGACGATTCCCAGCAAGCAATAGCCGTCTTTTCACCGTCTCGGTTAACTATAGACCTGATATAGTCCGGCTATGTGTGACCCCCTTCTAGCCCAAAAACCTTGAATTTGGATACATGTCATTTTTTTGGCAAAATAACTTGAGAGATGTATGATATTTCATCACGTAAGCAAAGTGAAAAGTGTTTACAATGTGTTTTATTTCATTTCTTTGACATGTTTTATGCGTAACCTGTTTGTAGACAAGATTTAGCTTGTAGTCAGACCGGCTATTTGTAGCCCACTCATAGTCAAATATGATTCATTGTAGTTTTTGGCCAGGCAACGCATGAGATGGTTGATAAACCATCATGTTTGCAGTGTCAATAATATCTACTAAGATGTAAGTGTCATGTAAGATTCATATGATTCTTGATGTCTGTGTGTGTCAAAGTGATGCCGTAGATTTTAAGGTTTAGTGCATAAGATGAACATCCATACAGCTATTATAAAAATCATGAAACTAATAGGTTAACCACTGGGTGAAATCAGTGAATAAGGCTACTAGATGATGACTACACCACCAGTAATAATTAACCAAGAGCACTTAATCAGATATCTTTTCTTGGCTTTGTTGCTATAACAAATGTGTTTTACACACACAGTTACAACAGCCAAAAAAAAAAAAAAAAAACATAAAAAAAAAAGTCAAAGGTTAAGAGTCCAACTAAAGTAAACCCTGATCGCCATGATGGTAAGGTCAAATGAAACTTTTTTTTAATAAAACATCTAAACCTCTGTTTAGATGTTCTCAAAAAAATTTTTGTAGATATATGACAGAAATCAAGTCAAACTGTAATGTTGTTTGATGAGTTGTTTAATCAGAGATTTAATGTCTTCATTTATTTAAGTTCATTTTATCTTTGGCTGTGGCTGATTCTTGTGGTTCTCTTTCCTTCGGTGATTCTGCTTGTAAACAACATTACTGGTCAATCATGACATAATTATCTCCTTAACTCCAACACTGTGTCAATGCTACTTGAACACTCTGTAGTGTGGAAACACATGAACACTGAGCAGGGTTTGTTTAACACTGAGAACTATTACATTAACTTTGCCTGTTTCATCCACGTAAAACTTATGCATATGAATCACATTAAGTTTAATTGATTTGTTTATATTAAAACTATGTAATTTTTTTTTTTTCAGCTTGAAAATGTATGTTGTTAAACAACAGTACAATTCATTGAATGCACTGTAACCTATTACTTACAGCCTAATTTATTCCTGTCTGAAATTAATATGACCCGACTAAGGTCTGTGGACATAATTTTCAGAATCTATGCTTTTACTGGATGTATTGCTAAGTGATGTTAAATTTGCAACCTGCATGTGTTGTTGTAATGAAAATTATTGAACAGCTTTACTGTTTTCATGCCTTTTAGGACTTTGTGAATGCTAAAAGAGACCTGACTAATACAGTCACTGGAATTTGCATCATCATGATTTGGATTTACTTGAAGAAATTTTGTCAGCTTTACTTGAATTTTTTTTGTTCAAACAACCAAATTGTTACTTGTACAAATTACTCAATATTGTTGCGTGGAACCACTTGACAGTCTTTTTTAAGTAAGTCCAACAAATCATTTTTTTGAGTGTATGACAGGGATGTCCAGATCTGTTCCTGGAGAACCACTGTCCTGTGGAGTTTAGCCAGAGATGGTCTTATTATTATTGTTACAAGGCTTCGCGACACTACTGACTCTACTACTTACCGGTGGTAAGAAGGCAACAAGGCAGTTAAGAGTTCAATGACTGTGCCACATTTTGTCTGCTTTCATCTGATCGATTATAGCAGCATAGATAATCTGTTGTTTTCACTGGAAGGTCCAGTTATAATGTTTTAGATAAAAATAAGTCAAATAAAAAATAAAAAAAATGAAACATGCACAGATTTTAACATTTTAAATGCTCAAGCTTTTATTCTGGCATAATGCTGTAAACTTCTGCCCTCGAAAATGTTGGAAAATAATTATTCAAGTGTGTAACAGCACATTGCATTCCCAAATGCATCTTAAACGCACAGCAAATGGAGTTTGCAGCATTGTGAACCAAATGGCTCTAATACGCTGAAAACAGAATAAAAACAATGCGGTTTATCAAAGTGTATTATATAAGATGACAACAGACTCGACAGAAATGTGTGAGGACTATTTTGTATCATCCTTCTTTCTAATTGGAATTACTCCTCTCATCCTGGCCATCTCTGCTTTTGTCCAGTCGGCAAAATCATTGATACCGACGGTGAATGAAAGACCGGCTCTGTTCGTAGAGTGGACATACCTGAGGAGGAGGAGGATGTATAAAAGAAAGCATGCATATTTTTAATTCAGACAAGTTCACAGATTGTTTACTACTTCTACACTGCAATATTTGTTGTTTTTCCTTACCGTTGAGTATGTATAAAGATGTTCTCACGCTCCTCGTGCTCCTTCTCACTTTTATACAGACGATTAAACTTCTCCTTAAAGGGGCCAAACAGACGGTGGGCGTGGCTAACAGGGGAGGTGCTCACATAGTCTTGAATGGGGTTGGCCAATATTTGATGCTCCTCTACAGGATCAGGAAACTCTTCACAGGTCATTTCTAAACACATAATACCTCAGTGAGTATTTGAATTGGTGATTTGTAAATGTAAAAGAGGCATTTAACCGAATGTTTGTTTTCCAGTTACCAGGTGGTGTGAAAATGTCAGCCTCAGTTTGAGGGCTGAAGTCACTGTAGTCAATAGTGTATTTGTCATTGTAGGACTCCAAAAGAGTGTTGAAGCCCTCCATCTCAAAGCGGTGTGGGGTGGCTGGGGAATCATTTCCCTCTGGACGTGTGACCCACAGACGATACGTGTTCTTCTTATGGCCAGCCTGTGTGACCTTTTTCCAGACCTCACACAGAACACCTGTGTGATTCTCCATCTTCTCAAACTGTAACCGAAGAAAGTCGTTTAGGTTTGAACAACATGATTTCATGACATTTTCATTCTTAAGTGGACTAGGTCATTAAGTAGTACATACTTCAAAGCCCTGCAGATCAGGAAGTGCTGCCTGTGGACGTATTGGATCCTCCTTGGTACCTTTAAGCTGGAAACACTTAATAACTCGGAGGACTGGTGTGATCTTGTAAATGGCACCATGATCCCAGTCATCTCCAATCAGAAAAGTACGCACTGTGCCTATATAAAGAGCATCAATGATGAGAAATTACATACATAATCTATGTTGAATTTAATACTGTGTGATTTTATCTTGAGAAGATTACTGACCGTTACGAAAGTCGATTCGACTTCTGCTCCCCTCAAGGTCGTACCAAGCTTCAAACGTTTCTTTTATCTCAGAATGAGGCAGAGAGAGCTCACCTACACAAAAGAGGGATATATAACTTTAAAATAAAGAGTACTGTACTGGAATGTACTGTGTAGTTAGCCAAAAAAAAAAAGTACCTTTGACATGATACATCTTTCCAAAATCGGGAACTGTTCTGCCACCAGTTGGTGTGGCATCTGAGGAAAAAAACAGAAATCAAACTCCTTTAATCAGCTTCTTTCTAACTAAAACATGTCTGCATGTCTTTAGCCTGTTGTATGTTTTATCTTTTACATAGACAGCACTTTACCTGCAGCACACACCAGCAGCAGAAACCCAGCTAAAAGAAGCCACATAGTGTAATCTAAAGAAACAGGACAGACATCCACCGGAGATGATGATAAGCTTTCGTCCGTCTGACAGAAAGTCCCAAAACAAAACAAGAAAATCAAGAAGAGGTTTATCGCTAGTGTTTGCACCAGCGACCAAATGTGGATAACAGAAGTTCATAATAAATACACACAAAGGAGGGATTAAATTAAAGTCATATGACAAGAGGGTCCAATGGGGGATGGACAAATATTTATTGAACCTGGACAAAGTCTATATTTGACTCCTCTCAGTAGAGATTGCAGGGGTCTTTGTTGTGGGACCCCTGTAATCAGTCTATCATTCACTCTGCTTGTAACACCACCAACATTTGAGTGGAAATTATTTTATGTTAGAAGAAATGGTGCAGAGTGAAAGGAGACAATGTGTAAAACACAAGTAAAAAGTTTACTGGGTAAGCACATGTAATTACTTGATGTTTAAGCATCAGTTGATCCAGACAAAAAAATGATTTGATTATTGCTAAAAAACGATGGCAGCTCTATTCAACTATATTTTAGCAACATAGCTCAGTAAATTCACACTCAGTTTTTTCATTTAAATATGGGGTTTATTTCATTTTTCAAAGTCAAAAGCTGTGTACAGTGTTTAAAACCCTTTTGTTGTCATTTGTTAGTTTAACAATAGTCCAGAATAAATTTTCAGTGAGTGTGAGTGCCTGTCACAAGATATGCAAGTAAACAAAAAATATTCAAATGTTAAAAATACCTTTTAGTAAGTTTATTTTGATTGTATTTATTGTTTAATTTACACATAGGGCTGTACAACTAGACCAAAAAATCATATTGCAATAATTTTGTCACATATTGTTTGCGATTTGAACTGCGATGTGACATTTAATCTCATATGTGACCTTGCCTGGAATCAATTTTGGACAATATTTGGCTGAGATACAACTATTTGAAAATCTGTAATCTGAGGGTGCAAAAAAATCGAAATATTAAGAAAATTGCCTTTAAAGTTGTCCACATGAAGTTCTAGCAATGCATATTACTAATCAAACGTAATGTTCTGATATATTTACGGAAGGAAAATTACAAAATAGCTTCATGGAACATGATCTTTACTTAAAACTAAATGTTTTTGACCAACTTTTTCCACTCTTGCTGTCATTTCTAGCAAAAAATTAGCAGCCTGGTAATTAAATATTCCCTTAGTTATATGTAAATCATTACACTTCATGCACAAAAGCTGCCTGCAAAGTCCTTTCCTGTTGGAGCAGCAAGATAACAAATCCGCTGCCTAAGCTTTTGGACGCAGTCAAGGTTTAAGCCTCCAGGAGCAGGACTGGACAACCATGGCATACGTCACCAGAAAGAAGATGTTTTCACTGGAAGGTCCATTTTTAATGTTTTGGTTAAAAATAAAACAGTCAAATAAAAAAAGAGAGAGACAAGAACAAGAAACATGCACAGATTTTAACATTTTAAATTATCAAGATTTTTTATTTTGGCATAATGCTGGTGCTGTAAACTTCTGTCCACGAAAATTGTTGGAAAATAATTATTCAGTTGTATAACAGTGAGCCCAGCAATATTTCGGTTTATTGCTCACAATATAATTCTTTTGTTTTGTTTGATTTTTCTTCTGTTTGATTAGGCTATGCCTGTGTTGTTTTTGGCTTAAATGTATGACGTTATTGTAATAATGAATGTCCAACTCCGAGGTACGAGACTTTACGGTTCTATATCACATACATTTTCACAACTTACACATGAACTGTTTTATTCTTACACACTAGCTGTTTAACTCGGATATACAGTAGTTAATGTTTGAACTGCATCAAAACCTTTCATCAAACTTGTTCTAAAACCAAAACAATACCTGTTCTTGTCTTAGGAGAACTTTGATTAACTTTTTTTGATCCACTTCAAATATTATATATGACAATAGAGAAGAAAAGATGATTTCAACTTCTGCTTTATGCCAGTTTTAAGAAAATGTATTCTTTTTTTCCCTGTTACATTTGCATGACAAACTCTAGCAAAAAACTCTTGATCTGACAATGAAGTTTACCAAAATCTATTTTATACTGCATGTTGGCAACAGAAATGTGTGAGGACTATTTTTTAGCATCCCTGGGAAATGGACGTCCTCCTCTTACCTTGGCCATCTCTTCTTTTGTCCAATCAGCAAAGTCATTGATACCAACGCTGTATGAAAGACAGGCTCTGTTTGTAGAGTGCACAAACCTGAGGAGAAATAGGATGTAAAAAAGAAAGCATGGCATATCTTAAATCAGACAATTTCACAGATTGTTTACTGCTTCTACACTGCAATATTTGTTGTTTTTACTCACCATTGACTATGTATAAAGTAGTTTTCAGGGTCCATGCAGACGGTGGGCATAGCTAACAGGGGAGGTGCTCACATAGTCTCGAATGGGGTTGGCCAGTATTTGATGCTTCTAAACAGGACCAGGAAACTTCTCACAGGTCATTCCTAAACACATAATACCTCTGTGAATGTTTGATTTGATGATCTGTAATTGTAAACGAGGCAGACGGTGCATTTCACTGAATGTTTGTCTTTCAGTTACCTAAAGGTCGTATGAAAATGTCAGACTCAGTTTAAGGGCTGAAGTCACTGTAGTCAATAGTGTATTTGTCATTGTAGACCTCCATCTCAAAGCGGTGTGGGGTGGCTTGGGAACCATTTCCCTCTGGACGTGTGATCCACAGACGATACGTGTTCTTCTTATGGCCAGCCTGTGTGACTTTTTTTCCAGACCTCACACAGAACACCTGTGTGATTCTCCATCTTCTCAAACTGTAACAGAAGAAAGTCATTTAGGTTTGAACAACAGGATTTCATGACATTTTCATTTATAAGTGAACTAGGCCATTTAGTAGTACATACTTCAAAGCCCTGCGGATCAGGAAGTGCTGCCTGTGGAACTATTGGATTCTCCTTGGTACCTTTAAGCTGGAAACACTTAATAACTTGGAGGACTGGTGTGATCTTGTAAATGGCACCATGATCCAAGTCATCTCCAATCAGAAAAGTTTGCACTGTGCCTATAGAAAGAGCATCAATGATGAGAAATTACATACATAATCTATTTTGAATTTAATACTGTGTGATTTTGTCGTGAGAAGATTCCTGACCATTACGAAAGTCGATTCGGCCTCTGCTCCCCTCAAGGTCGTACCAAGCTTCAAATGTTTCTTTTATCTCAAAATGAGGCAGAGAGAGAGCTCACCTACACAAAAGAGGGATATATAACTTTAAAATGAAGTCTACAGTACTAGGATGTACAGTGTAATTAGACAAAAATGTACCTTTGACATGATACATCTTTCCAAAATCAGGAACTGATTTGGCATCTGCCACTGGTGCAGCATCTAAAGAGGAAAACAGAAGCTGTGTCCGAAATCGTTCACTCATTCACTAATCCCTATATAGTGTATGGCAGTTGAGTGGACTATATCAGAAGGAGTGAACGAAATGAAGTGAACGAATTCGGACGATGACGTATACATTGCACGTGAGACTTGCAAAAACATCTTGGTCACATATGATTTTATATTACATGTACCTTATTTTAGAAAATAATATTAATAGCGATAACACTTTATATTGTAATTATACATACCTCCGCATATATTATTAATTTGTTTATATGTTAATAATCATTCAATACTATTAAAATACTGTCAACAAAAATAAATACACATTAACACGTTCAATGTATTTATTGTTTGTATTATCTTGAAATTCTCCTGTGCAGTGTTTTGCACTCAGAAGATGCAAATGGTCATAGAACGCCCTCAGGCGACCGTTAATTTTACATCAGAATGAATACGCTACCAACGAGCATTTTTAAATATCACCAAATTATCATCATTTTTGTAAATTAACAAAGATTGTGGGAAATAGTGCTTCAGCGAGTGTACATCGGTTGTACACTCGAAATCAGAATGCGTTGTGGGTAAAAAGTAGTGAACGAATGTAGGGAATAAAGTCGTTCACTCAGAATTCGGATAGCACTACAAAATGGCTGACACCCGATATAGTGCACTATATAGTGGATAGTGAGCGGTTTCAGACACAGCTTGAGAAATCTCATTTTCTCTTTTTAACTAAACCACATAGCCAAATATACTTCTGCATGTCTTTAGCCTGTTGTATGTTGTTTTCTCGTTTACATAGACAGCACTTTACCTGAAGCACCCATCAAAAGCACGAACCCAGCTAGAAGACGCCACATAGTGTAATCTAAAGAAACCAGACAGACATCAACCGGAGATGATAAGCTTTCGTCCGTCTGACAGAATCAAAAAGCGGTCTATCGTTAGTATTTGCACCAGCGACCAAATGTGGATAACAGAAGTTCGAAATAAATACACCCAAAGGGAGAGAATGAATTAACATCATGATATGAGGGTCCATTGTGGAGGTGGACAAATATTTATTGAACCTGGACAAGGTCTATGTTTGACTCCTCTCAGTAGAGATTGCGGGGGTGATCATTGTGGGATGCCTGTAATCAGTCCATCATTCACCCCCGAGCAAACTCACTGCAAATATCAAATATTAAGTATGTTTTTAAAAGTACACCAATTCCTGCATTAATTGTTGAAATATGAGAACCGTTAGAACTTATAAGAATTCAATTAACTATAACTTCCAGAATAATTTCAGCGAGCAAATTGAGGGTTGGCCAGCTAGCAGAGTGTTGTATTTGTTTTTTGAGTTTGTAGGTAAAAAGAGACACATTATGTAAGGCACTGTTTACAATGGGCTGAAATTCCATGTTGAACACTGAATAACTCAGATTGATCTCCATAAGAAATAGCTGATGAGTATATAAATACTAAAAGGAATTTTATTCTTCAAATTTATCCAGATGGATCAAAGGATCCAGATCTTAAATGGACTAGCTGCATCATGTTTATTTGACTGTTTTCTGTGCTCAGACTGTTCTTCAGTTTTAACAATGTACAGTTGCAATCTAGATTATTGAATCCCCTTTGCCTGCAAGACAATTTACCACCATAAACAATACAAAAAAGACTTCAGATGGATCAAAAGATCCAGATCTCAAATGGAGTAGTAGTGCCATGTTTATTTGGCGATATTTGGCGGCAGACTAAATGATGCTCTTTCTGTGTTTGTAGCTGAAACAGCAGCTAATTTACTTGCAGTAGAATGGATAAGGATGTGTGACCTAATAGTATGGTTATTTTATCATACAATTCTTCACCAGTGAAGTGTAGTGAAATGAGAGATGGGAGGTATCTTCAGAGAAATGCTTGAAATGAGATGGGCTACTGGTACAGTGGAAAAAAAATGTGTGCTAATAAATGTAATATTGTTTTTATGTAAATAATATAGAATGATATAGAATGTCTTAATTTTATTTAATAATTCATTCTAATGTAAGAAGAAGTATAAAATGGTTTTAGATTGAATAGTCTGATACAAAAACTTACTCAGGATCGGGGTTAAGGAAGCAAATAAAAAATGATATGAAATGATTTTATTTAGAAACATAAGAAATGCTGTATTTGTGACAAGAAGGAATTGACACTTTTTACTTTTCAGATTTCTATTAAAATCTCTACCAAAAAAAAAGCAATTAAACTATTGCATACATTGAAAACATACTCAGAGAAATGTGTGAGGACTATTTTGTAACATCATCTTTTTTTATTGGAACCAATAAACCTCCTGTCATCCTGGCCAGCTCTGCCTTTGACCTATCAGAGAAGTGATTGATACCGGCACTGTACGTAAGACCGGCTCTGTTCGTAGAGTGTACACTCCTGAGGAGGAAGAGGAAATAAAAAAGAAAGCATGTGAATCTTAAATCGGCCACATACTGCTTACTACTTCTATATTGCGATGTTCGTCATTTTCCTCACCGAAGACTATGTATAAAGTAGTTCTCACGCTCCTCATGCTCCTTATCACTTTCGTACTGACGATTGAACTTCTCCTTAAAGGGGCCAAACAGACGGTGTGCGTGGCTAATAGGGGAGGTGCTCACATAGTCTTGAATGGGGTTGGCCAATATTTGATGCTCCTCTGCAGGATCAGGAAACTCTCCACAGGTCATTCCTAAACACATAATACCTCAGTGAATGTTTGATTTGGTGATCTGTAAGCGAATCAGACAAAGGCATTTCACAGAATTTTTGTCTTCCACTTACCTAAAGGTGGTATGAAACTGTCAGAATCAGTTTGTGCACTGAAGTCACTGTAGTCAATAGTGTATTTGTCATTGTGGGACTCCAAAAGAGTGTTGAAGCCCTCCATCTCAAAGCGGTGTGGGGTGGCTGGGGAACCATTTCCCTCTGGACGTGTGACCCACAGACGATACGTGTTCTTCTTATGGCCAGCCTGTGTGACTTTTTTCCAGACCTCACACAGAACACCTGTGTGATTCTCCATCTTCTCAAACTGCAGAAAACAAACAAACAAAAAATAAAAGACAAAGTGGGAACACGTATACACCAAACTCTTTCAGGCACTTGTGAGAGTGCACAGGACCGAATTGTTCATTTTTGGGTGAACTGTCCCTATGTAGTACATACTTCAAAGCCCTGCAGATCAGGCAGTGCTGCCTGTGGACGTATTGGATCCTCCTTGGTTCCCTTAAGCTGGAAACACTTAATAGCTTGGATTTCAGTGTCTGTGGTGACTGGTGTGATCTTATAAATAGCACCATGATCCAAGTCGCTTCCAATCAGAAAAGTGCGCACTGTACCTGTATAAAGAGCATTAATGTGGAGAAACTACATACATATAATCTATTTTGATTTTAGGACTGTGTCTTTATCATTAGAAGATTACTGACCATTGCGATAGTCGATTCGGCTTCTTTTTCCCTCGAGGTCGTACCAAACTTCAAACGGTTCCTGTACCTCAGAATGAGGCAGATAGAGCTCACCTACATAAAAAAGGGATGTGTAACTGTAAAATGAAGTGTACTATACTTGGAGGTACTGTGTAATTAGACAACAATGTACCTTTTACATGATACATCTTTCCAAAGTCAGGAACTGATTTGGCATCTAACACTGGTGTGGCATCTGAGGAAGAAAACAGTGAGAGTGACGCACAGGAAATGTGTCGCAGTCATTATATCACAAGATAAATACATATACGCGTTTGTGTTTTCTTCCTGTTGGATGCTGTTTTCTCTTTTACATAGACAACACTTTACCTGCAGCACACACCAGCAGTACAAACCCAGCAAGAAGAAGCCACATAGTGTAATCTAAAGAAACCAAACAGACATCCACCGGAGATGAAAGAAAGTCCCAAAACAAAATAACAAATTTAAGAAGAGGTCTAAAGTTAGTATCTGTACCAATGACCAAACGTGGATAACATTAGTTCTCTATATAGCACGTGAAGGAGGGATTAAATTACGTCATATGACATGAGGGTCTATTGTGGGGATGGACAAATATTTAACAAACCGGGACAAGGTCTGTGTTTGATTGGAACCCCTGTAATCAGTTCGTCATCTGCCCTTCTTGTGACACCCCTGACACTGCAAATATATATATATATATATATATAAGCACACCAATTTCTGCATTAGCGGTTAAAATATGTAAATGCCATTAGAACTTAGAAAAAATTCAGTTAACTTTAAACTACTGGAATAACAAACAGAGTGTTGTATTAGTTTTTTGAGTTTGTAGGTAAAAAGAGACACATTATGTAAGGCACTGTTTACAATGGGTTGAAATTCAACATGTTGAACACTCATTTACAGTAATAACATAGATCGATCTCCTTAAAAATAGCTATGAATACATAAATACCAAAATGGAATTTTATTCTTCAAATTTATGCAGATAGATCAAAGGATCGAGATCTCAAATGGAATAGTTGCACCATGTTTATTTGGCGGTAGACTAAATGATGCTCTTTCTGTGTTTTCCGTGCTCAGACTGTTCTTCAGTTTGAGGGACTTTAACACAACTATAAAAAAAAAGGTTTGAACATTCACTGATGCTCCAGAATGAAACACGACGCATTAAGATCCGGGGGTAAAAACTTTTTGAATTTGAAGATCAAGGTAAATTGTACTTAATTTGTCCTTTGGGAAATATGCAATTATCTTCTGTTGCTTCCGAAGGGCAGTACTAAATGGGGGAAAAAAAAAGATATTTCAACAAAATAAGAAAAATTTGGACATCTTCATCCAGTTCAAAAGTTTTCTCTTTTGCTCTTAATGCATCTTCTGGAGCATCAGTGAATGTTTGAACCGTTTTTAGTAGTTGTGTTTGAGTCCCTCAATATGTGAAAAGATGGATCTCAAAATCATACAGTTATTGCTGGAAAGGGTTCAAATATGCAAAAGATGCTGGAAAACTGAAGAATCTGCAGGACCTGGAAGATTTTTCTGAATGACAGTGCTCTGTTTAATTGTTCAGAACAAACAACTGACTCATGAACAACCATCACAAAAAGTTGTAGATCATCCAGGTAACCACACACAGCATTAAGAACCAAGGGTTCCCGAACTTTTGAAGGAGGTTATTTTAATATTTTCAGCAACTTTTTGTCTTGTGGACTATATGTAAACATTGTTTATGTAAAACATCTTACTCAGGACAGTACTAAATAAAAAATAACATGCATTTGTATGATCTCTCTTATTTTGCTAAAATTATTCACATTTTCACAGACTGTGCAAGGTGTTCCCAAACTTTCGCATGCAACTGTATAGTCATGTATTTTGTGAAAATGAAAGACACAAGATGTCGTTTTAATCAGTAGTTTAATCATAGCACTGCAAAATAGTGTTAAAATATAAACATTTCATTCTAAAACTTACCCACTGTAATAAAGAAAAGCACAAGCTAAACATACACGTAATTATATACTGTATATGTCTCATCTGAATAATCAGTTATACCATTTATATTCCATTACAATCGTCTGTATATGTCTTAACATGACTTCAATGCTTTAAGCAGCACATGCATCTGTCAACGTGCCTGACAGCGCAATTTGCATTTATGCATTTGTTTGAAGCATTTAATATAAAGCATTCTCTCATGTTTATGACAACTTGGCACTTGCTCTTCTCCCGCAGCAGCTTACTTTGTCTCCACTATTTTTAGGTGCATTTTGATCATAGAAATGTATTATTTACTGCTGTATTACTCAGTGACTGGTTGATGCTTTCTTGATAGTCTGGTGGATGTGATTAATCGATAATCAAATCTGTCATTAATTATTTTCATGATCAATTATTATTGATTAGTTGTTGCATTAGTTGTTGCAGCCTGAAAAAAGAGATGAAAATACCACTTTCCTTAGTTTAAGTTAGTTGTGTGAAGACAATGAATTCTCAATTTTTCTCTACTCTAGTAAACTCTAGTTTGTCAAACTGTTTTACATGTATTTTAGAAACAAACTTTCTCTAATCCGGAAGCAGTAAACCTCCTGTCATCATGGCCAGCTCTTCCTTCGTCCAGTCGGCAAAGTCATTGATACCGACGCTGTATGTAAGACCGGCTCTGTTTGTAGAGTGCACAAACCTGAGGAGGAAGAGGATGTAAAATTAAAAACAAATGTATTAAGTCATACATTTATTTAATAATGACTTCTGCTTGGTTTTTGTGTTGCCATTTCCTAGTCATAACTATAGCATGGACTCCTGTACTGTATTACTTAATTAATAGATACTGGAAATAATATAATTGGGGTCTGTTTTCAAACTTTACTAAATCTCTAGTAATGTTTGTTGTTTCTCCTCACCGCAGAGTATGTACAAAGTTGTTCTCACGTTCCTCGTGCTCCTTCTCACTGTCATACTGACGCTCAAACTTTTCCTTAAAGGGGCCAAACAGACGGTGTGCGTGGCTAATAGGGGAGGTGCTCACATAGTCTTGAATAGGGTTGGCCAATATTTGATGCTCCTCTACAGGATCAGGAAACTCTTCACAGGTCATTTCTAAACACATAATACATTCATAGTATTTGAATTGGTGATTTGTAAATGTAAAAGAAGCATTTAACCGAATGTTTGTTTTCCAGTTACCAGGTGGTGTAAAAATGTCAGCCTCAGTTTGTGGGCTGAAGTCACTGTAGTCAATAGTGTATTTGTCATTGTGGGACTCCAAAAGAGTGTTGAAGCCCTCCATCTCAAAGCGGTGTGGGGTGGCTGGGGAATCTTTTCCCTCTGGACGTGTGATCCACAGACGATACGTGTTCTTCTTATGGCCAGCCTGTGTGATTTTTTTCCAGACCTCACACAGAACATCTGCGTGATTCTCCATCTTCTCAAACTTCAAAATAAACAATGATTTCACAAACATTTCAATGAAACAATGAAAGTCAATGGAGTCCAAATCAATAATAATAAAAAAAGACACTGAGATTTTTTACATACTTCAAAGCCCTGCAAATCAGGCAGTGGTGCCTGTGGGCGTATTGGATCCTCCTTGGTACCTTTAAGCTGGAAACACTTAATAGCTTGCATTTCGGTGTCATTGGTGACTGGTGTGATCGTGTAAATGGCACCATAATCCAAGTCATTTCCAATCAGAAAAGTACGCACTGTTCCTGTATAGAGAGCATCAATGATGAGAAACTCCATAATTCATTTTGGTTTTAATACTGTGTGACTTTATCATGAAAAGATCACTGACCATCTTGATAGTCAATGCGACCTCTGTTTCCCTCAAGGTCGTACCAAGCTTCAAACGGCTCCTCTATCTCACAATAAGGCGAAGAAAGTTTCCCTACACAAAAAAGGGATATGTAACATACTGAAAAAGACCTGGACTGTATTGGGATATACTGTGTAATAAGCCTATTTCACAACGTGACGCGGTAAAAGCACTACCAGAATGGCGGAGACTAAAAATAGTCAATCTTGTAGTATATGTATGTATATATCAGATGTTGCGCTAGACTTTAACATTGTCCGTCATTTTAGCGGAGAGGGTCGTAAAAATTCCATTATAATCTATTATTACCCGTCATTTTAATTTTCATATTTTAATTATAATAATGCATTAAATTGCTTTTGTTTTTGTTCCTTTTTTTTTAAAATCATAAACCTAGAGGACGACAGCGCAGTGTTTAAAAACAACAAAATACGCCATTAAAAACTATATTAATAGATTCCCATTCGATTCTTAAGTCCCAGATACAAGTAATGCATTATAAACAATCATTACCTAAATCCTGAATGTATTTACCTCAAGTTGATGTGGTTCCTCACGCTTTCTTAATGACCTATAACACCTGGCCCTAATTACCACTTTCTCTACAATAATGTTTGAGACTGAAGTGTCCAAACACACCAACACACACACACAAACACAGTTATTAACGTGACATTTTTATTGTTTTTTATTATTATTATTATTATTATTATTATTAAAAAACACTTTTAAATTCATCCATAAAAACAACATTGATAATTCGGAGATTAGTTATCATGGCAGCTGTCTAACATAATACACATACCTTGATAATCAAATATAAATTGCTCAAAAAAGTATTTATAACCACTGTCCAATTTTGATCACCTCACATCTCCCTGAAACGGACAACATCTGCTATTCTTATTGATGGTAAATGTGTTAATGATTGGGAGAAAACGAGTTCGCACTCGCACTGAAAATGAATGAATTAATGACTATCGTGACGGGCGGCGGCGCAACCGGAAGTACCGCTTCCCTGCTTCCGTTTTCGGCCGCCATATTGTGAAATAGGCCTATGAAGCAGATTTTTTTTCCTTTTTTCTTTTTTTTTTATTGCAAGAAAACACATACAATAAGGCAATACAAGATAAAAAGATCCTGAAGAACAGTGCACAGATCAAAAGAAAATAAACTAAGAAGAACAAAAATATGAGAGAAAATAAAAAATAAAAATAACAATAATTAGGCAATAGGGTCTTTAATAGTTTACATTTCTTCAATAAACTAAACAGTCTTCTTCCACTTTTACATTTTAAGGGTCTTACAGATTTACTAAAATTCCTTTTGAAAAAAAGAAAACAACAGCACTTTAAGGCACTTACATTTATGAATATAAAATATAAAATATAAAATAAAAATATAATTCAGTAAAAATTGAGTTTGTACATCAGAAGTCAACTTGATTGAAACTTTAAGCCACTCAAATATATCAGACCAAAAAGCTCTACTAATTAAAGTCAAAGAATAAGTGCGCTCATCTCAATATCAACCTCACCAAAGGTACAATTATTGTGATCAATATTAAATCTATATCTAGGCCTATGAAGCAGACATCTACCTTTGACATGATACGTCTTTCCAAAATCAGGAACTGTTCTGCCACCAGCTGGTGTGGCCCCCCGGGGGGGGGGGGGGGGGGGGGGGGTTGGGGGGTTGGGAACAAAACAAAAAACACATAGACAGTTTATTCAATCAGGTTTTCTATAACTAAGAAATCAAACGTTTACTATTGCATACTGGATGATCTCGTGTTAAAACGTTACAGGAAATGTGTCGAACCATAGTATTACACTGCGGTCAGGCCAGCCTCCACTTAGAAAAACAGAGTCATTCTAGCCACCACTTTATTTTGAGGTGCGCGCATATACTACGCGTTAAGGTAACAACGTACAGAAACCTACATTAATGGAAAAGATCGCTTTTCAGTGGAAAAGCCATCATTAGCTTTCATTTATTGAGCCAGTTACTCTGTCAATATTGAATGAACGAATTAAGAAATTCCAACAAACAAATAAATAAATAAATAAATAAATGGATAAAAAACGGTCTGATTACAAATGTTGCTCAAATGTTGAGTAATATTCAATGTAGAATTTCCAAATAATATGAAAATAAATTATGAGAAATAACAAAATAAAAGCCTTTCATAAACGTGCAAATAACAATTTTTATATGTAAATTCACATCATTATTATTATTATTATTATTATTATTATAAATAAAACTCCCTGTTTCCACAAAATGTTTCACTTTAAATTAGACTTAAAAAAAAAAAGTCCCAATGTCAGGACTATCTGATGTAGCATTACATAATAAAAGTCATCCAAAAAAGTAATGTATAACCAGTTTTGTCTTTGATTTTGGATAGCTCTAAAAAAGGAACTCTGTTATTGCACAGACCATTTTCAATTCAGATTGAGAGTCCACCACCCAAGTGCGACCCTCAGCCAGTTTCAGGACTATCTGATGTAGCATTACATAATAAAAGCCGTCCAAAAACTCATATATGACCAGTTTTGTCTTTAATTTTGGATAGCTCTAAAAAAGGAACTCTGTTATTGCACAGACCATTTTCAATTCAGATTGAGAGTCCACCACCCAAGTGCGACCCTCAGCCAGTTTCAGGACTATCTGATGTAGCATTACATAATAAAAGCCGTCCAAAAACTCATATATGTCACTGAGCCAGTTTCAGGACTGGCTGGCAGTCCAGTCCAGTGGAATAGCTCTAAATAAGGAAACTGTCATTTAAATTGTTCTGTGGAAATATGGTGTTTCCAAAATCAAAGACAAAACTGGTCAATCTAAATTGAAACTGGTCTGTGCAAACAGAGAGTTTCTTTTTTAGAGCTATCCAAATTCAAAGACGTGACTTGCTATATATGAATTTTTGAATGGCTTTTATTATGTAATGATACATCCGATAGTACTGAATCTGGCTGAAGGACACACTGGGGTGGTGGAGTGTCAATCTGAAATGAAATTGGTCTGTGCAATCAGGGAGTTTCTTTTTTAGAGCTCTTCAATATCAAAGACAAAACTGGTTATATATTATTTTTGGGATGACTTTTATTATGTAATGCTACATCAGATAGTTCTGACATTGGGACTTTGAAAAAAAAAAAAGTCTAATTTAAAGTGACACATTTTGTAAAAACGGAGTTTTATTTATAATAATAATAATGTGAATTTACATATAAAAATTGTTATTTGCACGTTTATGAAACGCTTTTGTTATTTCTCATAATTTATTTTCATATTATTTGGAAATTCTACACTGAATATTACTCAACATTTGAGCAACATTTGTTATCAGACCGTTTTTTATCCATTTATTTATTTATTTGTTTGTTTGTTGGAATTTATTCATTCGTTCATTCAATATTGACAGAGTAACTGGCTCAATAAATGAAAGTTAAAGCTTTTCCATTGATGTAGGTTTTTGCACGTTATTACCTTAACGCGTAGTATATGCCCGCAGCTCAAAATAAAGCGGCGGCTAGAATGACCGTGTTTTTCTAAGTGGAGGCTGGCCTGACCGCAGTTAAATACTGGGGCGCAATCCAACCGAGGCTCAATAGAAATACGTGCCTCTACATACATTTCTGCAACACCGTAATTACACCTTACTGCACGTTTCGCGGCAATTTCAAGTGAAATGTCCAAAGAGTGGCGCTAAAACACACGTTCAATACGTGACATTGGCACGTTTTTATTACGTTGGAACAGGTACGTATTCCTGCATTTTTATTATGCTGCTCGAGGTATGTATTCCAGCTGTTCAGAATTCAAATATCCGGGGCGTTTCGCTAAAGGTTAATGCTCTGTCTTATTGGAAATAGCCCCTACACCAAACCCAACCCTAAACCTAACCGATAGTGTTAACAAATGCAAAACTTATTTAAAAAATGCCGTACTATTTTTAGTAATATCTTCATCACCCAAGTGCAACGCCGTATCGCGTGAGCTACCGAGCAAACTAACAGCGTTAGAAAACTCATGTATATGAAGCTTTATATGTGACGACAACGTTCTAAAGTATCAATATTCAAATCGTGCAGGATGTTAAAATTGTTTTAAAACCATAATATAATATTTAGCAGTAGTAATCGTCCGAAAATTAGGCTTTATTAATCAAAACAAAAGAAATGTGTATAGAGGCACGTATTTCCAATGAGCCTAAGTTGGCGCAATCACGTAGCCTGCTGTTTTGTCTAACTATAGGGTCTGTTTGATTTTCACTCTCCTAAATAGCTTATGATTATATACATAGTAAACTTGTACAGATGGATAAAAAGATGCACACTCGTCGGGGCATGATTATTGCTGCCTTTATCGGAAATATCCTACTAAAACTGACTTCTGAAGTCGTAACGTCATCACGTCATCAAGTGTCTCGAAATCCAGGGGTCACGTCAAGTTAATTCTTGCCCATTTCTTGGCGAAATCTTATTACAATCGAAATGTTTATGATTTAGTCAATATCTAACGGACTTTTAATCAAATGCAACATTCACTATACTGTAGCTTCATCCACTGAGCCATAGCTTGCTGACGATTCCCGAGTTCCGGTCAAATAAATGCTATTATTGCTGTGTAAAATGCATACAGTAAGCATCAAATGGTTATTTATATACGTAAATATACATGACCGTAAAGGCAAGAGAAAGCAATGTAGGTAAGATGGGTAAAATGAAAAATACTTTACACTTACAGCTTCTCTCCTCCGCCATGCTTGCAGTCTACAGACACACCCAGTGGGAAAACGAAACCGAAATGTGAGATGGGAATTGTGCGGAAATTATTTATACTGCCATAACGAAAAAAAATAAATAAATAAGGAAGCGAATAAATACAGTAACATTTAACATATATTACAATTATACAGAATTGTATTAATTTGTTTTTTTAATTCATCCTAATCCAAGTACAAACAAAGACTGGTTTCAAAACAGATTACTGAATAGTCTGTCACAAGAAGATTTACAATGAAACAATTGATTTGATATACGGTGTTTGTTTTGTTTTTTGTAAAAACTGATGCAATATGCACTTAAGAACAAAATGTGTGATTTTAAAATAGCCCAAAATACATTGTATGGGTCAAAATGATCAATTTTTCTTTTATGCCAAAAATCATTAGGATATTAATTAAAGATCATGTTCCATGAAGATATTTTGTAAAGTTGCCTATGTAAATATGTCAAAACTTAATTTTTGATTAGTAATATGAATTGCTAAGAACTTTATTTGGACAACTTTAAAGGTGATTTTCTCAATATTTCGTTTTTTTTTTTTTTGCACCCTCAGATTCCAGATTTTCAAAAAATTGTATCTCGGCCAAATTTTGTCCTATCCTAACAAACCATACCTCAATAGAAAGCTTATTTATTCACCGTTTGTGTTATGTATAAATCTCAGTTTCAGAAAATTGACCCTTATGACTGGTTTTGTGGTCCAAGGTCCCATTTGATATCCTCAGAAACACAGTTTGAAGCTAAAAATCAGAGTTTGTGCCCATTACATACTACGCAATGTTCTGTGAAATCTGTCAACTCCAACGTCCAAAATTTGCAGACTGGATCTGACTTTTGCCAAACTAGCTTCAACCCATCCAGACTGCAACCTGGGTCAAAAATCTGGGAAAAATTTGTTTAGCGTATTCCAGAATCCAACAAAAGACATGGTGTGAATAGGTTAAAAAAAGTTCAATCAGAGCAAAGCTGTATCAGAAGTTTAATCAGTAGTTTAATCGTAGCACTGCAAAATAATGTTAAAATATAAACATTTCATTCTAAAACTTGCCCACTCTAATAAAGAAAAGCACAGGCTAAACATACACTTTCACTCATGTGAATATAGTAATTATATACTGTATATGTCTCATCTGAATAATCAGTTATACCATTTATATTCCATTACAATCGCCTGTAAATCTGTCATTGATTATTTTCATTATCAATTATTATTGATTAGCAGTGTTGGGAAGGTTACTTTGGTAACTTTTCAATTACTTTATTAAAGTAATGTAACATTACTTTTAATTAGTTTTTGATTATATTTCAATATTTCTAATATTTTCAACTGTTAATCATTTTGAAACATTTAAACCAGGCAGAGTTAACCTTACAGTAGCACTCGACACTGATTACTGTCAGACTTTCAAAATCCTTTATCACATGAAGTTATCACCACATAAATAATTAAGTACTAGTACTTATAGTACTACCTTGTTAGTTATCTTGTAGTTCATTAAAGTGTTCACAAAACGGCAGCAGTTGTGTTTGTATGAAACAACAGAGCGAGTCCACGATACCAGGATGACAGAATAAGAAATTGTACACATAATATTGAATTGAGTTTTAATATTTTATTAGCTAATTAAACGCAAAGCTTTCACCAATAAAAACTACCAAGCGTGTAACGCCGACTTAAGTTGCCCAGATGAGTCTGTGTTATTAACTTTTACCAGTTGTTCTCAGGGAATAACATACCTTGGAATGTCATGACTGACCAATCAGAATCAAGCATTCCACAGACACGTGTAACAATTTAATTCAAAGCACAGCCACCACAAATTCAGACTTATGAAATCATAACAAGAAATAGTTTAACAGCTATGATACTGGTTTTGAAACCAAATGTTTGCATAGTTATGACAGGAAACACTGGCATCTAACAATGCCTTGGAAAGAAACTATTAATCTTAAAAAATAAAGTATATGCATAAACCCAAATAGTAAATAAAACAGTTATCGAATATGCACGCATCCTATTCTGTGTCCTAAACTCCCAAAACATTGGTGTCTCATTTTAGAGCAGTCAGTGCAACTTATGAAAGAAGTCAATTAAATCTGTATGTGTGTGTGTGTGAGAGAAAAAAAATGTAGATGTAACCCCCTTTGTAATCATTAACTTGTAATCAAGTAACTGTAATTTAATTACACATTTTTTCTCAGTAACTGTAACTAATTACAATTATATTTATTTTGTAATTAAATTACGTAATTCTGTTACATGTAACTAGTTACTCCCCAACACCATTGATTAGTTGTTGCAGCCTGAAAAAAAGAGATGAAAATACCACTTTCCTTATCAGATTACAAATTTAAGTTGTGTCAAGACAATGAATTCTCAATTTTTCTCTACTCTAGTAAACTCTAGTTTGTCAAACTGTTTTACATATATTCGCAACAAACTTTCTCTAATGCGGAGGCAGTAAACCTCCTGTCAACATGGCCCGCTCTTCCTTCTTCCAGTCGGCGAAGTCATTGATACGGGCACTGTATGTAAGACCGGCTCTGTTTGTAGAGTGCACAGACCTGAAGAGGAAGAGGATGTAAAATTAAAAGCATATTTATTTAGTCATACGTTTATTTAACAATGACTTTTGCTTGGTTTTTGTGTAGCCATAACTATAGCATGGACTCCCGTACTGTATTACTTAATTAATAGATACTGGAAATAATATAATTGGGGTCTGTTTTCAAACTTTACTAAATCTCTAGTAATGTTTGTTGTTCCTCCTTACCGCAGAGTATGTACAAAGTTGTTCTCACGCTCCTCGTGCTCCTTCTCACTTTCATACTGACGCTCAAACTTTTCCTTAAAGGGGCCAAACAGACGGTGTGCGTGGCTAATAGGGGAGGTGCTCACATAGTCTTGAATGGGGTTGGCCAATATTTGATGCTCCTCTACAGGATCAGGAAACTCTTTACAGGTCATTTCTAAACACATAATACCTCAGTGAGTATTTGAATTGGTGATTTGTAAATGTAAAAGAAGCATTTAACCGAATGTTTGTTTTCCAGTTACCAGGTGGTGTAAAAATGTCAGACTCAGTTTGAGGGCTGAAGTCACTGTAGTCAATAGTGTATTTGTCATTGTGGGACTCCAAAAGAGTGTTGAAGCCCTCCATCTCAAAGCGGTGTGGGGTGGCTGGGGAATCTTTTCCCTCTGGACGCGTGATCCACAGACGATACGTGTTCTTCTTATGGCCAGCCTGTGTGACTTTTTTCCAGACCTCACACAGAACACCTGCGTGATTCTCCATCTTCTCAAACTTCAGAATAAAAAATGATTTCACAAACATTTCAATGAAACAATGAAAGTCAGTGGAGTCCAAATCAATAATGGACCTCATGAACAAAAATAAATAAATAAATAAAAAGACACTGAGATTTTTTACATACTTCAAAGCCCTGCAAATCAGGCAGTGGTGCCTGTGGGCGTATTGGATCCTTCTTGGTACCTTTAAGCTGGAAACACTTAATAGCTTGCATTTCGGTGTCATTGGTGACTGGTGTGATCGTGTAAATGGCACCATAATCCAAGTCGTTTCCAATCAGAAAAGTACGCACTGTTCCTGTATAGAGAGCATCAATGATGAGAAACTCCATAATTCATTTTGGTTTTAATACTGTGTGACTTTATCATGAAAAGATCACTGACCATCTTGATAGTCAATGCGACTTCTGTTTCCCTCAATGTCGTACCAAGCTTCAAGCGGCTCCTTTAGCCCAGAATAAGGCGAAGAGAGTTCACCTACACAAAAAAGGGATATGTAACATACTGAAAAAGACCTGGACTGTTTTGGGATATACTGTGTAATAAGCCTATTTCACAACGTGACGTCCGCTAGCCGAAAGTCGGGAAAACTCTTTTCCGGTAAAAGCACTGAGACTAAAAATAGTCAATCTTGTAGTATGTGTGTGTGTATATATATATATATATATATATATATATATTAGAGGTTGCACTAGACTTTAACATTGTCCGTCATTTTAATGGACAGGGTTGTAAAAATTCCATCATAATCTATTATTACCCGGCATTTTAATTTTTCATTTTCAATGCATTAAATTGCTTTTATTTTTGTTCACATTTTCATTTTTAATCATAAACCTACAGGACGATAGCGCAGTGTTTAAAAACAACAAAATACACTAGGGCTGAGTAAACAAAAAAAAAAATGATATTAATAGATTCACATTTTCATATCGATTCTTAAATCCCAGTCGATCTTTTGGTCTATGCTGTTTTCAGCTGATGAATAAACAGTACACAGTGCTATGCAGACCTCTTAGAGACATGCCTACAGACAAATAAGTTTGTTCCATTTTGGTCAAATTTAAGTCACTTTTTCTGTTATTGGTGTTCTTTGTAAGTTATGTTCATAAAATGTATATTGACCTCATATTGTAGGCTAGTTATAATTTTTTTGAACCTGTTTCAAGAGTTATAATGTGTTCTACTACTTTAAGCAGAGGATAATTCAAACCCTCTACATACTCCTGTTACTTCATAATGGAGTTATCACTTATCTCTCTTAATGTAAAGGGCATTCGAGATGTTGTAAAAAGAAATGCAAAGGCAGAGAAATGAAGGCAGATTTTTTTTTTTTTTTTTACAAGAATCCCATTCGAGTGCAGAGGACGTTTTGTTTTGGAAGAACCAGTGGGGTGATGAACTCTAGTTAGCACATGGAAATAACCATTCAGCTGGTGTGATCACCTTGAAAGGCAGCTTTAGAGGGAAAATTCTTTATAATCAATGTGATGTTAAAGGGCACTGGGTATTTTTAGTTGTTGAAATTGGCAGCAATATATTTATATTATGTAATGTTTATGGATAAAATTTTTGTGTTTTGAGTCATAATCTGTTGGACACTATAGAGGGAAATGTAAACATTCTCTTAACTAAATTAAAAACAACATTGATAATTTGGAAGCTTCACTGCTTCCGTTCTCGGCCGCCATATTGTGAAATAGGCTTATGAAGCAGAGATCTACCTTTGACATGATACATCTTTCCAAAATCAGGAACTGTTCTGCCACCAGCTGGTGTGGCACCGTGGGGTGGGGGGTGGGGGGGAACAAAACACAAAACACACAGACAGTTTATTTAATCAGGTTTTCTATAACTAAGAAATCAAACGTATGCTGTTGCGTACTTATTAGGTTGCGTGGATGATCTAGTGCAGGGGTTTTCAAACTGGTCCTGGAAGCACCCCTGCCCTGCACGTTTTGTACATATCCCTCATCTAACACACCTGATTCAGCTCATCAGCTCGTTAGTAGAGGCTGCACAACATGAATTGGGTGTTTCTGATAAGGGAGACATACAAAATGAGCAGGACGGCGTGCTTCCAGGACAGGTTTGAAAACCACTGATCTACAGTTAAAACATTACAGGAAATGTGCCGAACCCAGGGGCGTAGCCACGGGTGTGCCAGGGTGTGCCACACATAAAAAATGAAAAAATAAAAATAAATTAATAAAATAAAATAAACAAATAATTCACTTTTCGAAATGTCAACATTTTATTTTAAAAACGGAAAGTGCCAAGTAGGCCTGCCCCCGACTAAAGATTTTTCTAGTCAACTACTCTCACCTTTATATTAAATTGATTAATATAATAACCTACTAACCATCCTTTAGTATACAGGCGTAGCCTGTTCTTAGCTCAAGCGCGCGCATAAAGCTTGCATCGGCAAAAGTAATGAATGTGTTGGGGGGAAAAGAAAACATTTTAATTATTTGTTAGAGCAAATTAATGCTTTCTTCTCAGTCAGTGTTGGCTGAAAAGATGAAGTTGCCGAATGCCGACACTGCACTCGCCATCTCCACATGAATGGAAAGGACTGTACCTTTACGTTCTGACTACGTAACAAAACTTTTTTTTTTTTTTTTTTTTTTTTTTTTTTTTTTTTGGTTCGTTTAATATACATTTAAAGCTTTCTATGGATTTCTTTGTGGGGCAAGTAGCCGGTTCATTGCTGTGACGCGCAGAAAGTGCATCTCGTTTATTTTCTCTGTTTAAAAAAGCACAACCTTTTGGTATTATCGTGATTGCGATGTCATACAGCGGTAATAATCAAGTTAATATACGTATATACAGTGCATATTCAAGAAGCAGGTGTGGCGACGCCCGAAACAGCAGCAGTGACCGGGAATGTGGAATTTCTTGTGGTTTCTCATTAAAACCCATATAAGTAAATAGTGTAAATTACATCGCTAATGTCACAGAATAGCATAGTTTAGTATAGCGGGGCACATTAACGCAGTGTTACAACTTTCCCCGTCTGCGCGACTGGACTTTAAAAGCGGTTATTGTCTTCTGCTAGATACAGTGAACCATTGATGAGCTATCTAAACTGATAAATAACAGATTGGAGATTAAGATAATAGCAGATTTGTCTCATTTTAAATTAATACTAAAAACTGAAATGAAAAAATACTTCAGCCAGAAATGTACTTTTACTATAGTAAAATAAATATTCAGCCATATCTTCACAAAGCTTTTGAATTTTGGCGCACTTTTTTCTCTGTATAGTGTTGATATGGCAACTAGTAAATACTGTAAATTTGGTTATGCTAGCCTGTGTGAAATATTTAAACCAAGTGTGTTACAGTTAACCCCACGTTAGTATGTGCCCCGCGGTCCCCTATGTAAACTTACGACTTAAAAATTTGCGGAGCGTGTGTCTCGAATAAAGTGAAAATTAAATGAAAAGTCAAGTGTCTATTGCGGCATTACATTTTTTGATTGTCGGTGGCCGTCTTGACGAGCGAGAAAGCTTCGGAAAATGGCTCAAAAATGATGAGGACGTAAATTATTTTTACAAGTCGGAATCTAAAATGAGGGTAGTATGGCATGAAATCTGGTCATTTTAATATGTAACTATCTGTAAAGTTAGTAATAGCCTACGCAGAGTAGGATTTTATTTGCACATTAATCTGACAATTAATGCGGCACACCCAGTTTTTCTAACGCACACCCAGAATCTCTTTTCTGGCTACGCTACTGGCCGAACCATTCAATTACGGGGCGCAAGCCTGCTGTTTCATCTAACTAAAAGCTCTGTTTGATTATCAGTCTCCTAAATAGCTTCTGATTATACACATAGTAAACTTGTACAGATGGGTAAAAGGATGCACATCACACTAGTAAAGTGTGTTAATTCATAAGTTAATTCTTGCCCATTTCTTGGCGAAATCTTATTAAAATCAAAATGTTTATGATTTAGCCAATATCTAACGGACTTTTCATCAAAATGCAGCGTCCCATTTGCTGACAAACATTCACTACGCTGTAGCTTCATCCACTGAGCCATAGCTTGCTGACGATTCCCGAATTTTGGTCAAATAAATGCTATTATTGCTGTGTAAAATGCATACAGTAAGCATCAAATGGTCATTTATATACGTGAATATACATGACCGTAAAGGCAAGAGAAAGCAATGTAGGTGAGCTGGGTAAAATGAATAAAACTTTACACTCACAGTTTCTCTCCTCAGCCATGCTTGCAGTCTACAGACACACCCAGTGGGACCACGAAGCCAAAGTGTGAGATGGGAATTGTGCAGAACTGATTGATAACAGGTAGGCATAACTGCAGGCTGGAGCAATGGGCGTGCCGATAGGTAGGGGGCGTGTCAAAAGGTTTCTCATTGGTCAAAGGCATATAAGTAATTTTTATAAACGTGCCTTAGAAAAAAAAAAAACATGGTGTGCATCTTGAGACAAAACAAAGGCACTGATATATTTTAAGATCAGTGCAAATTTCTTTCAGTTGAAACAGCTCAGAGTTACATTTTAGTCTGGGACTAGGCTTAAGCCTTAAACCAGGGGTATATGTTCCAGCTACCATCAGACATGCTAAAACAGATTAATCTGGATGTTGTGTATGAAGAAGGATACTGGATACTGTGGCATCAGTAAAAAGGGGGTTTTCCAAAGCGTTCTATTCCAACAGAGTGTTGGTTTCTGTTCTATGGACTGCTACTACAGCATGGATGAATAAATTGATGTATTAATGAATTTGGGTGGGATTATTTATTTATTTAGTGTAGAAAACTTGTGTAGACAAGCTAAAACTGAATAAATGTTTTATTGGTTAAAATTGTGTCTGTTTGACAAATTGTTTAATGCAACTTAACAGAAGGTTATTAAACAGTACTTATTGGCTCTTCTGATTATTATAATTATTATTATTATTATTATTATTATTGTTATTGTTGTTGTGTTTTATCAACTATATATGTTTTTCCATTATCAGGCAAAACATTTTTAGTTTCCATGCTTGTAGTAAAAGTACAGAAAAACTGTGAAGCATGGTTCAAAACAGTAGAAATTCCTGATTCTATAACATTTTTTTTTCTATCCTGTGTAATCAATACAATGGTAATATAACATTAAAAGATATTTCGAACTTATGAACAGCTTGTAAGATTCTATATGCATAAAATAATAATTGTAATTTGTTTTCGATTAATTATTTCGATTATGGATGCACTATAAGACCTTTACAAAGACGCGGTGGTGAAGATGTCATTAACCTGCGGCCATTCAGAATGAAATTCCGAAGGTACATTCGAAAGTAATATTTTTAATATCATGATCGCTATTTTTACAGTGAAAGAATGGGATTTGGATTTATAGAATTATGTTGGATTTATTACTTAAACAGATTAAAGGGATTAATAGCGTTTAAGATAGCAGCCTGTCTTTATGTTAAACGGGAAACTCGCAATCAATTGTAAAGACCTTTCGACACGCCCCTACCTTTCGGCACGCCCATTGCTCCAGGCTGCAGCTACCTCCGTCTACTGCCATAACGAAAAAATTAAATAAGGAAGCGAATAAATACAGTAACATTTAACATATATTACAGTTATACAGAATTCAGATGTAACCCCCTTTGTAATCATTAACTTGTAATCAAGTAACTGTAATTTAATTACACATTTTTTCTCAGTAACTGTAATTAATTACAATTACATTTATTTTGTAATTAAATTACGTAATTACATGTAACTAGTTACTCCCCAACACCGTTGATTAGTTGTTGCAGCCTGAAAAAAAGGACCCTCGGTCCATCAGGGACTGAGGGTTACCATACTTAACCGAGACGTTCCCTATCTGTCGTACACTCCGAGTTGTGTCCAGTGTATGACACTAGGGGTCCCTATATAAACACGCCACAAGTCTGGCAGGCGCAGATAGTAACAAGCCAAAGTGTTAACACAAGTGCAGCTCACCTCTTCATGAGGGCTTAAAGGTTTCCCGCTCTTAACAGAGGTGAGCGCAATCGGGGAGGCCGTCTCCATGGAAAGGGCACAGAATCAACCAACTGAAGGGCTCAACGGATCTTACTGTAGGCCTGAAGGACCACAGACAGATCAAGAGGGGATGTGGTGCTACCAGGGAGGGTTCACCTTCTGGGCACCTCTTAACAAATCATGCCCCACCGATCTGCCTTCTACCAAGTCATGGTGGCTGTACACGGACCTTGATGATCCAGGCCTCCTTGGAGGAGGGATAGCACAGATTTGATGCCGCAACTCCGTGGGATCTACCCTTAGGAAGAACACCTGTGCCATTTCAAGACATGCCACCGCCTGGTGGAGGGGGCTCAGTCCTGTATAAGGTGCTTACCACTGCGGGTCGAAGGTTTCTGGAGGCTTCTTGGTCGCATCCAGGGACCATGGAAGGAAGTTCCAGAAATCTGGGTGCGGGTGGCAGTTTGTGCCCTTCCCCTGAGGAAGGAGGTTCCTTCTCAGGGGCGTGTGTCAGGAAGGAAACGATGGTAGGAGCACGAGCTCCGAGAACCAAGTTCCGTTGGGCCGAGCAGGGCTACCAAGAGAATCTGTTTCGAGACCTTCCCGACATTGCACCGTGTTTGTGCAATAAGGCTCACTGGGGAATAAGCCGTATGGTCAGCTGAGTGCCAATGGATTTGAACCTAGGGAGTCCTCGGTCAGGCCGTACTACCACTGGCAATGAGTGGATTCTGGTGAGGCAACAGATCTGCCTGTGCCTGGCAGAATTGACTCCAAAACAGCCAGACCGTCTGAGGGTGGAGCCTCCACTCACCTCAGGGCGAACCTGTCGCCCAGAAGTGAGTGGCGCACAGAAGCCTGAGTCTGTGCTGGCTCTAGGACAAGAGATGGTGGGTGAGTTGTGACATGCGAAAGTAGCGTACACCATCCTGGTGGTCAGCGTATGCCACAGTCGCTGTGTTGTCAGCGCCGACCAACACATGCTTGCCACAACAGAGGCCAAAACACCTTCAGGGCCCAAAGCATTGTCAACAACTCCAGGAAATTGAATGCCCAAGCAGCCGAGGGCCCAACTGAACCCTGAGGCTGCATACCCGTTGCACATGGCGCCCCAGCTTGACTTGGAAGCAACTGTTGAGTCACAGTGCGTCTAGACACTTGTCCCAGGGGCAAGCTTGCCCGCAGAATTAATGTGTCCCCAAGGACTGAAGGTTTGCAACACAAAGTGTGATGTACACATGATGTGAGCCTGGCGGCACGCCCATCTCAGGACTCGGTATGAAGTCAGTGCTACAGCGGTTCCATGTGCATCGGGTCCAGCAGCGTGACCGCAGCTGAAGATGTCATATGTCCCAGAAGCCCTGGTACATGAAGGGGTTCAGCTGTGCTGAACCAGAGTGCACTCACGCACTACAGCACTGACTATGCACAGTCCTAGGCAAGACGTGAAGAACAGTGACCGAGTCCATACAGAGAAAAGAGAAACTCCGTACGGAGGAGAGTTTACTCTTCTCCCAAATGACATGAAGTCCCAATCAAGCCAGGTGGTTGTGAACCACATCCCTGAGAGTGCAAACCGAACCTCGTGAGTGTGCTAGGACAGCCAGTCACAGAGATAACTGAGAATGCATATGCCCACTACCCCGAGGGGGCGAGGGCAGCCTCTGTGACCTTCGTGAAGGTGCGGGGCGGTAGGGATAGGCCGCAGGGGGAACCTTGTACTGATGAGCCTGACCTCGAAGACAGAGTCTTGGAAGGATCAAGACATGACAGTACGCGTCCTTCAGGTCCCCTATATACTGACCAGGCAGCAACTCTCTGTGGGAAGACAAGCAGTCAGAAATGGGTTTGTGCCGAATCCATGTCTCATTCCCGGGTCGAGAGTGAATCTGGGTGGGTCAGTTAGCCCACCTCCTCTGGGTTGCTCGTCTGAGGAAAAACTAGAAGCCTAACGAGGGTTCTAGAAAGCCTACTGACAAGCTGGTGTTGCCACCTTCCCGCAAGAACTTTGACCGTTGGGCGGGTCTGGCCGGAGGCCCGCTGTCGCGGGGCCTCAGGAGTTCTATAGGGGGCTGTCCGTGGCGACGAACAGACAGGAGTAGTCAGGGGTAGAGGGCCGAAGCCCGACCCACAGCTGAGGCTGGATACATGATAGCCTCTGTCTGCTCTTTTTAACCACCGTGAAGGACTTGCGTGCAAATTCTATCACGGTGTCGCCAGAAGGATTTTCCCACATTTCTGACAGGTGAAGCCACAGGTGGCGCTCCTGGACCAACAAAGTGGACATCACCCTTCCCAGAGCGTGCGCCACAACTTCATAGCTCAGAGAGCGTAATCGGTCATTGTATGCAGTTCCTGCAGCTCTAGGTTGGAACCACCCTCGTACAGAACTCACAACGCCACGGCCTGAACGCCCGGAGGATGGCCGTGGCATGTAAGGCGGACGCAGCTTGTCCAGAAGCCGTGTAAGCCTTGCCCGGAAAGAACTTACAGGCCCCGGAATGGAGTCATGGGAGGAACCCAACAAGTGGCGGCGTTTTGCGGGGAGTACACCGCAATCGCCCCCTCCGCCTGGGGAACCTATGAAACCCCCTTTAGGAAACGGGCTTTCCGCGATTTCATCGACTTCTTGTGCACTTCCGGGAAACAGGCACTGGAAACGAGCGTACAGGTCGTTACCCAGATGTCTATTAATCAGCCCCTCCTTGGCTGCCCGTTTCAGGCACGGCCGCCATTTTAGCGTCCGCCTCAAACTGAGAATCAGCCCCCTGCAGAGGTTTGCTCAGCTTCAGCTTCAGCTTCAAACAGCTTACACCCTCCTAGCGATGCTGCCGCTAACCATTTTTCGCCCATTTAGTAGCTCCGAATAAGAAAGTCAGCTGTACTGAGACAGACTAACAAACTCGTCCGGAAGCTCGATCGAGGGACGCGAGGAACGAGAAGTTTGCGGGGTTTTCACCCGGCAGAACCTTCCCTGCTTCCTAATGCTCACCACCGATGCACATCGCAACGGCCTCGTACCCGGAAGTAGAAGGACCGGAGCGGGAAGCAGTCGGGGTGAGCTGCGGCTTCACGTAAAAGCACGCGGCTCACGAGCAAAGCGCGCCCATGATCATGTTCTCGCAAGCATAACATGAATCAACAACAAACGCTGCATCAGCGTGAGCATAACTCAACAGCTTCTCACAGAAAGACACTGTATTCGACTCCGAAGAAACAGAATGAGTGAGCAGAGCATGCGCTGCCCTATTTATACCTGGATGTCCAGGGCATGGCCAGCTATGCAAATTCTGCACACCCAATTTCATTGGCCTTTTCTCAAACTATCAGAGGTGTTTGGGCTCCCAAGGGCGACCCCTCGTGTCGTACACTGGACACAACTCTGAGTGTACGACAGATAGGGAACTCCTGTCATCATGGCCAGCTCTTCCTCATTCTGGTCGGCGAAGTGATTGATACCGAAACTGTATGTAAGACTGGCTCTGTTTGTAGAGTGCACAGACCTGAGGAGGAAGAGGATGTAAAAATAAAAGCATATGTATTTAGTCTTACGTTTATTTAACAATGACTTTTGCTTGGTTTTTGTGTTGCCATTTCTTAGCCATAACTATAGCATGGACTCCCGTACTGTATTACTTACTTAATAGATACTGGAAATAATATAATTGGGGTCTGTCTTCAAACTTTACTAAATCTCTAGTAATGTATGTTGTTCCTCCTTACCGCAGAGTATGTACAAAGTTGTTCTCACACTCCTCATGCTCCTTCTCACTTTTATAATGACGCTTAAACTTCTTCTTAAAGGGGCCAAACAGACGGTGTGCGTGGCTAATAGGGGAGGTGCTCACATAGTAGGGCTGCAACAATGTCGTGAGGCGCGTTTAGTCAATGAAGCCGGTACTTTGATTAGTAGTAAAGCTCCATCACGTGCGTTCAGCTGGAGCGGCAAGTAATACACAGAGCCGTAAAGCACTGACAAGCTACGCCAAAATCGCGATTCGATTTTGCGCGCGATTTTGGCGTAGCTTGTCAGTGCTTTACGGCTCTGTGTATTACTTGCCGCTTACGACATCGTGCGATTATCGTTGCAGCCCTATCACATAGTCTTGAATGGACCTTTATCTCACTTCTTATATCCGGTAAGCGAAGCGGTGTCTCCCCACTTCCGGTCCCATCGCAACGCAATGAAAACTAATGGGAGAATCCTCTCTTTCGCCGGTGTTACTGCAGTGTACCTGGGGCTGCTTTTATACTAAACGACACACTGCCTCAGTTTTCACGATTTCCTGACACAACACGGATGAGATGCCTGGGATGACTTAATGTTCCTATTAATATATTTGCCTTCCAAATGTGCATTCTGATAATAAAAAAATTAACCTGCTGCATTCAATTTTGTCTTCTCATTAACAATGTTTTTCTCATCATATTTTATACCTGTTTACATTAAAATAAATTTGACTGATAAACACCATTACAAAATTAACCATGGATTTACTATAGTAAATATGCTGTAACCATGTTATATATATATATTTTCTGCGGACTGATTTCGATTTGTATTGCCACAGGTGTGACTGGTGTGATCTTGTAAATGGCACCATAATCCAAGTCGTTTCCAATCAGAAAAGTACGCACTGTTCCGGTATAGAGAGCATCAATGATGAGAAACTCCATAATTCATTTTGGTTTTAATACTGTGTGACTTTATCATGAAAAGATCACTGACCATCTTGATAGTCAATGCGACCTCTGTTTCTCTCAAGGTCGTACCAAGCTTTAAGCGGCTCCTTTAGCTCAGAATAAGGTGAAGAGAGTTCACCTACACAAAAAGGGATATGTAACATACTGAAAAAGACGTGGACTGTTTTGGTATATACTGTGTAATAGGCCTATTTCACAACGTGACGTCCGCGAGCCGGAAGTCGGGAAAACTCTTTTCTGGTAAAAGCACTGCCAGAACGGCGGAGACTAAAAATAGTCAATCTTGTAGTATGTGTGTGTGTGTATATATACAGGGGTTGGACAATGAAACTGAAACACTCGCCAATATAGTATTGGAGGTTTCATGGCTATATTTGCGCTGTCTGGTGCCCAATCTTCACTTATTGTACATTACACCAGTTAGAGCAGAGTGTAAAGTTTCATTATGTGCACCCAATGGTTCAAACACTGTACCTTGAAGGTAGTGCTCTGTATCAGGATAATAATGCACCAATACACACAGCAAGACTGGTGACAGACTGGTTTAATGAACATGAAAATTAAGTTGAACATCTCCCATGGCCTGCATAGTCACCAGATCTGAATATTATCGAGCCACTTTGGGGTGTTTTGGAGGAGCGAGTCAGGAAACGTTTTCCCACATCAGCATCACATAGTGACCTGGCCACTGTTCTGCAAGAGGAAAATGGCTCAAAATCCCTCTGGCTGCTTTGCAGGACTTGTATTTGTCACTCCCACGATGAAATGATGTTGTATTAGCTGCAAAAGGAGGCCCAATATCATACTAATTGTGTATATATATATATATATATAAACCACATCAGTCTTAATAACTACTATTAATTTTGTATTTAATCATTTGTAAGTGATATATAATTGTCCGTGAAGGCTGGAAGTGAAAAACTCCTTATATTCAGGTGTGCAGAATTATTAGGCATGTTTTCGTTTACAGCTAAAATGAGCCAAAAAAGAGATTTAACCCAGACTGAAAAGTCCAAATTATTAAATGCCCATGAGAAGAATGCAATACTAATGCATTACAAGAATTTGCAAAGTTAAGGCTTGACCATTGGACAGTGAAATGCTTGTTGAGTCTGCATGGTCAGAAAAAACAGGTGGAGAAGAAAAGATGCATGTTAACTGCAAAAGAATTAGGAATTAAGGTGAAGAATTAGGTGTGACACCATCAGGAACCGTTTCCAGTTCTCCAGCGCCACCATTTTCCAGAACTGCAACCTACCTGGAGTCTTCAGAAGTGCAATGTGTCAGGTTCTCAGAGACTTTGCTTGGTAAAAAATCCTAAAAAATGCCCCTGACTTAATAAGAATAACAAGCTGACGTCTTGTGAAATACATGAAGACAGTTTTTTTTTATAGGCGTTATAGACAGATAAGTTGAGAGTGACTCTTGAAGGACAAGCATCACATCCTCTTGTGCCTCTGATTCAAAAATTTATCTTCCAAAATCTGGCAGTAAGTTTTGGGAGTTCATGTTTAGTCTCCTATCCTGAAAAGTCTGACTTGCAGAGATGGACTAAAATGAACTCCCAAAACTTATTGCCAGATTTTAGAAGATAAATTCTTGAATCAGAGGTACAAGAGGATGTGATGCTTGTCCTTCAAGAGTCACTCTCAACTTATCTGTCTCTAAAGCATATAAAAAAACTGTCTTCATGTATTTCACAAGACGTCAGCTTGTTATTCTTATTAAGTCAGGGGCATTTTTTAGGATTTTTTTACCAAGCAAAGTCTCTGAGAACCTGACACATTGCACTTCTGAAGACTCCAGGTAGGTTGCAGTTCTGGAAAATGGTGGCGCTGGAGAACTGGAAACGGTTCCTGATGGTGTCACACCTAATTCTTCACCTTAATTCCTAATTCTTTTGCAGTTAACATGCATCTTTTCTTCTCCACCTGTTTTTTCTGACCATGCAGACTCAACAAGCATTTCACTGTCCAATGGTCAAGCCTTAACTTTGCAAATTCTTGTAATGCATTAGTATTGCATTCTTCTCATGGGCATTTAATAATTTGGACTTTTCAGTCTGGGTTAAATCTCTTTTTTGGCTCATTTTAGCTGTAAACGAAAACATGCCTAATAATTCTGCACACCTGAATATAAGGAGTTTTTCACTTCCAGCCTTCACGGACAATTATATATCACTTACAAATGATTAAATACAAAATTAATAGTAGTTATTAAGACTGATGTGGTTTGGAATTGGTAAAATGTGTTTGGAAAAAAAATATGACCAGAATATCAACATGCCTAATAATTCTGCACACAGTGTATATTAGAGGTATATATATTAGAGGTTGCGCTAGACTTTAACATTGTCCGTCGTTTTAACGGACAGGGTTATAAAAATTCCATCATAATCTATTATTACCCGGCATTTTAATTTTAATTTTTTAATGCATTAAATTGCTTTTATTTTTGTTCACATTTTCATTTTTAATCATAAACCTACAGGACGATAGCGCAGTGTTTAAAAACAACAAAATACACTAGGGCTGAGTAAACAAAAAAAAAAAATGATATTAATAAATTCACATTTTCATATCGATTCTTAAATCCCAGTCGATCTTTTGGTCTATGCTGTTTTTAGCTGATGAATGAACAGTACACAGTGCTCTGCAGACCCTTTAGAGACATGCCTACAGACAAATAAGTTTGTTCCATTTTGGTCAAATTTAAGTTACTTTTTCTGTTATTGCTGTTCTTTGTAAGTTATGTTCATAAAATGTATATTGACCTCATATTGTAGGCTAGTTATAATTTTTTTGAACCTGTTTCAAGAGTTATAATGTGTTCTACTACTTTAAGCAGAGGATAATTCAAACCCTCTACATACTCCTGTTACTTCATAATGGAGTTATCACTTATCTCTCTTAATGTAAAGAGCATTCGAGATGTTGTAAAAAGAAATGCAAAGGCAGAAAAATGAAGGCAGATACAAGAATCCCATTCGAGTGCAGAGGACGTTTTGTTTTGGAAGAACCAGTGGGGTGATGAACTCTGGTTAGCACATGGAAATAACCATTCAGCTGGTGTGATCACCTTGAAAGGCAGCTTTAGAGGGAAAATTCTTTTTAGTCAATATGATGTTAAAGGGCACTGGGTATTTTTAGCTGTTGAAATTGGCAGCAATATATTTATTTGTGTTTTGAATCATAATCTGTTGGACACTATGGAGGGAAATGTAAACATTCTCTTAACTAAATCCCCCCCCACAATAATAATCTCCAGAATTTTTGCAATAATTTAGCTCTCATAGACATTTGGAGATGTAGAAACCCTTCTATTAGACCAGTGGTTTTCAAACTAGTCCTGCGAGCACCACCAACGCTGCACATTTTCTGTGTCTCCCTCATCTATCAGACCTGATTCAACTCATCAGCTCGTTAGTAGAGACAGCAAGACCTGAAATAGGTGTGTCAGATATGCGAGACCTACAAAATATGCATTGTTGGGGATGCTCGCAGGACGAGTTTGAAAACCACTGTATTAGAGAATTTGCATTGAGCAATAAGCAAATGACTCGAGATCAAGTCGAGAATTGACTTTTGGCTCATTTCCTCGGAAGTAGAACAAAAGGTTTTGGAAAGTAAAATTTCCCCTGCTATTCTCACTGATCACAAAGTTTTAACTTTAACAATTAAATTTGAAGATATCCAATGTAATTGTAGAAATTTAGGCTATTGGAAACTAAATAATTATTTTTTGCACCATCAAGATCATGTGGAGCATATCCAAACATTAATAAATAAATACTGGACACAGGGAAATATTAGGAAGGAATACAGCACAGCTTGGGAACTACTAAAGTTTGAAATAAGAAAATTTAGCATTCAATTTGGGAAAAAACTGGCCATGAAAAAAAGAACAGGTATTTATGACATAATTAAAGAGATTTCAAATTTAACTCAATCACATACCTACCCATCCAATAGTGATGACTTAAAAATTTGCAGAAAGAATTAGACCATATTTATCAGGAAAAAGCCAAAGGTGCCTTCGTAAGATCTAGAAGGAAGTGGTTGGAAGAAGGTGAAAGAAACAGCAAATACTTTTTTAGTCTTGAGAAAAGGAATGCAGAATTAAATTTAATTAGAAAATTAAAAGTTAACAGCATTGTTACTGAATTTCTAGGAATGATTTCTGAATTTGTCTCTAAATATTACACAGACATCTATTCTTTAGGTGAAGATCAAGACAATGCAATTCTTTTTAAATCAATAAAAGATCCAAAAACGTTGTCTTCAGAAAGTAAAAGCGAGTGTTCTCAAATGAAATAGAGTTCTGTATAAAAGCTCTAAAAAACAACTAATCCCCTGGAAATGATGGGCTGACATCAGAATTCTGTTAAGTTTTTATAAACGATACATCTAAATTTCTTTTAGCGGTATATGAAGAGGCCATCAATAAAGAATCCTTACCTACATCACTTAGACAAGGTGTTTATCACCTTGATTCCCAAATATCAAAAAGTATACTGTCCTCACGATGCGTTACTTTGCAAAGCTAGACAGCGAGCTAACACGAGGGATGAAGCTGCAATAATGCGTCAAGGCGTAACTTTTCTTGAGTGTAATTGAAATTTCCTTTTTCCCTTTTGTAAAACTGAAAATACAGAATAAATAGACATCAACATCCACATAACAAGCTAAACAAAACAAACTACTGGCAGGTAAATTATACATTTCTAAAGGCAACAATGACACTTTCTTAATATGAAAATAATAACTTTAAGTCACTTACAGACAAATAGTGTCCCAGGAACCGCGTAAAGAGAAAACTTAGATGCACCATCTATCTAGCCGTGTGCTCTGGCTACTCCTTGCTTTTAGCTAAACAAAATGGCTGAACAGCCACTAGATGGCGGTGTTCCTTAAACAATAACTTCAGAAAAAAGTCCTGATAAAAAGCCATAAAGAAGGCAGCACAAAAACATATCCTATTATTAGAAAATGTCATTATTAAATAATGATTATAAAATCATGGCATCTATTTTTGCTAAATGTATGAAAAATGCATTACAGGAGATAACTGATGAAACTCACTGTGGATTTATGAAAGGTCGCCACATTTCCTCTAATATTCGTTTAGTTATTGAATTAGTACAATATAGTTATTTAGTACAATATAGTTTATATATCCGAGTATGGGTCACCATACTTGTCCACATGTCACGTTCTTTCTTTTTTTTCCTTTTTTATTTATTAAATGGAGACCCTTTAATACTTTTTCTATATTTTACAAAAGCTTTTCATACAGTAAGCCATAATTTTATATTTGATTCATTAAAATTCTTTGGTTTTGGACAATATTTCATAAAAAGTGTAAGAACCATGTACTGTGCAATAATTCTATTAAACTTGCCAATGGAACATCTCCTAGATTTGAAATAGATTGAGGAATCCGGCAAGGTTGTCCAATATTTGCATTCCTTTTCTTGGTTATAGCTCAAGTTTTAAGTAACATGATAAATCAACACTCCTTTAAAGGTATTTCAATCCATGAAAGACCAATTAAAGTATTGCAACTTGCTGATGACACAACAATGTTTCTTGGAGATGGTTCTGGATTGAGTTTGAATTTGTCTAAATGTGAGATCCTACAGCTAAAAAATAATAATCTATCCACTGTGTGTAATATTCCTGTTAAAAGTATGGTTAACTATTTGGGCTTAAAAATCTCTAAAAATGCAAAAGAGGTATGATTCATGGTTGGTGAGAGATCTTTCTATTCAAGGAAGAATTTTATTAAGTAAGGCAGAAGGTCTCTCGAGAGCATCATACCTCCTTTCTTCACTTAGTGCCCCAAAGGATATATGCTCACAAATGGATAAAATACTCTTTAATTTCATGTGGAAAAACAAACCTCATAAAATAAAGATAAGTGTTCTAGTTCATTGCTGACGGTGGCCTAAATGTTCTTAATTTCTACGATTTTCAACCAAATTTTTAAAATTAATTGGGTTAAAAACTTTTTATAGAATCAAACAAGTATTTTCAATATTGTCCAATATTATTTATTTAAAAAACTTGGGGATTACATGTTTTGTTGCAGTGTCCTTATATAATCGGAGATTAGCTATCATGGCATCTGTCAAACATAATACACATACCTTGATAATCAAATATAAATTGCTCAAAAAAATATAACCCCTGTCCGATTTTGATCGCCTCACATCTCCCTGAAAACTATCAACAAAACGGACAACATCTGCTATTCTTATTGTTGGTAAATGTGTTAATGATTGGGAGAAAACGAGTTCGCACTCACACTGACAATGAATGAATGAATGACGATCGTGACATATTGTGAAATAGGCCTATAAAGCAGATACCTTTGACATGACACATCTTTCCAAAATCAGGAACGGTTCTGCCACCAGCTGGTGGAAAAAACAAAACACACAGACAGTTTATTCAATCAGGTTTTCTATAACTAAGAAATCAAACGTATACTATTGCGTACTTAATAGGTTGCGTGGATGATCTAGTACAGTGGTTTTTAAACTGGTCCTGAAAGCACCCCTGCCCTGCACGTTTTGTACATCTCCCTCATCTAACACACCTGATTCAGCTCATCAGCTCGTTAGTAGAGGCTGCACAGCATGAATTGGATGTTTCTGATAAGGGAGACATACAAAATGAGCAGGACGGGGGTGCTTCCAGGACAGGTTTGAAAACTGATCTACAGTTAAAACATTACAGGAAATGTGCCGAACCCAGCGGCGTAGCCACGGGTGTGCTGGTGCCACCCACAGTAGCACCCACACATAACGCTTTTCGAAATGTCAGCATTTTATTTTAAAAACGGAAAGTGCCAAGTAGGCCTGCCCCCGACTAAAGATTTTTCTAGTCAGCTACTCTTACCTTTATATTAAATTGATTAATATAATAACCTACTAACCATCCTTTAATATATAGGCGTAGCCTGTTCTGCGCTCAAGCCCGGTCCACTTGGTATTCCACAACTTTCACACCATCATCAGCTTTAGTAAAATAACCTAGATGGGGATTTGACTAACTCATGTTTTCCCCTCTCCTCATTGTTTCAGATAGCCCCCTTTGTTTTTAGAAAAACTGACATTTTTACTTATCGAATGTAAATTATATTGCGTACCATTTCCAGATGTCATAACGAAGTGATGAGAGGTGAATGTGGACATTAGGCACATCGATCACCTGAGATACGTGCACAGGTCGTTCAAAAGTAAAATATAGAATAAATGCATTTGATTTGTAAACCAAATTCAAAGGCGAAGTTTTAATCTCTAATGGTAATGCATGGAATGTACGGAAAAGCACCTAATAGCGCTAATATGTGTGGGGCGTGGTGGGGCTTTTGCGATCGGCGCCACCGATGGCCAGCCAATCTACTCCACAGCCAATCACGGGCCCCATCCTTGCTCGGGCCCCGGGGCTTCGGCCCCGCCTAGCCCAATGGTTAATGCGGCCTTGCTTACAATCACACAACCAGCTGTAAAGTGTTCATGTAGGTGTCAGCTATAATGCACACCTTTTACATTTGTGATATTTATTAAAACAAACTGCAAATCAAATGTTAAAAATGCTATTTTTCACCACCGAATGGGCTCAAAAACAAAATTTTCCATAATTTAAAGCTCAATAGCATTTGAGTAAAATCACTTACAGTCACAAAAACAACTATAAAATGTTCATGTAGGTGTCAAGTATGACATACACCTTTTACATTTTTGATATTTATTAAAATAAACTGTAAATCATGTTAAAAATGCGATTTTTCACTACCGAATGGGCTCAAAAGCAACATTTTCCACAATTTAGAGCTCAATAGCATTTGAGTAAAATCACTTACAGTCACAAAAACTATAAAATGTTCATGTAGGTGTCAGCTATAATGCACACCTTTTACATTTTTGATATTTATTAAAATAAACTGTAAATCATGTTAAAAATGTGTTTTTTCACTACCGAATGGGCTCAAAATCATCATTTTCCATAATTTAGAGCTCAATAGCATTTGAGGAGAATCACTTACAGTCACAAAAACAATTATAAAATGTTCATGTAGGTGTCAGTTATAATGCACACCTTTTACATTTTTGATATTTAGTCAAATAAACTGTAAATCATATGTTAAAAATGTGATTTTTCACTACTGAATACGTTCAAAAGCAACTTTTTCCATAATTTACAGCTCAATAGCATTTGAGTAAAATTACAGTTACCTCCATTTAATAGTACAATTAAACATATTGTGTTCCAGAAAGGACAATATTCAAACAGTTTGCTTTTCATTTGGGATATTTTAGGGGTTTTCAGACTTTTAAAACAAAAATTGGTCTGATCTCCCTTGATCTGGAAAAAGCTTTTGATCATGTTTATCATATAGATAAAATACACAAAGGTCAGCAACATTAGGCAACTGTAAATGAATCTTAAGTAGTAACAGTACTACAGTACGTGTTTTAAGGGAAAGAGTTTTACATTGTCTCTGTTATTAAAATTATTATGAATATTACATTTAAATATGCATATCACATTAAAATTTCAACTTCAGAGATGACAACATATCATTTAATACACTTCAGACATCATCATTCGCATAAGAACCACCAAGACACAAAAAAAGAAAAAGAAAAACACTGAATGATTTAGAACAGAACCACCACACAGCAGCTGAGAACATTTGAAACAGAACTGTTCCACTGGTATTTCCGAACATGAACTACTGAACTTGTATGTAAAAGACCTGTACACTTGACTGAACCTGCCATCACCATTCTTGTATAGCAAATAAAAAAATTTAAAAAAATTAAGAAAAAACACTGAATCATCAAAAATGTTTTAATTATGACTTACACAAACCATCCAGTGTGACGTGCTCCATGATGAAAATAAAATGGTCTTTTGCAGAAACATCAACCTGTCATAAAAATACAACTGGATATTATTGTTAGTTGTAACAGTATATATTATAAATGTATTTTAGTATTAGTATTACTATTTTTTATATACTCTTCTCTCTCATTTATCGAAAGGCTGTGGAATATGTTTGCACTACACATTCTATATGTATTCATACATTTCTCTTTGTTTTTGTATATTTCTCTTTGTTGTAGTTGTTATGGTTGTTTGCCTCTATTTTCTGTTATGTCTTCTGTCATATTTTATGAATTTGTCACATTTTCAATAAAAAAAATAAATCTATAACACAGCAGAACAACAGACACAATTACAAATAGTAAAATAAAGCAAACTATGTTTGACGTACGTATCATGATAACATTTTAAATGTAACATCGCCGTTCACGTTGTTATTTATCACATTAGCAAATTATCGTCATTCGATTTTGTTCGGTTGTGAGCCATATGACGAAGAAGTTTTGTCCACCGCGGCCTCTGATTCTGAGGATTTAATAGGTGAATTGTGCTGTTCTCTCCCTCCGAGCAGACAGGAGAAACGCACTTCCTCGTCTTACAGCGAGTTGTTAGACATTGTGACGCGGGCTGTGGACAAACTAGGGTTGGACTGGGACAGCGAGCCGGCTCAAGACCAGGCCCAATCTAAATTGGATGACCGGTTTTTGACTAGCTGTACTCCATCCCAGCCCCGTAGGCCTCTCCCTTTCTTGCAAGACCTCCACCATGAGGTTTCGAGGTCTTGGAAACAACCTTTCTCTGCGCGTATTACCTAATCCTGCTGCCGCTGATTTCTCCACCATTTCTAAAATGGCAGAACACGGTTATGCGGCGATGCCGGTCGTTGAAGAGACTCTTGCGGCACATCTCACACTGAGCTCAGATCCAATTTGGAAGTCGCGCCCCCTGTTGCCGTCCAAGCCGTGTAAGGTTACTTCTGCTTTAATCGGAAAATCTTGCGGCCATTCTATGGGCGTGCTCCAGGCATATCAAGCGGATGTTCTTAAGGAGCTGGACGAGGGTGAAGGCCTGACACCTGAGGCAGTTAAAGTGCTCAGGAGAGCTACGGACTTGGCGCTTAGAGCTACCAAACATACAGCTTGAGCAGTGGGTAGGTCCATGGCAGGTATGGTGTCAGTTGAGCGTCACCTTTGGCTCACTCTCACTGACATAAAGGAGAAAGACAAGACCTTTCTATTGGACGCTCCCATTTCTAAAGTTGGCCTGTTTGGAGATGCGGTCACCACCGTTGTGGAGAAGTTCCGGGCAGCAAAACAGCAGTCTGCCACTTTTCGACAGCTCATCCCATGCAGGTCCAGAGAGGTAGAGCATCAGCCACCAGCGGTTCGTTCACGCTCGTCTTCTTTACAGTGCCATCGTGAGGTTAAGCGGAGTGAGCTATCACCTATGGCACCCCCTCATAAGGATTGGGGTCCTAGGTCTCGCCCACCGGTTCACTCTCACCAACGCAAGTGGATAGACCTGAGCTCGACAGCCAAGGCCTCTCATTCTCAGGCTCCTAGTAGTAGTTTCTGATTCCTTCGCTCGTCTTCGGAGGCCAGGCCCTCCTTTAGAGAGTTTGGACGAACCGCACAAGCGTTTTCGCCTCCCTTATCGTGGCCTCCCAGCTCAGATCTTAATTGTTCCACCGCATACTGCGCCTCGGGCAGTTTTAGGTCAAGCCTTCACAACGAGCACTCGTTCAGACACTCTGCGCGTCTCAGCCTTAAGAGTTTGAGAACAAGCCAGAGGGTCATGCGAGTATGGCCCGTTTTTGATGGCCGTCGAAGCCCCCACTCTTGGTGTGGTGAGCCGGCCCGACAGAGCATTTGCATGTCTTCCTGCTATAGAGGCTTCGGCCACTCAGGTGCTTTGGGTCCCTATGCAGGAAAATCAGGTGGAGATTTCGTCAAACCAGTAGCTCCACATGTGTTACCTGTTTTCACAGACGCCAGCGGCTCTCTGCAATCAGAAAATGTCTCAACACCTGTAGCTCCATCGTTACCATACGTGGAGCGACTAAAGCCCCTAGCAGACTATTGGGCCGCGTGGAGTTGCCTGCCCAATGTCTCGCAGTGGGTACTGCGCACTATCCGACACGGTTACACCATCCAATTTCGGAAGCGGCCACTTCCTTTCAGCAGGGTACTTCCTACGACAGTACGTCCCTGGTAGGCTTTGATTTTGAGTCAAGAGATTGTGTCGCTCCTAGAGAAAGGGGCTATAGAAAAAATACTCCCTGCTCAGATGGAGTCAGGATTTTACAGACGGTATTTTGTTGTGCCCAAAAAAGATGGGGGTTTACGTCCGATTTTGGACTTGCGTCATTTAAATCTTGTCAGCAAACAACATTTTTGGGGGTGGACCTAGACTCGTACACGACGCGGGCACGTCTATCCCCTGCATGTGTACAGTCGTTACAGACCTGTCTGAGCCAATTCAGGTTGGGGCATCCAGTCCATGTAGGTTTATGTCTGAGATTGTTGGGTCTGATGGCGGCAGCGTCCCCTGTAGTTCAGTTGGGCCTGCTCCACATGCGGCCGTTTCAGTGGTGGGCCAAGAGTCAGAACATTTCACCTCATTCTCATCCACTCTGCAGAATTATGGTGACACACAGAGGCTTTCATGCTTTAAGCCCGTGGAGGAGCCCCTTTTTCCTTCAGGAGGGAGTCCAGCTAGGAGCGCCCTGTCGTCGCAAAACTATCATGACAGACACATGCCTTACGGGCTGGGGGGGCGCTCCATCAAGGACGCCCAGTCTGTGGAGTTTGGACAGAGGTGCATTATGGCTGGCACATAAATCATTTGGAGATGATGGCAGTCTTCCTGGCCCTCAAACAGTTCTCTTGAGGGGTTGTCACGTTTTAGTCAGGACGAACAACGCAACGGTTGTTTCGTACCTGAATCGTCAGGGAGGAGTACGTTCTCGCCCCCGATGCAGGCTGGCGAGGCAGGTTCTTCTTTGGGCTCAGACCAAGTTACCGGCAACTGTCACAAACACCACGGTTATTCTGTCACGAAACTTAGTTTTAATCAGAGATGGGACCAAGTCATTCCTTTCAAGTCACAAGCAAGTCTCGAGTCAAATCCCAAGTCCTCAAAGAGTTAAAGTTAATGAGGTAATTAAGTGACTAATTAAGTGATGATTGTGCATTAGTGATGAACACCTGCTGTCAACAAGCAGCATCACTGAAGAAAAGACACACACAAGAACTACAACTGACATCAGACACCGCCTTGGATAAAATCAACTGAAAAAACAAAACAAAACAAAAAAACAACAACATTAAATCTCTCAAGATCTGATTAAACAACTCTACAGACAGCATCACCAGCTTCACTCATTACTAACCAGACTGACTTTATTTTATGTCTGCAGAATCTCTTATTGAGAATTAAAAGAAACAAAGAAAGAACACGATGCCACCATGATTGTGGTCAAGGTGTGCTTTAGTTTGTCTCTTGACCCTTTGAGTAATTTAATGTAATTTGTTTCTAAACAATTGCAATATTGTTTTATGGCAAACATTTGTGTATTACTGAATCAAAAGCTTGTAATAGCAGATTATCTTACACTCTCAACTTATAACTAATTTGGATGAACATCATGAATTGGTATCACTATTTGATTTATTTGGCTGACATTCAGCTGTTGCACAACTGCAAAAAAAAAAAAAAAAACCCACTATAATGTTTCAATATAAAAAGAAAGAACAGTATTGGCTCAGGTTTTTAGACATGAACGTTTAGCATACGATCCTCAACAGTGGTGATAATAATTATTCATACTGCAGTACATGAGGGGAGTTTATCCTATGTTGTATACCCAGCATGCATTGCAGCATGAAGCGTTTGGTTGATTGTCACCATTGTTGAGATTCATATGCTGGTTCTTGATGTCTGTGTGTGTCTAAATACTGCAGATGTTCACATTTGTATATGCATTACACATGTTTTAAATTCTTTCACTGTAGCTGTTAGAGAAACATTCTACTTGCATGCTGCAAATCTAAACATATAACAGAGAAAAAAAAGTTATTTTGGAGGTGATCAAGCAAGTTCATGATAACTACACTGTCATACTAAAACAGCTAGTGACTGCTCACTTTGCTGCTTTGAACTGCTTCACAACACAACATGCATTGTTATAAAGAGAGATCTAATATAGCAGGTCAAGGGTCAAGAGCACAACTAAAGCACACACTGATCTCCATGGTGGCATCATTTTAACCACTAAAACATCAGCATCTGATCCTCTGTAATTCTCAGTAACAGCAGGTGTTCATCACTAATGCACAATCATCATTAAATTAGTCACTTAATTACCTCATTAACTTTAACTCTTTGAGGACTTGGGATTTGACTCAAGACTTGCTTGTGACTTGAAAGGAATGACTTGGTCCCATCTCTGCCGATTAGCAAACCAAAACGAACAGAGATAGATTATACTTTTTAATACTGTTAATGTAATGTGAACCGCCAAATTTGGTATATTTTCGCATTTGTTGGTGTACAGTATTAGTTTCATACATTAAAAACCCACAAACATACCTTTTCTGTCGTCGCTGAAGGACGGTTGTTCCTGAGGCGATTCTGAGGTGATTCAAAATGGCCGCGAAGGTAGCGCTTGGCTCGTCGAGTAGGGGGAGGGGCTTACTCTCTTAACTGTCACTTGATTGGATAAAATCAGTAACCCAATGTTGGGTTACACAAAAACAACCCAACACTGAGCAAAACAACCCAACTAAATGACCCAACAGGCTTAACCCAGCAGTTGGGTTAAAAAAACAACCCAACATTTTTTAGAGTGTAGGTTCAGTATTGGAGTTCCGCCAGAGTCGTTTTTCTGAGGGAGTAACCCCTGCCACTCTTAAGGTATATGTGTGGCTGCCATATCTGCAGAGCATGCACCCACGGAGGGTGTTTCAGCTGGTCGTCACCCTCTGGTTTCCCGTTTCATGCAATGGTTATGATGGCTTAGGCCTTTCCGCCCTGCATGAGTCCCTTCTTGGGACTTGTCTATTGTTCTGGAAGGCTTGGCAGGCCATCCATTTGAGCCATTGGAGTCTGTGCCAGAGAAGCTGTTGACCCTCAAAATGGTTCTTTTGGTGGCTTTATCTTCCCTGAAGAGAGCAGGGGATCTGCAGGCTCTTTCCTTCAGCCCTTCGTGTCTGGACTTTGCCCCAGGGCTAGTTAAGGTCCTCCTGCGACCTAGACCTGATTATGTTCCCAAGGTCGCTTCGTCCCCGTTTCGTTTTCAACAAGTGGTCTTGGAGGCTTTCTCCCCTGCTGATGCAGGGCCAGATAATTCGAGTCTCTGCCCGGTGAGGGCACTAAAGATCTATGTTGACCGCACAGCCCAGTGGCATGGATCTGACCAGTTGTTTGTGTGCTTTGGTGGTAAGAGCAGAGGGTCTGCAGTCACCAAGAAGAGAATATCGAATTGGATAGTGGAGGCCATTTTTCTGGCCTATGAGGTGTGTGGCTTGACTTTGCCTCTAGGGGTGCATGCTCATTCTACAAGAGCAGTGGCTTCGTCTCAGGCCTTCTTTAAGGGGTTTTTGCTGGAAGATGTCTGTGCTGCGGCAGGATGGTCCTCCCCCTGCACTTTCATCAAGTTCTACAGTTTGGACGTGAGGATGGCTCCTGGCTCCCAGGTCTTATCCGCTTGAGCAGAACACTTTCCCTGGTCTTCCAGCTATCTAAGGTATGTCAGGCATTATGGTATAGTGTTCCCACAGCAATGACATCATTGCAGCATCGATAGTGAACCTATGAAAGGGAACGGTTACATATGACATCCTGGTTCCCTGAATAGGGAACCAGATGCTGCGACAGCACACATATTCACGTGCCGGGGCGGTGCTAAGCGCTATTTGGCCAGTGGATTGGCGTGATGGTATAAGGGCTTCAGACATTCGTCACACCGGAGCATCTCGTTCCCTATTCAGGGAACCAGGGTTACATACGTAACCGAGACGTTATCCCTACTTGCAATAACCTGCGGCCATTCAGAATGAAATTCCGATTTGGGTTTATAGAATTATGTTGGATTTATTACTCAAACAGATTAAAGGGATTAATAGCGTTTAAGATAACAGCCTGTCTTTATGTTAAACAGGAAACTCGCCACCAATTGTAAAGACCTTTCAGCACGCCCCTACCTTTCGGTACGCCATTTGCTCCAGGCTGCAGCTACCCCCATCTACTGCCATAATGAAAAAATTAAATAAGGAAGCGAATAAATAAAGTAACATTTAACATATATTACAATTATACAGAATTGTATTTTTTTTTTTAATTCATCCTAATCCAAGTACAAATAAAGACTGGTTTCAAAAAAGATTACTGAATAGTCTGTCACAAGAAGATATACAATAAAATATATGGATTTGATATACAGTGTTTTGTTTTATTTATTTTTTTTGTAAAAATCGATGCAATATGCATTTAAGAACAAAATGTGTGATTTTAATCAGTAGTTAGTATTTCTTTACATTTGGGGCTTGACCTTCAATGTCACCATGAGACCACAAGCAGAAAGATGAAAATACCATTGTTTTCATAAGAGGGCAGTTTAAGTTAGACAATGAATTCTCATTTCGTTCCCTCTAGGTTTAGCAAATTCTGGAAAAAACACTTAATTTGACAACAAAGTAAATTAAACCGCATCATATAAGTTGGCAACATAGGCTACTCAAAGAAATGTGTGAGAACTATTTGTAACAAAACCACTATGCAAAATGTTTTTTTTTTTTTCTCCATTTCATCTACATGTTTATTTTATGTAAAGGAGGGTGATCTCATTTCTGTCCTGTACAGACAGCAACCTTAGTTGGAGGTGAATGGTGTTAGGTCAGTTACACTCTTAAAAATAAAGGTGCTTTAAAAGGTTCTTCACAGCAATGCCATAGAAGAACCAAGTTTGATTCCACAAAGAACCATTCAGTCAAAGGTTCTTTAAAGAAACATCTCTTTCTGACCTTTTTATAATCTGAAGAACCTTCTTTCACCACAAAGAACCTTTTGTGAAACAGAAAGGTTCTTCAGATGTTAAAGGTTCTTTTTGGAACCATTTAGACAAAAAGGTTCTTCTATGGCATTGTGAACCACCTTTATTTTTAAGAGTGTAGGTCATGTCATACACTAACAATGTGTTCTAAAATCAGCTAAAAATAGAAAAACATATTTGTGACCCTGGACCACAAAACCAGCCTTAAGTAGGGTATATTTGTTGCAATAGCCAAAAATACATTGTATGGGTCAAAATGATCAATTTTTCTTTTTATCCTTTAATTAAGGATATTAATTAAAGATCATGTTCTATGAAGACATTTTGTAAAGTTCCTACCGTAAATATATCAAAACTTAATTTTTGATTAGTAATATGCATTGAAAAGAACTTCATTTGGACAACTTTAAAGGTGATTTTCTCAATATTTAGATTTTTTTGCACCCTCAGATTCCAGATTTTCAAAAAGTTGTATCTCGGCCAAATATTGCCCTATCCTAACAAACCATACCTCAGTAAAAAGCATATTTATTCAGCATTTGTGTCATGTATAAATCTCAGTTTCAGAAAATTGACCCTTATGACTGGTTTTGTGGTCTAAGGTCCTATTTGATATTCTCAGAAACACAGTTTGAAGCTAAAAATCAGAGTTGGTGCCCATTATATACTACGCAATTTTCTGTGAATCTATCAACTCCAATGTCCAAAATTTGCAGATTGGCTCTGATTTTTGCCAACTAGCTTCAACCCATCCAGACCGCAACCTGGGTCAAAAATCTGGGAAACATTTGTTTAGTGTATTCCAGAATGTTATCCAACAAAAGACACGGGGTGAATAGGTTAAACAAAGTTCAATCAGAGCAAAGCTGTAAGTTGGTTCTGATTGGTAGACTAGTGTCCACCCAGCTGTTGGGGCTCTGAATCACACTTGACCACACGCTGATCTCATCTTCTGTTGAGTCCATCCAGCAGACAGACTGACCGTAACTCACACCTGCAACATATAAACACAGTCATAACTCTCAGCTATGTTTAAATGTATTGTCAAGTTATTTTGTTCAAATGTGTGTTACCTGAGCCAGTGCTGAGTCGTACTCCACCTAGACAGCTGGAGGGATGTGAACTCCAGACTGTTATCTCTGCACAGGCCTGAATGAGGTCACTGGACTGAAACCCATCATAAACCATGGTGTGGTTGAAGACTGGGTTGACAGATCCTCGCACCACCCGAGTCTGCTGGCCACTGACGCCACTTTCATCTGGTAATACCACACTGTACAAACACAGCCATACTGATGTGCTCAAGAAATAACAACAACAACAACAAAAATCAAACAGCACACGACTATGAATGCGCACACACCTTTTCACATATGTACTGGGTGCACCACGTTTTGTGGGAAGTAGACCAACAATCTCTCTCAACCAAATATGGAGCTCTCCAGTCGGTGGACAACCACTTCCTATAGTCACGAAAAAATGTAAATAAACAAATAGGGCTGCACAATTAATCAAAATAAACCTGAAATCACAATAGTGATTTAGTCCGATACATTTCAATATTTTTGTGGACAGTTATCATTATTTTATCAGATTTGTAACAAGACGCTTTTATAAATCTGTTGTCAACTAAACAGCAAAGACTATATTTTTTACCAGAATGAAAGTTTGAGGATTTAAAAATTAAATAATTTAAATAACGTTTAAACATGAATAGTTACATTAACATTAGTATTGCAACTGCTAGTTTGTAAATTGTATTGTAATTAAAATGTTTTTTTTTAATCATTTTCAAATATCAATTTTTATTCCTTTTAATAAAAAATGTAAATAAAAAAGTCATTTATATTTAACTGTATTATTAAGCTGTAATATATTTCTGTCTTCAATTTCACATGTAATTTATCAGTGGCCCTGCATATAAATGCAGATATTGAGCTTGTAAATATGAAGACTCACCCTCTGAACCTGGAGGTACAAACTTAGTTGAGAACAGAATGGTTCCTCTGCTGATAATGTCATCTGGGCTTAACTTAACCTGCATTAAGAGAAAGACTCTCATGATCTGACTATCACATATTTAGTTCACTACAGATATCAGACTAACTCTGAAAAGTGCTTACTCTTGGCTGGAGGTTGTGCCAGGTTGGTTGGCTCTGGCTCCAGTCCCACTGACCCAGCCTCACTTCCACCTCTCCCAGGAAGAGGTTTCTCCTCATTCTCTCCATGTGCCAGACTGACAAACTCAGCACACGAGCCTGGAGGTCCAGTCTGCGCACTTTGTACTGGAAATAATTAGTACTGTAAGTTTGATGGTCATTTTAAATGCACTGGAATAATTTGTGAAATAATAAATGATTTCGAACTAACTTTCATGGTTTCATCGTAGACCGGATTTAATGTTTTCCTCTTCACTGCAGTTTTTTTCTTACTGCGGGATGTGTTGTCAGGGAGAAGGTAAACTTTAACGTATCTGTGTTTAAGAGAAGGATAAAGATGTGACTGAATAAAAATGGTGATTTAATAAAAATGACCCTGGTCAAATATACTTACGGGTCTGATCGATTTTTGCGGGCCGATGCAAGCTCTTGGCAACGAATTATGTGCACGTGAAGCTCCTCTTTCTTGACATCATACTGCAATGAGAATTGGATCCGTCCTGATACTACAACATCCCCGAAATCGCCCACACTGTACAGACTCATCAAACTGCCATTCATCTACCCAAACAGAAACTGGACCGTTTACACCTTCATAACTTCGTTGGTGCAGAAGATCGAGTGTCAGTGCTTGTGAGAGTGTATATTGTGTATATTACCATATGATGGGAGGCCAAGCTGCTAACTGAGCCAAACCTTGTATAGTCTAGTTCAGTGCTACCGGAGTCCACGTCCCCCTCTGAGTCCATCTACAAAGACACATACACACACATAATACATAAGGTTTTTAGGGATGTGTGTATCTGAACATCTGGTCTTGCTGAACAGACCTGTAGAGATGGTGAGGTACTTGGCAAAATTCTCCTCTCTTGGTCTCCTAACTCTCGAACACTTTCTGCGGCATGAAACAAAAGTGAAGTGAGCAGAGTGGAGTTTAGATTTATTTATATTTTTTCATTTATCAGATGATTTGCCTGTCATTTTAGTTTATTTTACCTTTAAGACCATTTTCTTCTGCTGCATTATTCTGTTCAAAGCAAGAACATTAGATATGTGTCACATGCAGTATCACATATTTCATAAGCATGTAATATAATCTGAAACGTAAACTGACCTTTGTGATGTGTCTTGTCCTGGATTGTTGTTCAGGAGTTACCATAGGAATGGGACTAAAAAGGAAGTATCACAAAATAAGACAGTAGATCATATTTACAGTTGAGGTCAAAGGTTTACATACACACTGCAGAATCTGCAAAATGTTAATTATTTTACCAAAATAAGAGAGATCATACAAAATGCTATTTTTTAGTTAGTACTTACCTGAATAAGACATTTCACATAAAAGACATTTACATATAGTTTACAAGAGAAAATAATTTAGAAAAATTACCCCGTTCAAAAGTTTACATACACTTCATTCTTAATACTGTGTTGTTACCTGAATGATCCTGATGATTTTTTTTTGGTTTAGTAATCGTTGTTCATGAGTCCCTTGTTTGTCCTGAACAGTAAAACTGCCTGCTGTTCTTCAGAAAAATCCTTCAGGTCTCACAAATTCTTTGGTTTTCCAGCATTTTTGTGTATTTGAACCTTTTCCAGTAATGACTGTATGATTTTGAGATCCATCTTTTCACACTGAGGACAACTGAGGGACTCATATACAACTATTACAGAAGGTGCAAATGCTCACTGATGCTTCAGAAGGAAACACAATTACATTAAGAGCCAGGGGTGAAAACTTTTGAACAGAATGAAGATGTGTACATTTTTTGCCTAAATATCATATTTTTTTCATTTAATACTGCCCTTCAGAAGCTACAGAAGATACTTACATGTTTTCTAGAAGAGAAAAAAAGTTAAATTTACCCTGATCTTCAAATTCAAAAAGTTTTCACCCCCCCAGTTCTAAATGCATTGCGTTTCCTTCTGGAGCATCAGTGAGCGTTTTAACCTTAGTAGTTGCATATAAGTCCCTCAGCTGTGTGAAAAGATGCATCTCAAAATCATACAGTCATTGTTGGAGAGGGTTCAAACACTCAAAAATGCTGAAAAACCAAAGAATTTGTGGGACCCAAAGGATTTTTCTGAAGAACAGCAGGCAGTTTTACTGTTCAGGGAATACAAGGGATCATTCAGGTAACAACACAGTATTAAGAATCAAGCGCATGTAAACTTTTGAACCAACATGTAATTACATCTGTAATTGTGAATCATTCAGGTAACAACACAGTATTAAGAATCAAGCTTATGTAAACTTTTGAACCAACATGTAATTACATCTGTAATTAATTTCTGTAATTACATGTATAATTACGCTGTTGATCCATCAAATACACCTCAACCCACCCTTAAACCTATCCATACCACCAAACCTGTCCCTAACCTTACCCGTATCCCATCTCAATAGCACCAAGAGTGTTTTGCAATACAATATGAACACAATAAGTACATTGTACTTATTTTTTGATGTAAGTACATAGTAGTAAGGCCACCTAATATAAAAAATTTGTCCAAAATCGCTGTTTTCAAACATAGTAACGAATCATGATTTGCATGCTAACATGTTCGAACACACGCTATGTGCACATATATATGCGTACAAAACTAGTGAATGACGCATAGTTATTTTTAACCTTATCAGATGTTTAAAAAGCATTTTAAACACCTGTTTCTCATTCAATAATTAAATATGACCAAGCAAACTGTGCGGATATATTTGAATGTATACTCATATTAATATACAGACTGTTCAGATGCATTCAGTTTGTTCTGTTCTATGTTAAGGTAGAGAGATGACACCAAAAGTTGCACCAACCTTTCCCCATATTTTTCTCTTTCCTTTTCTTCCTGACTCTTGTCATCCTCTCTTACACTTACATTTTCCTGCAATTCTCTCTCTGTACTTTTGTCATCCTCTTGCTGCTTATGTAATTGAGAAGAGTTACCTTTTTCCTTATCAAATATTGCTGACAGAGGAATATCTACAGAATAAAACAAAAATAGAGTATTAAGTGCAGAGACAACACATGTATATACACACAAATGAATAAACGCTACACTACATGAATGACTATAAGAGATCATGTAACCTTTTTCACGCTTCTTACGGCGTATGGAGGCATTAACAACATCAGCTCCGCCCTTCTGATATCTCTTAGAGCGCTCTTCATTAAACCACGCTCCCGAGAGAGAGCGCAGACGAAGAGGATCTGACACCGTCTGCTGAAGCTTCCTGAAAACACAAGCATTTCATCCTGCATTGCTCATGTAACTTTTATTTGCCAAATAAGTTCAGTATTGTACACACACTGACCGTATTCTCCCTTCCTCTTTGTTGCGTAGTTCTGCATCTCTCTGGAGAACATTGAGAATTACAGTTTGCTCCACCTCAGACAGGTGACACAGATCAAGCAAAGGTTCCCCTTCCATTACAGGCACACCTCACACTGATCACACCTGGTTATTAGGATGATTTAGAGGAGATTTGTGAGAAACCACACCCAAGAGTTGCAGATAAAAATGTGGGAACTGAGTTGTGGTAATCATGAATGCACACAATTTAAAAAGAAAAAAATAAGTTTTAAAGTTGTTATTTTTGCATGAATATATATTTTTAATTGCAATAACCTGTAAAAGCCATACTCTAACCTGCATTAAATGTTTATTCATGTTCTTCAGATGCAATATAGAGACAATAAATTCCCTAAAAAAAAGGAAAAAAGAAAAACATAGGCATGTGAACAGCCCACTGATACTCTTCAATATTTCGTTTTTTTATTTCTTGATTCCACAAGAACAAGTACCGTTACATTAAAGTCAATAACATCGTTATTATATAATGAATTTTCCTTTTTAAGATTTGTTTTATTCTGTTTAAAAACGTGAACTTTTGTTTTACCCAATATAAAATATTTCTTTTAGAGCCCAAAATGTCATCTTAAAAAAAAAAAAAAAAACAAATATCACCACAGATTATAACTTTCTCCTACTATAAAAGATTTGTATTCCAAACCACTAAATTCACAAGCATGTACACAAGTGTATAATATAACGTTATTTCATTAATTCCTATCCGACTATAATTGTGTATTTTCCAATATGTTTAAGAATATCAGGAAAGTTAATTTCCATACAGACCAAGCGATGCTTGAATCGCGCAAGCGCACAACAAACAGTGACAAACAAGACAAAAGTAAACAAATTACTTACCACTTCCCTGAGGCCAAGTGTAATGTCTACTTTCACTTATAACATAAACGTATATATCACACTGTATACACTACATATCAAGCTGCTAAAGGTTCAGGTTGGTTAAATGTCCAACACTCGAGGACGAATTAACAGATGGAGTCGCACCTGTCAAACTGTCCCACTTGAACCAAATTCAATCGTGAAATAGAAAGAGAAGACGCAACTGACGTAGACTTAAACAACAAAATGTAATACCTTTGCCTCATCTAATGTCTTCTGGCTCGGTCATTTTCGTAGTTTTTCTGTGTCAAGTTTAGTTGTCGTTTGTTTCTAAACACACACACTCGTTTGTGTCTGATTTGGCAGGGCTGGCACTCTCACACCCGCCCTCGGGCACAGAGCAAAATACGAACCGGATTCTCACACATCACCGACTATGCACTTATTTTACTAATCACTTCACGTTCACACCGCATGGTATGTATGTCTCTCTTCCCCACCTCTCTCTCTTTCTCTCTTTGGTTGTCATTAGGCTATTGTGCTAGTCAGTAAAAAAGCGTGTTTGTAGTCCTGTTTAGTATTTGAGCATAAAGCTTTTCGCGTTTTTCATGTAATTTGGGGCACATTGGACTAAAAATCAACGTTTAAATGGCTTTTGGTGTATAATGTAATGTAGTGATGGTGTATTTCACTTTCTGGATATAACGCAGGGTTAAGCCTTGGACGTTTTAACACACCAAGTTAACTAGCAGTCAATTAACTTAAAAATAAAAAAATAAAATAAAAAGGACTGGGTTGTTTCTCAATAAAAAACAAAACAAAACAATAAAGCTTAGGTTAATATTTTCTAAATGCTAATGACAGCAATATTAGAGAGCATAATCGTTGTGTGTTTTGTACACAATTTAGGACTATTTTTTTACGTTTAATTTGTGTATGCATTTTACACAAACAGTTGAATTCAAAAGTTTACATACACCTTGCAGAATCTGCCAAATGTTAATGATTTTACCAAAATAACAGGGATAATACAAAATGCATGTTATTTTTTATTTAGTACTGACCTGAATATGATATTTCACATAAAAGACGTTTACATATAGTCCACAAGAGAAAATAATAGCTGAATTTACAGAGGATTCAGAAGTTACAGAGGATACTTACATGTTTCTTAGAAGACAAAATAAGTTAAATTTACCCTGATCTTCAAATTCAAAAAGTTTTCACCCCCCCCCCCATCTCTTAATGCATCATTATTTTTCCTTCTGAAGCATCAGTGAGCGTTTGAACCTTCTATAATAGTTACATATGAGTCCCTCAGTTGTCCTCAGTGTGAAAAGATGGATCTCAAAATCAAACAATCATTGTTGGAAAAGGTTCAAATACACAAAAATGCTGAAAAACCGAAGAATTTGTGGGACCTGAAGGATTTTTCTGAAGAACAGCAGGCAGTTTAACTGTTGTTGCGGCAAAATAAAAACGACTCTCACCAGAGTAAGAGACAAACCCAGTCAAATGTCTTTCATAAGTTTATGCTTTGCAAAGAAGGTCAGACAGTCATACAGAAGGGAGGGCTCACTCCAACTTATATCTCTTCCCCAGCCTTCAAGGTTACATCTCCTAACCGGTAACTTTCCACACATAGAAAGAGTCAGATAAATACATTCTGTTACGTCATATTCCCAAGATTCATACCTTTATATTTAGGGCCCCGATACCCTTCTCTCATGTCATCCTCACAGCACATAAGTAAAATGAATTTTTCTTCCACACTGTTCAGGACAAACAAGGAACTCATGAACAACTATCACTAAACCAAAAATCAAGTGCATGTAACTTTTGAATGGGGCTATTTTTATAAACTCAACTATTATTTATTCTTGTGAACTATATGTAAACGTCTTTTATGTGAAATGTCTTATTCTGGTCAGTACTAAATAAAAAAAATAAAAAAACATGCATTTTGTATGATCCCTCGTATTTTGGTAAAAAAGTTAACATTTTGCAGATTCTGCAAGGTGTATGTAAACTTTTGACTTCGACTGTATCTGTTACAGTCAGTTCCGGTTTGGAGTCTCTGTCAGCCCACACCTACTAAACACACACTGACACACGTTCAAAGGATTATAAAAACACCAGACAGACACGGATACTTAGACACTCATGTTATACTTAAACATTGAGTCGGGTAATGGCTGTTTTAGTGCTATTCCTATTTGCTAAGTCTGAAGGAACATTATCAGGAGGAACATATCAGACATGCTCCATCATGAAGAAAACATTCAAAGTTCAAATTTTCATCAATATCATGCTCAGATTACAAACTTCCATTTCAGCATATTGCATTTCAGTTTGCCAGTCCACAAGCTAAAACCTTAAATCATGCAACAAATGTTGTTTTGCAGCTGTTCACGTTAAGAGGAAGCTACAAGCTATTACATAACTTTTGTTGACTTAGATTAGGTTGAAGAAACGCCTGGGTTAAAGGAACATTGGTCATGGTATTATGAGCATGACTTATGAAAAGGAATATTTTTCAAGTTCTAATAAAATAGTGATTTAGTGAAATAACACTTTGGGGGTTGGAATGTGTTTATTTAAGGGATTTTTTTTACAAAGTAATGTTTTGCACATTTGTATCACTCCAGATTCTTACAAACAAAGACCCGTACAAAAAAAATCAAATATAAACACAATTATGCACACTCATACATGCACACACCTCTCAGACAAACATCTAAAGTCAACAACATCACTGAGTGACACTTCACTAGCAAATTCAGTATCTTTATACCCTTCCCATTTCTAATAATCAACCACAAGACACAACCAATCAAGACACAACCCTCCATCCCTGAGTCCAGCCTCATAACTCATCATGAGTGGATGCTTCATCTGCCTTGAGTTTAAACTCATCCTCTGTGATTCGTCCATCCTTGTTGCGGTCCTGATTATCGTACATGTTCTCTATAATGCGTTGCGGGTCAAAACCTGGTGCCAGACGACCTTTGCCCTCTTCTACCTGCTGGAGGATGTAATCTGAAAACTGTATGGAAGGGACAGATGATGGAGAAATTAGCTTATAAACATTTCGGAGATGTATTGCTAAGTACGCGTTCGTGGTATAAAACAGTAGACTATACCTCAGTAGTATCCACTTGTTCGTCTTTGTTCTTGTCCATCTCAGTGAAAAGGTTGGGTGAGACATCGCTGTTCCACACAAACATGTAGCCTTCAGGAAGACCTTCCTCCAGGTCAATCAACTCAACATCAAAAACCAGCACAGCACTGCCAGGGACCTCCCCATCTGAGTAAGAAATAGTGCTTAATAATCTATTTTTGTGGGAAATAGTGAGGATTGAACTATGTTTATACAAATTGGCGGCTCATTGTTACATAATTAAAACATTAAAATAACATTAATTGACTGACTAAATGACAAACACTGATTTGGGAACCCCATAGTAGCATACTACTCTTACTATTACTGCCATATAAAGAATAATGCTACTATGCAGTTCTGTGTCCAGCAAAAACCTCCCTGAAAATAAATATATCAGCATCTAAATTAGTTGTTAGAAGAATTTACTTTGGCTCCCTCTGGTGGGTCCATTACAAATTGCAAAAAAAAAACAAAAACAAATTGAAACAGGTACTACAGATAAGCATTGTAATAACATGTTTAGCATTAACATGTAATATAAAATTTTTATTTGACAAATAAAAGGCTTCTGATATTTATCTAAGGATAAACAGTGTTTCCTGCACAAACACAACGTGAGTCGTGGCCAGTTTGACTCATGACGAGCAAATGAGTCATTTCACTGTTTCTGTTTAGTGGATGAATTCAGGACAACCAGAGTAGTCCAATTTAGTAATTGCATTAACTAACAATGTGCAATACATTTGTTAAAGTATTATTAATCGTGAATAAAAATGCAACTGTTCATTGCTCGTTCATGTTAGTTCAGCTCCATTAAAAATATTAACAGATACAATTTTTGATTTCAATAATGTATTGTTACATTTTAACTGTAACATTAACTAAGCTTAATAAAGGCTTAAAAAGTGTTTTTATTGTTAGCTCATGTTAACTATTTTAACAAATGGAACCTTATTGTATTGTTACCAAATGACTTTTAGTCAGCTCTTTTAATGAATCTTTTAAAAAGACTTGCAAACTCACTAGTAGTTAGACATTTTGTATCAGTCAGACAAGTAATGTACTAATTTAACTAAAACACTGAGACAGGTAGATTCAATGTTCAATTTTGACAGTTTATCACGGTTTCCTCTGCCCTTGCCTTTATATACTGCATTTTAATCACTATCCAAACAAACATGCTGCATATAGTATGAGCTAATCTAATTTTTTGATGTAAATTAGATTGTATAATTTCAAAATTTAAAGCAAAAACAGAATGGTCTAACCTTAGCTACATGATATTATGCTACATAAAACATCTGAACGAACCAAAATGAAATGAAAGTGCAATTTCACTCTTTGACAGCAGGTGGCGCTTATAGAACAGCAGCAATGCAGCGTTTCCTTGGTTAATTACTACATTAATATGCATTACACGGAGTTAAAAAGATAAAAATATATAATCTAAAATTTTCTGAAGACAGTCAGTTCCCCTCAGAGATACATTCATATAAACCTCAAACTCCAGTTCAGTAATTAGAAATTTCATACTTCGCAGATCGTGAACAGTGAGTTTGGTCTGACCGCAACAGTATTTTCTTCACTTTGAGTACCTCTTCAGCATCTCTGGCTTCTGTTAATGGCTGTTTATGGTTGGTTTATTTGCCCAGTTAAAGAATTAACTGTGCTATTAATTATTCTAAAAGTTTTCCAAACATTTATTAGAAGTGTATGCAGTTCCCTTGTGAAAAAAACAGTAGAAATCATCACAAATTTTGGGATGGTTATAATAGGACTGTATTGGTTTTAATTGAAACTGTAATGGACCCTGTGGGTTTCTACTGGTAATTGGTTGCTTTCTATTGGTGGCTTGTTAAAACCACTAAATTCTAATGGAATATGTCCCAAAACACACTACAGAAAAACATTTGTTAATGGTTTTAATGGTTAAAAGTTGATGGTTTGTTTCCTTCTATTAGTGACTTGTTAAAACCACTAAATCCTAATGGAATATGTCCCAAAACACACTACAGAAAACCATTTTTTAATTGTTTTAAAGGTTAAAAGTTGATGATTTGTAATGTTTATAATGGTATTTGTTATAATGGTATATTGTTTTTTTCAGCATTGTTAACAGGGATCTCCTTTCAATTGATGATGCTAGGCACTTTTTACAAATATATACCGTTTGTGTAATTCAAATCTGTTTACTGAACCTGTATATTGCCCAGCACTAACATTAACATAAATGTATTTGTATTTATTTTAATTAATATTTATAAAATATGTTTTTGTGTCTGAGAGGATGACTTACCTACTCCCCTCTCTCCATAGGCAAGGTGAGGAGGAATGACTAGCCTGCGTTTCTCTCCAACACACATTCCTATAAGCCCTTGGTCCATGCCTATGACCACCTGTCCAGCCCCCAGAACCACATCGTATGTCTTACCATAGGTGTGTCTGCAGTTACACACAGACACAGTGGAAAACATGAATTAGATAAAATTTCTTACATATAAACCATCCGTTTTGACTCCCATTTCTATATACTATGTGTAATAATAAAACATATAATTGCAACGCACGTGGAGCCGATGTAAGTGCCATCCATGAGAGTGGCGTTGTAGTGGTATTTGACAAAGTCACCACGTTTTGCACTGTAGGTGCATTTCTCTGGTTTCACACTGGTGATCTCAACTGTATCAGATGGGTTGTGGAAATCAATAATGTGGACATCAAATACCAGAACAGCTGAGCCAGGGATCTTAGTTCCTGTATGAGGAAATAGAAGAGGTTAATACAAAGATAAAAGTTAACCTCATGTACTTTTGACTATAAAAGGACTGATCAGCACACACCTGTGCCCTCTTCTCCATATGCCAGGTGAGGTGGGATAACAATCTTCCTGCGCTCTCCAACACACACACCCAGCAGTCCTTGATCCATTCCTGCGATCACATAGCCTTTACCGATGTAAGTGTCATATGTGCGATTCCTTGAGTAACTGAAACACAAATATAAGTTTAAGCATAAGCACACTGTATATCACCTTAAAAACAGTTTCTGTTCAAATCAAGGGCTTTACCTGGAGTCAAAGAATGTGCCGTCCAGCAGGGATCCGTTATAATGGTAGCGCATGAAGTCTCCTACTTCACTCTTGCGTGGACAGTGTTCTGGAAGGCTCTGCACCTCTACTGTGATTTCATCTTTGGGGTTATGCAGGTCCAGCAGAACCACATCAAACACCAGAGAGGCCTGACCGGGAATGTCACTTCCTGTAAGTGGAGATAACTGGATGTTGTAATGCTTATTTTGCATACACAAATACTGTTAGTATATGATTCTAATAAAATGACCCTCACCATCCCCATTCTCTCCATAGCCAAGGGAAGGTGGCATGGTGATAATGCGCTTTTCTCCGACACACATTCCCAAAAGCCCCTGGTCCATTCCTGCAATGAGCCAGCCAATCCCCACGTAAGTGTCATAAGTGCGCATACGTGTGTGACTGCAATTGAAGGAATCAGAATTATTAATCAGGAAATGCAAGAAATGCATATAATTTATTCATCTTCATTCATCTTCGGAGCACAAATTAAGATATTTTTGATGAAATCCGAAAGCTTTCTGACCCTGCATAGACAGCAACGCAACTGACACGTTTAAGGCCCAGAAAGGTAGTAAGGACATTGTTAAAATAATCCATGTGACATCAGTGACATCAGCACACTAAAAGTATACATGTAGCTTCATAAAATTACAGTTGAACCACTAATGTCACATGGACTACTTTAACAATGTCCTTACTGCCTTTCTGGCCTTTGAGCGTAGTAATTACGTTCTCGGATTTATCAAAAATATCTTAATTTGTGTTCTGAAGATGAATGAAGGTCTTGCAGGTTTGAAACGAAATGAGGGTTAGTAATTAATGACAGAATTTTCATTTCTGGGTGAACTATCCCTTTAATATTTCACATTGCATGCACACATTATTCTGCTGTTAGTTCTGGTCCTCGAACCTGATTGGTCAAGCAAAGGTCCAAGATTATATAATGACCTAGTTCATACTGTGAATAAATTAATATTATAAAATGTGTAAAATATTGTTGGAAAATGTTTTGCTTCCATTAACTTCATTATTTTTGTATTTTATTTATTTCCATTAGAGATTTCAGTTTTTTAGTGTCTCTTCCTGAATGTTACAAGATTACGCCAGTAGGTGGCGACATGTGACTGTCTATATGAGTAATTTGACGCCTTCATTCTAACCTATCTGTCTTTTTTTTTTTAGGTCCACATGACTCATCTCACCTGGAGTCGAACAGCGTGCCGTCGAGGAGAGTACCATTGTAGTGGTAACGGACATAATCAGACACTTGTACGGTGCGTCCACAGTTCTCTGGCTTATGGTAGGTCTTTATCTGCACCTTGTCCTCTGTGTTCCAAATGTCCAGCATCAACACATCAAAGTGAAGGATGGAATCTGGGGGGATGATATCACCTGCCAAGAAATGACATAAAAATACTGTGAGAAATAAAAACCAAACCAGCTTGGCAGCTTTGAAATCTGCCAACTGAAGCATGATTAAAACCAGCTACTCTAAAGAAGGACAATAAATGCTTTAGTCTTTGTGTTCATTATTAGTTGTTGTTTGCACAGCTCACTACAATAAAACTATGCAAGGGGAAGAGTGCCACCCTATGTACAGTGTATTTCACTGAAAGAGCTGCTGATGAGATGAATGTATGTGACTTTTGAGATTGAGATTACTTGTATATATGTGTAGTTAAACTATACAGAGCTGTTTGTGTCTCCTGCAGCTGAATTGGGCAGACACACACAACTAGTTCTGACAAGTGGACATAGCTCAACATTCTTTTTCAGGTCACTCCCTTTGGGAGTTCACACACCCCCTCTGTTCAGCTTCCCCCCTTTCTCTCTACACCTCGAGAGGCCATGCTCCTCTGACTCAGCAGGAGTTTAAAAGAATCATGGGTATTGTAGGTCTCAGTGAGTTTTACACATTAGCATGTTACCTAGTAGTATGTGCCTATTTAATTGTAAATGTGCTGATGGCACCTACACTGACAGACATTCATGCATGAAGTGTGGTTGTAAAAAGTGTGTTTACCATAACCATTCTTTCCGTAAGCGAGCTGTGGAGGGATTTTGATCATCCATCGTTCATTTACACACATGCCCACTAAAGCTTTGTCCATCCCAGCAATCAACTGCTTCCGGCCAACAAACACGTTATAGGTGGTGCTTCGGTCATAACTGCAAACACACACATCAACAAACATGTATATATATTTATAAAATATTATATATATAATTATTTTTTTAATGTAAATGTTTGCCAGTGGATTAAGAACAATAGACTTCATGACTTCATTTAAAATATATTCTCTAAAAAAGCTTCTCATGTAAATGTCTTTAAAAAATTCTTTCTTCATAAGAAATTAAATTAAAATAAAATTAATAGAGCTAGCACAATAATAATTTTGTGCAATAATGAATTTGCAAAAAAAAAAATAATGCAATAATTTTTTAATTTTACTCGAAAAATTAAATCAATTAACTCTACAATGAAATATATTTGTTGGTAGTATAATTTTCACTCACAAACTGCAAATAATAACAAAAAAACAGCAAGTAACACTAAATTATAACATGACATTTTGAAAAAAAAAATACTAAAACAGTATTTTCTTGTAAGATATACTTCAATACACTGTTTTATTTATCATTTCAAAACTCGAAATTTTAGTAGGCTGAAAATTATTTACAGTTCTTTAAGAAAAGTTGGAAAAAAATTACAGCCATTTGCTATACTTCATTCATTCATTCGTTCATTCATTCACTTATTCAGTGGTCACTTTTACATTCATGCAGTCATTCAATTTTAAACAATGTGCAAGTGTTAACTTGTTTTAAATCAGTTGTAAATCTGCCTGCGTGGCTCTGAGCTCAACAGACTGTAAACTCTACAAACGCAAATGGCTTGAGGCCAGGTAAAAAGATGAACAATGGAGGTCAGACATGCATTTTGTACTAACCTAGAGTCAAACTTCTTTCCATCAGGGAACATGCCGATGTAATGATACCGAACATAGTCTCCTGACTTGACCATCCGGTCGCATCGCTCCGGAGTGAACGTCTTCTCAATCACGATGTCATCTAACGGTACCGGCGGCGCGTTGCACGCCACGAATGTCACTAGGAAAGCCAGGAGAATCATCTGAACCGTTAACCGTAGCATCTTTTTGTGTTTTTGCAAAGGGCTCGTTGCTGCTTTCTGTCGCTGCAGCAGTGTTTCCTCAAACCCTCTCACTAGTAGTTGAGAAGGAAAGTGTGTAGACGTGGTGGACGCGCTGGACGGATCCTCAAACTCCCTCTAACTTCTTCCTGTGACTCCGGTGTCACTTTACAAGGAGAATGCGCAGGAAAGAGCTCCGTTTAGTAGTGAAAATGCGGAAATGCAGGCCTAGAGGCTGGAATGCTTTCTACGTGGCACAGAGAGGGGCGGCTCGGTTTTATGATGGGGGTTTATGAGCATGTAATTATAGAGGGCCCACCGAGCCGTGCACAGGCCTTTTTAACTTAATATTTATCAGATCAAATCATCATATGTCTCCTTATATAGTGAAGCAGTTTTGATAAACTGACTTAAGATATAATTTCTTCTTACACCAAAATGCATCCATGAACTTTATTTTTCTTTTAATGAATAAAACAATACTTGTGCATGTGAAAAATGTTATAAAAATTACTTATTCAAATGATTACATTATATTATATAGGCTACACTAGATTTACAGGAGCCATGAAAAATGTTCACAAATCAGGACAGTGTGAACTTTAGTTAGAATAACAAGGCCTATGTTGAATAGTTGAATAACAAGGCCTATGTTGAAAATATACTCTTTTTAGACAATTTAAACTTAAAAGTAAATGTTACCCATGGGATTTGACGAATAAATGTATTTTTGGTAAATCACAGTAGTGTTTATTTAGCTGCTTGGGGGAAGGGAGCGATCTGACTGACTTTGGGGACGTGGAGAGGCTGACGGGCGGGCGGGTCTTGTTCTCTCAGACTCCTGTGTACTTTGGGATTCCCATACGGGACCATGGCCTCCTCATTGCACTGCCTCCGGCTAACGTTTCTTTTATTCAGTTTTTCTTTTTGCGTTCTTGCGCAGTATGAGAAATACAACTTTCGTAGTTTCCCACGACACGAGCTTATGCCGCTGGACTCGGCGTACCGACACGCTTTAGACCAGTACAGTGAGGAAAAGTGGCCCGAGAGCGTGGAGTTTCTGGAGATGAGTCTCCGGCTGTATCGGCTGCTCAGGGATAGCGAGGCCTTCTGTAACCTCAACTGCAGCACGGTGCGTCTCGACGACGAGACGCGCTTTAGCGACTTCCCCGAGCTGCACGCATTCGGTAACGTGATGAAGCGAGCTCAGTGTCTAAAGCGATGCAAGCAGGGCTTACCTGCCTTCAGACAGACGCTCCCCAGCCGTGAAACCATCGAGGAGTTTGAGAAACGGGAACCCTACAAGTACCTGCAGTTTGCTTACTTCAAAGTGAGTCTACTACTAAACTTTAACTTTCTCTCCTTACATCTACAATTATTTATAAAGCAAGTTTAAGGGTTAGTGAGTGTTTTGCAATACTGTAATATGGTAATAGATAATAGGACTTCAGATGGTTCACAGTGAAAATACAATGTAGTACGGTTGATTTTTGCACTTTGTTTGCTGTGTAGATTGTATTACATGGTAATACCATGGTACTGAATCATGTACACTACCAGTCAATTTTTTTTTTTTAATAAGTCTCTTCTGCTCAACAAGCCTGCATTTACTTGATCCAAAGCACAGCAAAAGCAGTAACATTGTGAAATATTTTTTACTGTTTAAAATAACTGTTTTCTATTTAAATATATTTTAAAATGTAATTTATTCCTGTGATTTCAAAGCTGAATTTTTAGATAAATGCTGATCCTTGGATCTCTCTTACATCAAAGAATCCTGAAAAAATGTACTCAACTGTTTTAAATATTACTGACACTGAAGACTGGAGTAATGATGCTGCAAATCTAGCTTTAATACTTTTTGAAATTCAGTGGTTTTAATTTTGGAAAATTTTTATGTGTAGTTTTGGTTTTAAAAAATGTCTGACAAAATGGATTGTTATGAATTATTCCAGAGTGATAATTTGGCCAAAGCTGTATCTGCAGCGTACACGTTCCTCCTGAAGCATCCTGATGATGAGATGATGCAGAGGAACATGAACTATTACAAGAGTTTACCTGGAGCTGATGAACATTTGAAAGACCTGGAGACCAAGTCATATGAGGTGAGACCCCACACACAAAACAGTGAATTAGAGGAAATCAAATCCTCACATTAATCCTATTGTTAATGCAGCTTGAGAGCAGCTGCCATTAGAGCAAAAGGGGGTCAAACTAAATACTAGGAAAGAGACTTCTTTCTAAAACATTAAAAAATCCTCAAGACCCCAAACTTTTGAACGGTAGCAGTGTTCTAAAATGACTGTTTTTTTGTTTTTTTTAATCAAATATAAATTTATGTCTCAATCACATTTACTTGTATTACTTGTTGTAATGCATCTGTTGAATGTAATAAACTGTGTTATAAGCTAAAGTTACATGGTGGTTCTTCTTATTTAGACGCTGTTTATTCGGGCCGTGCGGGCCTACAATGGTGATAACTTCAGAACGTCTGTGTCAGACATGGAGTTGGCATTGAGAGACTTTTTCAAGGTGTATGACGAGTGCATCGCAGCATCAGAGGGATCCAGACAGATCAAAGACTTCAAAGACTTTTACCCGTCTATTGCAGGTTGGCATATTCCTGCTGCTCTTGTCATGTCTGCCCTTGAGATCCTTTGTAACATTAGCTGAAACATAACAACATGTCTGTTTCTCTCTTTAGATCATTACACAGAGGTTCTGGAGAGGAAGGTTCGCTGTGAAAGCGAGCTGACGCCGGTTGTGGGTGGATTTGTTGTTGAGAAATTTGTGGCAACCATGTACCACTACCTCCAGTTCGCTTATTATAAATGTAAGTCTAGAAAGTTCTCTATTCAAACTACATACTGTATGTGAACCATGAATGTGAATAACTGCCATGAAACACACTTCCGTTCAAAAGATTCTTTTCTTCAATCTCATTCAGTGAATGATCTAAAGAATGCCGTACCGTGTGTGGCCAGCTACATGCTCTTTGATCCTAGTGATGAAGTGATGAAGAATAATGTGGATTATTATCGGTACCACAGAGAAAAATTTGACCTCACTGATGAGGATTTCTTCCCTAGAGCGGTAGGTGTCTCACATCATGATAAACAACGAATAAACACTTTTATTTACTTTTAAATGTTTGATGTTGTACTCATTCTGCATTCTCACATGACAGGAAGCAGTACGGTATTACAATCAAACGACGCTACAGCTGCAAATGCTAGAATTTGCCAAACAGAAGTTCCAGCCAGATGATGAGGTGAGAGCTGAGCGTTTTTGTACATGGGTTATTTGGATGCTTGTTGAATATTCACAAATATTTTGCTGAACTACAAATATTCGGAGTAGTGCTGAATGCTTGTAGTATGAGTTTTGGCCACATGGCTGCGCACTATGCTTACAGATTCACTATGAACCGTCTACTCTACTGCGTCACCCTCTAGTGGCTGATAATTTGTTTTTATATGCTTATGTAATTAACGTGCAGTGCTATTTTCGTGTCATTGAGATACTGTTATAGTTTTATGTACACTGCCGTTCAAAAGTATGGGATCAAAAAGACTTGTAATGTTTTTTAAATAAGTCTTTTATGCTCATCAAGGCTGCATTTATTTGATCCAAAATACAGAAAAAACGGTAATATTGCTAAATGTACAATTAAAATAAAAAATAATGGTTTCTATTTTAATATACTTTAAAATATAATTTATTCCTGTGATCAAAGCTAAATTCTCATCAGCCATTACTCCAGTCTTAAGTGTGACGTGATCCTTCAGAAATCATTCTAATATGCTGATTTATTATTAGAATTATCAATAATGGCAATAGTTGTGCTGCCAATTTTTTATTTTATTTTATTATTATTATTATTTTTTTTTAACCTGTGATTATTTTTTCAGGATTCTTTGACAAATAAAAAGTTAAAAAGAACAGCATTTATTCAAAACAGAAATCTTTCCTAACAATATAAGTATTTGCTATCGCTTTTTTATCAATTTAACACATCCTTGCTGAATAAAAGTATTAATTTCTTTCAAAAAAAAAAAAAAAAAAAGAATAAAAATTCTGACTCACTCCAAACCTTTGAACGGTAGTGTATATACTGTTATAAAAAAGTATCAATAAGAAATATTAAACAGCATAACTGTTTCCAGCACTGATAATAAATCAGCATATTAGAATGATTTCTGAAGGATCATGTGACACTGAAGACTGGAGTAATGATGCTGAAAATCCAGCTTTGATCACATGAATAAATTAGATTTTAATGCATATTAAAATAGTATATTAAAACATTATTTTTACATCATAATAATATTTCACAATATATATTATTTTTGATCAATTAAATGCAGCTCTGATAAACAAGAAACTTTTTAAAAAAATTACAAAATCTTTTGAAAGGCAGTGTATAAGTATAGTTTTTTGGCAAGATTTTGAATTAGTTTTTAACGTTGTATTTTAGTTAAAATTCTAGTAATTTTGTGTGTGTTTTTTGTCACTTTAATTAAAAAAAAAAGTTTATACTAAAATTTAATTCATTTTTATTTCAGGTTTATTTTTTATTTTTTTTAGTACATCAAGTTAAACTAAATAAAAATTAGAAATTTTGCTTTGGCAACTAGCTGAAATAAAATGTTTTTATTTTATTTTAGTTTATTTAAATTATTGCAGAATAAAAAGCAGAATATATTTCAAAATAAACAATATTCTCTCTTTAACTTCCTCCAACCATGTTTCTCTTTCAGGGTGAAGTCTTAGAGTTTCTTGATGAATATCTTGATGCTGAGGAATAAACAGTCTCATTCGCACTGAAAAAAAAAAACATTGTGAAAAAGACCATAAAGGTATTCTCCATTCTGTACCATTTTTGTTCTTGTATTTATTTAGGGGTTGGTGATTGGAAGCGTTGATATCTTTTTACTGAACACATACAGATTTTACAAATGCACAAGCCAAAAGATAATAAATATGAGTCCCTGTCAACTTACTGTATCTCAGAGAAAACAATGTTGTGTTTTTATTTTGTTGGTTGGACTGTTTTAATAAAGATAGCTTTTCTATACTGAATAAAATCCAAGTAGCAATGTACCATGTGGAGATATAAAGGCAGACATGAGCCGCAAAAACTGGTTAAACACTGAAAATGTATTTTTTGGCTGATTGTTACAGATAGAGATGCTATCGTAATAAATCATGTGGATGAAAATGCTTAAACTCAGCATTTTTTGTGCTGTGAAATACTAGTGAATTAACAGTCATGCCATCAACAGTCAAGAAGGGTCTTTCTAGCGAAACGATCGTTTATTTTCTAAAAAAAATTACAATTTATGTACTTTTTAACCTCAAATGCTCGTCTTGTTGAGCTCTGCGTCAACTCTGTGTAATCTAGTTCAAGACAGTTAGGGTATAGGTCGAAAAACTTCCATCTTGTTTTCTTCGTCAACTTCAAAAACGTCCTACATCGCTGCAAAATTACCGACCCAGTGTTTACGAAGTAAACGTGCAAAGAAGATCACACGCCCTTTACAAAAAAAGGTAAAACAGCAATGTAGGACGATTTTAAAGTTGGAGGAGAAAATGAGATGGGAGTTTTTCGACATACCCTGTCTTGAACCGGCATGCACAGAGTTCACGCAGAGCTAGACAAGATGAGCATTTGAGGTCAGAAAGTATATAAATGGTCAATTTTTAAAAAAATAACCTCTTTTTGCTAGATAAGACACTTCTTCCATGGCTGGGATCATTTAGAGCCCTTTGAAGCTGCATTAAAACTGCATTTTGGAAGTTCAAACTCAGGGGCACCATAGACATCCACTATATGAAAAGATATCCTGAAATGTTTTCCCCAAAAAACATGTCTGCTTTACGAGTGAAGAAAGAAAGACATGAACATCTTGGATGACAAGGGGGTGATCAAATTATCTGTTAATTTTTGTTCTGGAACTTCCTCCTTTAATATTTTGTTACTTAAAGTGTTACACTATCTTTGCACAATCCTCCTTCTGGTAGACAGTTTGTGTTTCTTGGCATTTCAGAAGAGCTGACTTACGTTAAGATTTTGAGCTTAGCGATTTTTTTGGTTATGCCAAGCCTCACATAATCTGTTTGGACCAAATGTTAGCACTAATATGTTGTTGATAATTTCACAAATGTCCACTTGGCTGTTATTCAAAATATGTGCAAAATGGTGCTAGGTAGAAGAAATCAAACAAACCTGTCTATTTTCAAAGGCTGAACCAGTATTGCCTGCCCTTAAAAGCAGTAAACATTCAGACTAAATATAATAGCAAAAGACTAAACACTGGACCTTAAGCAAAACACATGAATTTTAAGACTGCGTGTAGACGGTCATTTTTTAATCCAGACTCCCTCCACATCTCTCGTTCCTCATCCCCCACCCCTTCTTTCCCTTTCTCTGTGGGTTTTTCCTACTATGGTGTGATAAACTGCACAGATACTCCATGTTCAAACACATTTAAGCAAGTCTCTGTTCTCCCGCTGTGTGATGTGTTTGTATGCAGGAGCGTTTCTGAGTGTTTCGTCTTTGTTTTGTGGCATGGACATGGAAAACATGTCCCTCTTTTGTGATATCAGATTTGGCCCGGCTGCTCTTACACACATGCAGATACCTGGCAACGCTACGCAAATGTTTGCAGTCTTTTTTTAGGTAGGAAATGTTTTTTAAGCCTCACAGCACTCAAGGAACAGTATAAAGCAGACATTTTTCTCCCAAAGTAATTTATTGGTTAATGTTCCATTAGTTTTCCACAGCTATGTTTAGTCAGATACCCTCATGTCACATCTAACTGACATTGTTACAGTGTAATGTTGATATTACCAAGCAGTTCTAGCTTCAAATGGATTAATAGAACAAAGAGTATGAAATCTCACAGTTCCAAATCACAATAAAAACACTTTACAATTCAGAAAACAACTCTGAGAGGACACCAGAGCAAATAAAACATGTCCCAATAGCCACATTTACCCTACAAATAGTAACTTAAAAATTTTATGGTAAGACGTTTGTGTGTTTATCCACTGTAGCTTTAAATATAACTACAGTAGCCAACTGGAACTGATTTCTTGATCTAAAATGTTGCCTTTTTAAACTTTCTTTGCATTAAGCCACTGTTTACACTAAAACAGCGTTTTAAAATGAAAACGATCCTCGTCTACACTAGCGTTTTCACTACGTTTCAGAAACGATCTCCTTCTACACTACAGAACCGAAAACGAATGTCACAAGACCATTCGTGCAGGTACAACCATAGATATATATAGGTAGATTTCCTGTTATTAGATGGCGGACGCGTCTACGTGCTTGGAGCGGTTGAATTATGCATCTACTTATACATATCTATGGGTACAACAACGAGCACGATGTTATTTTTTACACGGTCGCCAAGGATACACAGAGAGAATGTGGGCAGCCAAGCCATCGTTTTCAAAATTTTCCATATTGGTCCGTTTACACTGAAATGCAGCCGGGGTGAAAACGCCAGAGTACTATAAAGAGAACGTTTTAAAACGAAAACGCACTAGAGTAAACGCAGCCTAAGACTGGAAATTAGATTCTTTTGTAAGTAAACACAAGTGTTTTTGGCTCTTGTATGATAAATCGCTTGTGATGGTCATCATTTGTAAGTATCTTTGGATAAAAGCATCTGCTAAATGGCTAATGTACTAGCTTCTCTACTAAACAGAGATGCCAGGGTTGAAAAACATATTTAAACAACAACAACAACCAACATTCAAAAATATCCAAACAGTTAGATAATGTTAATACTGTCAGCTGATCATTAATGGATACTTACAAATGACCCTGGAAAATTCATGAAGCTTTACTCCACTTTTCTTCATTTATAATCAAATCAAACAATGTAAAAAATGCTACATTTGCTCTAACAACACCTAGAAATAAATGGCTTTACTACACTTCGTTATCAATTATTAATATTATCTAAAAATAGCATACTATATGTTTGAGCTCAGTTGAAATAAAAAGCTATTCTAGACATATCATTTTTTTTTTGTTTTAATTCACTAGTTCTAAAATCAAGTTTTTACATTTATAATACACATGATATAAATATGCCTTATAAACTTCACTGGAGGTGATAAATGACTGAATATTTTGTACAAAACACAGCCAAAAAGTTTGCACTGAACATCAATGAGATATTTGGGAAAGTGTATGTAGAAAAACAGTCTGCTGTGATATAACTTTTATAGCACTACATATTTTTTTTTAAAGAAACTGAAACTCAACAAGCTGTAAATGTGTTGTAAGCCAATCAGAGTCCACCCTCAGTTCCTCTGAGAAGAATGTCTCACCTGTCTGTGAGTGTGAATCTTTTCTGAGTCCTGAGCTCAACCCCAAGAAACTCATTTATTTATAGGAAAAGGGTCTGAAATGAACAACTGCTCATTGTATTCTAAATTTAGGGATGAAAGCTATTTATTCTGCCTGCTCTATGTCTATATGAGCTAAAAGCCAATCAGAATTTACCCTCAGTTCCTCTGACCAGAATGTCTCACCTGTCTGCAAGCTAGAAGCTTTCAATAGCGCACACAGAATACTAAGTTCAACCAGATTTTCTTTTAACCGACTGCTCTCTTTCAAAACCAAAATAGGCTAAAGTCACAATGATTCTTTCACACATGCTTACTCACTAATGGACAAAGCTATAAACACATACAAATGTGGACAGACGGGCACCGTGTACACACATGCACCGACCCGCAGTCCAATGCAGTCCGTCCAAAGCAAGAGAAGACATCAGATTCGTGATATATCAATTATCCACAATACAATGAAAATATAAAGAAAATGAAAACATGGCAAAACAGAAATACAAACTATATAAGCACTAAACAATCCAATAGGCCTTGTGCGATAAAGGAGTGTTGAACACAGACACACTCCTTGTGTTAGTGTGAAAGTCAGGGTTGTGTGGCATTCAGAAATGAATTAAGAAAGTTTCTTGTTTTGTTTTTTGTTTTTGATTCCAATTCAGTTCTTGAATTTGATGGAAATTTAAAAACTAGAAAAGCAAAGATTGCCAACTCTGAATGCTGGTTACAGAAAGCTTTGTTATCTAGAAAGATAGAACAATAGATAGATAGATAGATAGACAGACAGACAGACAAATAGATAGATAGATAGATAGATAGATTGATAGATAGAACATTAGAATGACAGAACAAACGAATGAACTAGATATAGATAGAACATTATATAGAAAGACAATGAATGAACAAACGAGATAGACAGAATGGTGGAATGACAGAAAGAACACGTTAGACCTTTAGAACAAACGAACGATAGATAGATAAATAGAACAACAGAATGACAGATAGATAGAACATTAGAATGACAGAACGAACAAACAAATGGACGATAGATAGATAGATAGAACGACAGAACAAATGAAGGAACGATAGAACGTTAGAACAGAACAAATTAAACAAACGAACAGCAGATAGACAGATAGATAGATAGAAAGATAGATAGAAAGATGGAATGTTAGAAAGATAGAACAATAGAATGTTAGAATGGTAAAACAACAAAAACGAACAAACGAGATAGATAAGTAGATAGATAGATAGATAGATAGATAGATAGATAGATAGATAGAATGACAGACAGAACGTTAGAACAATAGATCGACAGAACAATAGAACAATAGATAGATAGATAGACAGATATTTCACTTTTTCTACTCTGGATTTTGCTGAGCCCTGGTGGACGTAGACTGTAATGTTCACACATAAATGGCTTTGTATGGATGATTGAGTAAGCTGTGTGGCTTTATAAGGATCTGTATGACTTTCACACAGTCTGTTGTAATTCAATGCACTGCGTTTGCCTGTTAGTTCCATTGAGCTGATAGTGCGAGCTCTTTTGTTGCCTCTTTTTATAACACCATACCCCCAAGACCGCACCCACCACCGCTGCTATCACGCCAATGATAATGGCCGCGATCATGGGCCCGCGCCCCGAACCGTGACAGGGGTCTTCTGCACAAGCACCCTCTCCAGCCCGCTCCTGTTGATCCAGACTGTGATCTCCACCTCGTTCCATCACGCTACGATTTTCAGGGTTTTCAGTTGGCACGTGACCAGGGATGTGCTGCAGGATGTGGTCATCAAAGGACTCCCATGGATCTTTGATGACGGGTGTGGGCATGCTGGTGATAAAATCAGGGATACCATCCAGATGTACCATCCCAGAAGGTGTGGATGTGCTCTCAAGGCCCAATCCGCTTTGACTAGTGCTCACGTTTTCAGGAGCAGAAGCTGGGGTGTACGGTATGGGCCACTTGTGTCCAGCAGTATCATCCGGACTGGGTGTGGTCTGAGTACTGAAGGTTGAGGACTTCACATCCACGCCATTTGGACTATCAGTAACACCATCAAACCCCAATGTTTTGGAGTCAGTTTCCTCTGGTGTGTACGTTTCTTTCACAGTTTCATCTTCTGCAAGTCCTTCAGTTGTTTCCTTATGAGGTGTTACAACAGATTCTCCCTTATCAAATCTGGTTGTCCCTTTACCAAACTCCTCCTCATCTCCTTTCCTGTGAATCGTGTCCTCAGGATTTTTCATTTCTCCATCTTCTTCCTCCTCAGGGTTGTCAATCAAACCGCCAGTCTCTTCTTCCACAGGGTTTTTGGTTACATCCTTAAACACCTCAACTTCCGAGTGGCCGGTCAAGGTCTCTGTTTCCGACTCCCCACCTTGTTCTGGTCCCGCCTCCCCTGTGGACTCACCTCCAGCTTTATCTTCATCCTGAGTAACAGGGTATCCATCTAGCCAGGACTCGTCCGTGCCACCAGCACTGGGGCTGGCAGGTTCATCGGTGGGAGGATCTGTCGGATAGTCACGTTCCTCTGTGATTACGTCGGGACCTGACTGGCTGTCAGTTGTTTTGACCATCGTGTGGCTCTCCTCTTCATTGGGGCTTTTGACAAAGGAGGAATCACTGGTGATACCCGCTTGCTTTTTCTCTTCGTGGAAGGCCTCTGAAGGGAACCAGAACATGTGCTTCTGACTGAGTTGAGACACTGGAGGTTCAGTGACGGATATAGTTCGATCTTCATCATTCTCCTCCTCCTCCTCCTCCTCCTCCTCAGACATGACTGTCCGCTCAGGCTCAGGCTCAGGTTCTGGCTCAGGTTCAGGTTCAGGTTCAGGAGAGGATTCCTCTACTTCATGATCAGTGGACTGCGTTCCTCCCGGATTCAAAGAAATATAATGCTCCTCCCTCAGATGGCCATCTGTGAACTTATCTTCATAGTCGATGTGGCCTTCAGGATCATCTGCAACAAATAAAACATATTGAGGACTACGCGGCTACACCCAAAAGCCAAATAAACCCTTTGAACCTCAAGAATTAAGCATCTTGAAGCCTCTGTCTCATATTTCGGTTTTTAAATCTCATCACTGTGTTCGCAGCTCACCTTTCACGCAATGCTGCACCAGGCCGTACCATTCTCCACAGCTGTCGCAAAGCAGGCTAAAGGCCGTATCTCCATTTGGGAGTTTGTATCCTGGGTCACAGGCATACAGAAGTTCATCCCCCAGGTCAAGCCCTGTTTTCCCTTGCAGATGTGAGTATGGGAATGAAGGTGGCTGCCCACATGGAGTATCTGATTGATGAAAGGAAAGGGGAACAGGGTGGTCATGAGGGAGAAGAGATTGTCATAATTTCTAAAAGAAAATTCCATGAAGTGAAAAGGATGAATTACATGTAAGGCCTGTTTCACACTGCAAACTTGCTCACATTGTGACCGCATTTCTGCAACTGCAGCTAGCTATAGATTTTAAAAGTAATTTCTGAGGTACTACAGTGAATAATCTTTTTAGAATCCAGTCATAAATCATAACAGTTATAGGAGGTTAATTATAGCACGGGCAGTTTTTAATGTAATTTAGAATGCATGATTAAAAATTTAAAGCATAAACAGAATGGTTTGGCCCTAGCTTTGAGGTATTATGCTACACAAAACATATCTGAATGAATCAGAAACAGCAGATGGGCTGAATGAGATGCAAATTCAGGAGCAATACAACTTTTCCTTGGTTTCACTTTCTCCTTCTTATGGCTCTGTATAACTATGATCAGCTGTTTTTCCATCTTTGCTGAGGTTTCAGTGTTGTTACAGGAAAGGATGAAGCTGATTGGTTGGATCTTGTCACATGACCTGTGGTGTGCTTGCGGCATTCTGAAAAGTTGAGATGGGATCTCAATGCGCCGTGGACAAACCTGGGAAAAACGAGCGCGTTGCACCTTGTCGCAACCGTGTCGTTTTTGTTATGAGCACGCATACAATGCAACTAGATTTGAAAAACCAACTTGAGCATGCAAAAGAAGCAACATGTGAACGGCCCTTTATGTTTACACTAGTGTGTTTACGTTTTAAAATGCATACATTTTGCTATAGTTACGCCAGTTGTTTACACTACAGCATTTCCCTCAAAAACGGAGACTTTCGAAAAAGCTTCATACCCCATTTTAGTTTGAAAACTCTGGGGTTGCGTTTCAGGCTACGTTTACATGTCAACGATGTAGTCAAAAACGTCAAAAAAGATTTTTCTCTTGCATTTTTAAAAGTTTTACGTATACACAACGTTTTCAAAATGATTCACTTTTACACATATCCACGAAAACTACCAAAAATGCTTTATTACGTATGCCAGGCCAGTAGTTGGCACGCTGTTTGTTCACGCTTGCCTTTAAAATCGACGCATAGTGTGCATGTCTACATACCTAACACGTACTACACTCGCGCATGACGTCACTGTTTTCAAAGATTCCCGTATTGGGTGTTTACACGGAAACGATAACAGTGGTGTTTTTAAAAACTTGCACTTTAAAACCCGTTTTCAGTCCCCAAAACGCCGTTGTAGTGTAAACGCACAGGCCTAAAAAGTTTCCTGTTTTTGGCTGAAAATGTTGTCATGTAAACGGCCCCACAGGCTACGTTTACACTATAGTGCATTTTCGTTTTAAAATGCATAACTTTTGCTACGGTTACGCCTGTCGTTTACACTACTCCGGCGTTTTCGACCCTCGAAAACGGAGATTTTAGAAAATGCTGCAGACCCCATTTTACTTTGAAAACACCGGGCTTGCTCTTCAGGGTAAACTGACCAAAACAAAAACAATGGTGTGGCTGCCTACATTTGCTCTGCATATCCTTGACGACCATGTAAACAATAACATCATGCTCATTTGTTGCGTCTCATTTTAGAGACTCACTTAAGAAAATTAACTGTTAAATTGTCAAGTAAAAAAAGAAAGAAATTTCAGTATTTTTCACCCCAAGGAATAACAGTCAATTTTTTTATGGTTACTTCTTTTACTTCTGACATTTTAAAATGAAAACAAACTAGTGTAAACAACTTTTTCAGCCAAAAAAAGGAAACTTTTTAGGCGTGTTGCCTGTTCGTTTACATGACAACAACCTTTTGGGGACTGAAAACGCATAATTTTGAAAACGGGTTTCAAAGTGCAAGTTTTTGAAAGTACCACCGTTATCGTTTCTGTGTAAACACCCAATGCGGGAATCTTTGAAAACGGTGACATAATGCACATGCGTAGTATGTAATAGGTATGTAGGTATGCGTAGCACTTGTAGATTTTAAAGGCAAGCACGAACAAACAGCGCGACAACTACTGGCCTGGCATAAGAAATACAGCGTTTTTGCCAGTTTTCGTTGATATATGTAAACGCGAATCATTGAAAATGATTAAACTTTTTAAAAACACAAGAGAAGAACTTTTATGTTTTTGACTACATCGTTGTCGTGTAAACGTAGCCTCAGATTCCCTAAGAGATACATTCATTTAAACCCCCAACCTTAGCTCAGTGTTTAGAATTTCTTCCTATATTTTGCGCCTTGTGAACAGTGAGCTTGATCTGCCTGCTACAGTATTTTCTCGTCTTTGCATTCACCTTCAGCTTCTCTGGCTTCTGTTAATGCCCATTTAAAGTTGGTTCATTTGCCCAGTTAAAGAATTAGTTGTGTTATTAATAGTTCTAATTTTTTTCCAACCAGTCAATGTATGCAGTTCAGAGATCTCCTCTGAATTAACAACACTGTGTACATTGCTTATGCACTTATGCCAGTTTTTTAAAAATTCATACCGATTACGGATTTCAAACCGGTTTACCATTTGAACCGGTATATCACCCATCGGTACATCCTTAAATGGTCTTGATTAAGTCAAATTTCATTTCATTATTTCTTTTGAGAAAAAGTGAAAGCAAAGTGGTTTTATATTTATGCACACTAAAAAGTTTAGTTACACTTTAAAATACATAGTTATTTTTATTATTTATCAAAGTCTCTCATAAGTAGATCATTGTATTTGGGGGTCCTTGACATAAATGGTTCTGAAACTCTACTCACACACATGCTTTTGCTCTTCTGCTTTCGTATGCGGTATGAAACAGGCCAAAGTATTTAGGTATGTGTTACATGAAATAGTCCCTCATGATCCCTTATAAGTGAAAAAGCACAGTCCCCTTGTCCAATTTCTTTGTTTCAGTGATTTAAAACTGACCGCTATCTTTCACGCAGAACACGCCCAGTCTCTCAGTGTCCGCGGTTAAATTCTCCAACTGCACATCAACTGGCCTCAAACTCCCCGGGACGCCGCTGCACACTGTAGTCCTGAAATCACACGACGGCAAGTTGGAAGTAAATTAGAGGAATTCTTTCTCAGTTTTTTTTTGTCTTCTCCTTTACTAAGGCAACAGACATGATGTCACTGTTAAACTCTGCTTACATAGGCAGCTCATGTACTATTTCAGTATGCACACAAACACACTTTATGCAGTATATCCCCATCACATTGCTATGTCTCCAGTGTTTGTATAAATTTACATCACAGGTCTGTTTTCTGTCGTGCGTGTGTACGTTTTTTTCAACTTGCGTTGGCCAGTACTACTCTCTGATTGTGTGTCTGTTAGAACAAAAATGTGTAAGTGATAAAAATATGGAATAAGCCAAAAGAAATGCATAATATTTTGGATCCTTGGCATAAAAAATCTAACAGTACCTGCATTTGCAGTGATTTTACCATGGGTAAGCGCTGTTTGTAGACACAATGCAAAGCAGAGTGCCTTGAAACCCTATAACAGTGATCAACACTTTATCAACATTTAGAAAAACATTTAATCATTAAAGATACCAAACAGTTGAACAAATCCAAATCAGTATTCATCACTAGAATAAACAGTTCTTCCACCAAATTATATTGTTCATTACGCCTATTCAGCTGTAGTATGTTCTAAGCAGTAATTAGGAGTTTACTGAGGCAAAAGTCATAGTTAATAGTTAATATTAATTTCACCTTAGAATAAAGCGTGACCCTTGACTTCACAAAGCCAGTCAAGGTTGCTGAATATACTGTGCCTGTCTACAACCAAGAATGTCTGTCTGTTTTGTCCCAAGTCTTTTAGAGACATTCCTCCAAATGTTTGTGAGGGAAGTAAGTTGCTTACCTCACCTTTTAACACTCAGCTGTGAGGTCTTAATCAGAATTATGAGCATGTGGGTATGTCTGAGTGGATGCAGAGTGGGGGCTCAAACCACAACCAGACTGCTTGAGTCCTTACCAGACTGGACTCTCCTGGGACAGTTTTGAGTTACTAGGAAACACCCTGTGTCAAAGATTAGTGATTAAGGCTCAGCTGCACTGAGGTAGACTTTCACATGTATGTCATTTATGTGAAATTTTTGTGTCACGACCAAGAAATCCATGTGTAATCTATAGGCTGTTCTGAAGGGAAGGCCACTCCTTTCGGAAAAACTTGCAGATGCAAGTGATATTCAGCAAAGGCCTCAGACATTCACAAATTCATACTTGATAACAACAGAATGCTTTGCATTTTGTATTCCAGACTCATTAGAAAGAAGTGTAAAGCTTAGAACAAACAATATGTCTTGAATTAAGCTTATTTTTTATTGTAAGCATAAATGTAAGAAAATATACATTATTGTTCAAAAGTTTAGGTTCAGTAATACTTATTTATCACTAAGCAAGGATGTATTAAATTTATCAAAAGTGACATTAAAGACAAAATTTATATTACAAAAATGCTGTTCTTTTGAACATTCGATGCATCAAAGAAACCTGAAAAAATGTGTCACTGTTTCCAGTTAAGGAATGAAGCCACTATTGTTGATAATAATGATAAAAATGATTCTTAATCATCAAATCAGCATATGAGAATAATAATATAATAATATTTCACAATATTACAGATATACTGTATCTTAAATAAAGCATATATTCAGCCTTGATGAATATAAGACTTTTTTCAAAAATATGTAAAAATCTTACAAACTTATAACAAGCATATATATATATATATATATATATATATATATATATATATATATATACATACATACACTACCAGTCAAAAGTTTTTGAACAATAAGATTTTTAATGATTTTTGAAGAAGTCTCTTCTGCTCACCGAGCCTGCATTTATTTGATCCAAAGTACAGCTAAAACAGTACATTTTTTAAAATGTTTTTACTATTTAAAACAACTGTTTTCTATTTAAGTATATTTTAAAATGTAATGAATTTCTGTGATCAAAGCTGACTTTTTAGCATCATTACTCCAGTCACATGGTCCTTCAGAAATCATTTTAATATTCTGATTTGCTGCTCAAAAAACATGTATTATTATTATATTGAAAACAGCTGAAAATAATTTTTTCTGGTTTCTTTGATAAATAGACAGTTCAGAAGAACAGCATTAATCTGAAATAGAACTCTTCTGTAACATTATAAATGTCTTTATCATCACTTTTAATCAATTTAAAGCATCCTTGCTCAATAAAAGTATTCATTTCTATCATTACTTCCCCCCAAAAAAGTATATTGACTCCAAGCTTTTGAATGGTATAGTATATAATGTCACAAAAGCTTTTTTATTTCAGATAAATGATGATTTTTGGATCTTTCTATTCTTCAGAGAATCTTAACCAAAACTTTATATTGATAATAATAATAATGAATGTTTCTTGATCAGCAAATCAGCATATTAGAATGATTTCTAAAGGATCACATGACTGAGGTAAAGAAGCTAAAATTCAGCTTTGAAACCACAGGAATAAATTACATTTTAAAATATATTCAAATAAACAACAGTTATTTTAAATAGTAAAAATACTTCAAAATTGTATTGTTTTTGCGGTAACACTTTACAATAAGGTGTCATTTGTTAACATTAGTTAATACATTATCTAACATGAACCAACAATGAACACTACATTTATTACACTATTTATTCATCTTTGTTAATGTTAGTTAATAAAAATACAGTTGTTCATTGTTTGTTCATGTTAGTTCACAGTACATTAACTAATGTTAACAAACACAACTTGTGATTTTAATAATGCATTAGTAAATGCTGAAATTAACATTAACTAAGCTTAATAAATGCTGTATAAGTATTGTTTATTCTTAGTTCATGTTAACTAATGTAGTTAACTAATGTTAATTAATGAACCTTATTGTAAAGTGTGATCGTTTTTGCTGTACTTTGGATCAAATAAATGCAGGCTTGTTGAGCAGAAAAATCATTAAAAATCATACTGTTCAAAAACTTTTGACTGCTAGTGTATATTATGTAGTAGATTATATATTATATATTACTATATAAAAACATAATATTCAGTTTTCAGATGCCATTTGGTTTGATATTTTGTTATGTAAAGCATTGTTATTTAAGCCTTTTTATATTTGATGTATTTCTTTAGTAATACTATTTTGGGCCACTATACAGTAGATTTCATTTTGGACCACATTTTCGATGTGATAATTATTTTGGGATTTGTGCTCAGTGGTAAAGTAATACATCTCAGCAATGGAGCAGCACATAAAATAAGAACATGGAAGGTGCTGATGTGTTCCCTCACAGCAGCTCAGGTCCATTTCTCTCAGGCCCTGAGGTGTAAATAGGAATGTTCTGGCTGAATTCACAGGTAGGATTCTCTCTGTCTTGCAATCACACACAAAAACACAGATATACGCAAACAAGCTATCTCATTATTGTGCCTCAAAAAAGCCCAAGGCCTGTTCAACAAAACAACACTTTGACTGACAGCATCTGTTCTTCAGGTAATTAATGCTCTTACCCAACACTCGGTCCGGAGAGCCAACCACGCGAGCAGGCTGAGAAGGCACATTCCAACACTGCATGATGCAGGTCGGCCCCCGATGCCACCCGGGCCCCTTGAACCATACAGGCATGTGTTGCTGCCTCGAACCCTTTCTTCTGTCCACCTTTTGAAGAACTCTCCAAATCCAGTAAGAACACACGTCCTAATGGAGAGACTGGTACAAATAGAATGCACATTTTACATTACACATTACCTCAAACAGGGGAAATTAGAAGGACATCAAGAAATTAGGAGAATGCAAGGATATAAACACAGCAAGTTGATATGATATCTACAGGTGGTATGAATGGTATGAATTACAGCACCAAAGAGCTTTTTATGTCAAAAGGAGCAGGATACCCTGAATAGGGTCAAATGAGGGTAGTATTGTACTGTATAAAGTGTGTCTAGCAGTGTTTTGGTCAGTGTAAAGGTGTAAAGCTATATCAAAAGAAGGTTAAAGAAACAGAGATGTACAGTAAATACACTCTTAAAAATAATGGCGCTTCACGATGCCATAGAAGAACCTTTTTTTGTTTAAATGGTTCCATAAAGAACCTTCAACATCTGAAGAACCTTTCTGTTTCACAAAAGGTTCTTTGTGGTGAAAGAAGGTTCTTCAGATTATAAAAAGGTAAGAAAGAGATGTTTCTTTGAAGGACCTTTGAGTGAATGGTTCTTCTATGGCATGAAGTGTGAAGAACCTTTTAAAGCACCTTTATTTTTAAGAGTGTACAAAGATAAAGAGAAATGAATCTATATACGCTCTTAAAACTAAAAATACAAGTTCTTTATCTGCATCTATGGTTCCACAAAGAACCGTTAACCATCCATGGAAACGTTTCATTGCACAAAAAGTAGATTATAGCAAAAAAGTGTTCTTTAGATTATTAAAAAGTTCTTTACACTAAGAAAAATGGTAATTTATAAAAACTGTTTAATATAAGCACACACACCAGACAGCATACTGTCAAATCTTCCATAAGGCAACTTCTTAATTACATCATTAGTTTGTCAAAGTCTCACACAGAGGAAATAAAATAGCAGCTTCAGTGAGTCAATTCCTGTGTAAAAACACTTGCAATTGAGCTAACTTTAGATACAAATTAAACCAAGGTTACATGAGCATGTCACATGCAGCATTTTTTTTCTTAGAATAGAATAATGTCTCATACCTCATGTCTAATAAATACACATCAGTTAACATCATCATTTGGGATCAATTGCAAAAGATAAAGTTAGCAGGTTGGTGTCAGTGAGGTAAATCCAGACTGAGTCATGTTCAGAAGTCTGACTAATCAAGATGACCCACCACAAACAAGCCGTCATCTTATCAATCGTTTGTTACAAATTCATTAGTGTCATATTGATGAGTCTGTTAGGCTGATGTGAAGATATCAGGGGTTTGTGGTGGATGAACATGAAATTCATTAGATCTTTAGTTAAAGGGCTTTAACACTACAGACAACTAAACACATCAGTTAATATGTGTGAGAAAGGCTGGTCAAACCTACCTTAACATACTTCAACATACAAAACTAAGAGCCTCCAAAAATATGGGACAAAACTGGATAGATGCTTTATTTTGTGTTTAGATGGCTGTGTATAAAAGAAATATCATAAAAGAAAAAAGCCTACAACACCAAAACAAAAAACACGTAAGCCATAGATTTTTTTTTTTTTTTTTTTTTTTACTAATATCAATTTTCTTTCATTTGACTAAAACTTAACAGTTCATTAAAAGGTGAAAATATGTGATTGTTTCTAAAAAACATACTAACCTTGACACACAATTAAACATCTACAGGGGTCCTATCAGTTTTATAGTTTTCTTGTCACATGACAACAAAATGGCTTCTTTCGTGTTAGTTATGCCAGACTGACTTTGAATTTGGCTGACAAAAATATTTTAAATATTGATATTTTACCTTAACATTTCTAATTTTTAAGATTTTCAGTCTTTGAATGAGCCTCCAGACACCATCTAAACCTTTTTTAAAGCTGCATTATAAAATAATAACTTCAATTTATTATTTATTCAAATTGATCTTTATAATCCGATTTTTTAAAGTATTTTTACATTTTTAAAAACTTAATATACTGAACACACATGGGTCACGGATATATATCAGTAAGATCAGTAAGACTTGTAATGTTTCTTAAGAATAAAGGTGCTTCACGATATCATAGAAGAACCTTTTTTGTCTAAATGGTTCTATAAAGAACCTTTAACATCTGAAGAAGCTTTCTGTTTCACAAAAAGTTCTTTGTGGTGAAAAAAGGTTCTTCAGATTATAAAAAGGTAAAAAGAGATGGTTTTAAAGAACCTTTGACTGAATTGTTCTTTGTGGAACCAAAAATAGTTCGTCTATGGCATCACTGTGAAGAATAGTTTAAAGCACCTTTATTTTTAAGAGTGTGCTCATCAAGGCTGTATTTACTTGATCAAAAATACAGCAAAAACTGTAATATTGTGAAATGTTATTACAATATGAAATAATGGTTCCTATTTATTCATGTGATGCAAAGCTGAATTTTCATCGGCCATTACTTCAGTCTTGTCACATGATCCTTTAGAAATCATTCTAATATGCTGATTTAATTATCAATATTGGCAACGGTTATGGTGTCAAATATTATTTGAAGAACCTGTGATACATTTTCCAGGATTCTTTGATAAATAAAACATACTCAAAACATAAATCTTTTCCAAAAATAGAAGCCTTTGCTATCACTTTTCATCCATTTAACACATCTATGCAGAATAAAGGTATTAATTTCTTTTTAAAAAGGAAAGAATAAAAATGTACTGACCTTAAACTTCTGAACAGTAGTGTATATTTCTATTTTGAATAAATGCTGCTCTTTTTTTTCAACTTTTTATTCATCAAAGAATCCTGAAAAAAGTTTAACAGGTTCAAAAAAAAAAAAAAAAAAAAAAAAAAAAAAACTAAGCAGCACTATAATACACCAGCATATTAGAATGATTTTTCAAAAATCATGTGACACTGAATACTGGAGTATTCAGCTTTGATCACAGGAATATATTAGATTTTAATATATATTAAAATAGAAAAAAACGTTATTTTACATCGTAATAATATTATATAATACAGTATTACATTTTTTTCTGTATTTCTGATAAGCATAAGAAATTCCTTTAAAAAACAAACTTTTCAACGGCAGTACTGTATAGTATTTTTATATATTTATAGTATGCATATATATTTATCACAAATGTTTAATCACACACCAAGAACAAATATACCATTCACACAGCGTGTTCTAATCTTTTGGAAGCTGGACACCTGCATGCGTCCATTCATCACCTCGCGTAGCCTAAATGTGTATTGCAGAGGCGCGTAAAACAAATTACCGCACCCAGATCGTTAAGAGAAACCCACCGTCCGCACACATCAGGCAAGCCAAGTATCCCAGCAGCGACAGGAGCGTGAGCTCGCGGTGACAGCCTCGCCCCATGCTGAAAGAGTGTTTCTGGAAAAACGGAGGTAAAACTTTTCCAAATCTGTCAGGAAAGGTGAAAAATCCCAATTGAATAGCGCTCTCCAAACGGACAGGTCCGATGATTCCGATAGCTGAGAGAAAAGAACTAATAGACGCGGTGACAGAGGTGCAAGGGGAGGTTTATCTGACCAAGAAGTACATTACCGAGCTGCTGGTGCGCCCGTGCGAAAACTCGCACGGCGTTGTCAGTAAATACGTCATGACTCAGAACCTGTGCAGTACCGCATGAGAACAGAGACTCTAAGCACTGGGATTGTTCCAGTGCCGTGGGGAGTCCGGCTCATAATGGTTTGTGCTTCCCTGGCACAGAGGAAAGTTTGCCACCGTGTAATGCGTTTTTTTTTTCTTTTTTAGGAGCGGACCCTTAATTTTGGTGAGTCTTGTCACCATAGCGCGCCTGGCTGCATGTCAGTTCAGAACGAGCAGGACAAAACCAACTGTGTCTGTGTCCCAAATTCTTGGGGCCAACGTCAGGACACAGTAACTTTGATGAAGCTGCCCAATATGGGCGCTCTTGGACACTATGTGACGCGAAAGCATAATGGGTGTCTTGGCCCACCACAACCACCCACAAACACACACTCCCACTCACATTCATTCGACTCTAAAGGCTTTTATGTGTACGTCTGTGCTGGAGAAAGAGGTAGTGAGTGTGAATTAGCAAGTATGTTTGTTTTTTAGTGAGTAAGTGGCAGGATTGTGGCCAGCACAGGCTGAGTGTGTCTGAACAGCTTCTAATGTTATTTGGTTCAATAACAGAGCTGAGTGTGATCCTAAATTCCTTACCTTATTATTTAGTCAAGGTATTAGCCAAACAATTACAGCTTAAAGCCGGCACACACATATAGAGCGGTGCTAGGGCATTTGCGAACCTGCGTAAATTTGAACTACACTGAGATCAGTTCTTCACCAAAAGTTAAACAAAACAAAACGTTCAACAAGACGTCCTGGTCTAGAGGCACAAAGCCACCAAAACACAGCTGACAAACTAACAAAAATATATTCTATAAGAACGCTTTTATAATGTTCCCATTAAGTTATGTAAATTATTTGAAACATTGAGCTTTTTTTTTTTAAAAATTAAATAAAATAAAAAAAACCCTCTCATTTATGCAAAAGTTAGCAAAAACATTTAGGAACATTCCATTTTTAACACTTATGTGAATGTTACTTTTGAATGTTCTCTAAATGTTTTGACCCTGTGCGTTAGACAAACATCCAACTAGAATGTTTAAGAAAAAAAAAAAAAATTCTATTAATGATATATAATAACATTTGTGACCCATAAGTGTCATAAGTGTCATTTTTTAAAATTGAGATTTATACATCATCTGAATAAATAAGCTTTCTACTGATGTATGGTATGTTAGGATAGGACAGTATTTGGTCAAGATACAGCTATTTGAAAATCCTGAATCTGAGTGCGCAAAAAAAATCAAAATATTGAAATATTGTCCAGATGAAATTCTAATTCCTTGATTAGTAATATGAAGGCATATTACTAATCAAAAATTACGTTTTGATATATTTACGGTGGGAAATTTACAAAATATCTTCATGGAACATGATCTTTACTAAATATACTAATGATGTTTGGCATAAAAGAAAAATGAATAATTTTGACCCATTTATAATATATTTATAATATATTTCCGCTACAAATATACCTGTGCTACTTAAGACAAATCTTTGAATAAAGGTTCTTTTAATGCTACTGGAATAATGTTTGTTCTTAACTTTGAGAGAACCTTTCCAGAATGTTAACCAAAATTCGGAGAAAGTCCCCTGTTAGCTGTGTCTTTTTTTTGGTCAGATTCAATGCTTCTTATTTTTATATCAATCTGTTTTTATTTCTGGCATTCATTTGTTGACAAAACATTCTTTTCATAGTCTTCTGGCTCATTCACACAGTCTTTGGCAAACTGGTAGCAATGTTCTTGGCTTCCATCTTGTTGTCCTGCCATGCACACCATTCTTGTTCAGTCCCTGATGGTGGACTCCTGGACAACCTTAGCAAGTGCAAGAAAGGCCTGTAGATGCTGACATCATACTGAGGTTGTTTGGAACCTTCTGGAATCTTGCTGTTGGAGTGATTTTACTCCTAGGAAGAGTAACGGTGATGTTAAACTTATTCCATTCTTCCATTCTGAAGACAAACTCCTTAGTTCTGTATCCTTTTTCAGCCTCAGACTGTAGCACGACTACACATTAGGCACAAACTTGCCGGTAATTACCTTATAATAAATAGTCCTACTAAACACGTCATGTTGCAATAGCTGAATAATGACTAACCGAGAAATACTGAAAGACTATTCAATAGCTGAATAATAACTAACCGGAACATTTTCAAGCGCCATTCACAGACTGAAAATTATTAAAGATCAAAACTCACCTGCAATGCGGTTCTCTTTCGCCCTCTGCTGCTGACCAGGAATACTGCAATGCAAAAACACATTAAGTATCTATTTATGTACAGAAATTAACATTTTATAACATTCAGACTGTATGAGTTTGCAGGGCTGTAATTTTTTTTTTTTTTTTTTTTTTTAGATTTTGTACCTTACCAAAGTATTATTGAATTTAGTCGCATTTCCCAGATAAAATAATACATTGCTTTTCACTATTGAATTTACTTCCAAAGTACATAGTGCATTTTCGCAAGTCGTCATGACATCGCTGAAGACAGGCAAACATGTGTAAACAGACAGCAATCAGTTTATGACTATTCAACTAGCAATAAACTATAAAGTGTATTTAACAATCTCAGCTAACTGGTTTCAGGATACTGGCTGTAGTTTAACATCTTATGTTAACGGAACCTTACAAAACATGGACATTTTGCAATCTTTATTTAATATAAAGATACATAAATACAATTAAACATGGAAACGTTTTACTTGTGTATGTTGGTTGGATGCTTCGAAATTAAAATGATACAATCTTGAAAGTGCCCATATTTTTACATAAGCATATTTTCTGCTCTGCTAAGAGAGACATTGTGCCAAAATATTGTTTTTTGACATTTAATTCTGTATGAATACATTTTATTCTGTATGATCAAAGTGTCACTGTTCATTCCCCTGCACTTCCATTGTGTGTCAACCACTACACACCTATGCAACCTCATACATCATTATCAAAACAAACCCACCACGCGTGTTTTTCCCGCAAAAGTGACGTCACGACAGCCACTCTTTTGAGCCCCTAGAGCGCAGGAGCGCGCATTAGCTCCAGTGCTCATAAAAAGGATTATTCTTTAAGCTTATTTGCCAGACACCTCTTGCATTTTATTGGCGTCGTTTAAAGATTAAGCAGCACTCACTTGAGGCAGGAATTTGCGCTCGAGCGGAAATGTAGTCAGAGAGGCAGCTCGGGAGGCGGAAGTGAGGTTAGAGCAGCAGTCTGCTCCGTCCATGTTATTATTGTTATTTTGGCTGTGTGATGGTTCACGGACGGCGGCCAGCCCGGGATTTCTCCGGTTACCAGCGCAGATACGAACGGCTAGCAGGCCACACGTTACAGCTGCGCGTCTGTGTCACAATAGTTTGATCGCCAGCGTTGACAAAACGCGCAAACGTCGCTGTGCGCAGCGCTTGCCGAGGACTGTCTTTATTATTGACACTGCAACAGACATGAACGGCATCACCAAGGGCAGATTTGAGGTAAATCATATCGAATGTACTGTGGACGTGGCTGTCGAACTGTGATATTTTGCCTGAGGAAACGAAAACGGGCGGTGGCAGGTTGTCTGAGCGATGACAGTGTGTTTAAGCGTCTGTTTGTGTTGGTGGGCGCGCGCGCGTGAGGGACTGACTGCGTGCGTGCCCGCGCGTGTATGTCTGCAAGGGTACTGAGTGTGTGTGTTTTGGACCAAGCAGAGCTCTATTTTTACGTGCCTTGTTTAGGCTTTTGTTCGTCAAGGGTAATCCCGTCCTAACACAACGGCACCAGCTGACCGTGTCAGCAACGGGCGCTGCGCCTGAATCCGTTTAACGTTAGAGTTGGCTGGTGTTCTCGGAGTTTAGATCAAGCTGATTGGCTTGCTGACGTGCCCTGAATGCGAGGGCTTGAGAAGATGTCACAAAGCAGCAGTGTTATCTAAGACACCCGCTGATGCTATTTGTCCTTCTTGTGCAAGTGAAGTTGCGCCAGGCCAAGGCGTGTCTGAACCAGCTTTGAGCTTATTGATTGTGTGCATGAGCATAACTGGTGCTGGGTGAGCTTTATGTAATGCGTTTTGTGTCATTTCATATTGTCCAGGTGTTCTCAAACAGTGATGAGGCCCTAATCAACAAAAAACTTCCCAAAGAGCTTCTGCTCAGGTGAGACCATCATAATTAATCCTTCTTGTTGCAATAAATGGCAGATTACGTTGTAATAAATTTTGGAAATATCTGTCTATCTGTCTATCTATCTATCTATCTATCTATCTATCTATCTATCTGTCGGCCTGTCTGTGTCTATCTATTGGTCTGTCTGTGTCTATCTGTCTGTCTGTCTGTCTGTCGGACGGTCGGTATTTCTCTGTCTATATCGGTCTTTCTGTCTGTCGGTCTCTATCTATCTATCTATCTACCAATCTGTCGGCCTATCTGTATCTATCTATCAGTCTGTCTGTCTATCTATCGGTCTATCTAATTTGTCTGTCTGTCTGTCTATCCATCGGTCTATCAATCAGTCTGTCTGTTTATGGGTTTGTCTGTCTGTCTGTCTCTATCTATCTATCTATCTATCTATCTATCTATCTGTCGGCCTGTATGTATCTATCTATTGGTCTGTCTGTATCTATCTATCAGTCTTATCTAATCTGTCAGTCTGTCTGTCTATCGGTTTGTCTGTCTGTCTCTATCTATCTATCTATCGTCTGTCTGTGTCTATCTATAGGTCTGTCTATCTATCTATCTATATCTGTCTATCTATCCGTCTATCTGTCTGTCTGTCTCTATCTATTGGTCTGTCTCTATCTATCTATCTATCTATCTATCTGTCAGTCTATCTGTCTATCGGTCTGTATCTATCTATCGGTCTGTCTGTCCATCTCTATCTATCTGTTTGTCTGTCTGTTTATATCTATCTGTCTATCTATCGGTCTGTCTTTTTGTATTTTTTTTTTTTTTTTGTCTTTTTTGTTTTTCCATTCAAATTGCTTTATTAGTCTGACATAATTTTGTACAGGAAGTGGGTAGAGAGGAAAAAACAGAATAATAAATTAAAAAATTAACAAGTATTTAAACATCTTTGTTTTTATTTCAGGATTTTCTCCTTCCTGGATGTAGTTACATTGTGTAGGTGTGCCCAAGTATCCAAGGTATGTTCAACTGCTTGTTTAGTTAAAATTAAACGAAACTGCCTAGAATTAAAATAGTTTTCTAACAGTGCTTCCTCCTTTCCTCTGTGGATGAACAGGCGTGGAACGTTCTTGCATTAGATGGAAGTAACTGGCAGAAGATTGATCTCTTCAACTTTCAGACAGATATTGAGGTGAAAAAGCATGTGTGAAGTAAATGTTTTGGTTTGTGATTTCAGATACAGTCTTGTGTGTTATTGGGTTTTGCTTTGTATGTCTGACTTAGTATTTTATCAGTGATATGTGCTATGTGCTTTAAATTGTCCGTCTGGGCGTTATGTGTGTGGGATTAACACTGGGTCAGTAGGCTTTTCTACTGAATCCATAGACTGTAACGTCATCCCTGATCCTCTGTGCCTGAGCTCTCTCTCTCTCTCTCTGTCTTTCTATTAGGGACGTGTCGTGGAGAACATCTCGAAGCGATGTGGGGGGTTTTTGAGGCAGCTCAGTCTTCGGGGCTGCCTCAGTGTGGGAGATGCCTCCATGAAGTGAGCCACATTACTTTTTGTTAATTAAAACATGCACTGTATGATTGCACAGTTCATGCAATTATAAAACTGTCCGATCAAAGTATAAAGTAGCAAAAAAAAACTCAAAGTGGCAAGTTAAATATCAGATATATTTCAAATAGCTAACTGGATTATGCAGCAGTTTAGCTTTCACTGTTACAAAAGTCTTGTCGGTGGAAATGTGTCATATTGTGGCTGGTTAGGAGATGGTGTAAGGATTATTTGTTGCTGTTGTTGTTTTGCACCCTGTTTACCATGTTTTTACTGTGTAGTTTTTCTGTTTAACATTGTCAGCTGAGAGGTTTCATTTGATTTGGCAGGACCTTTGCTCAGAACTGTCGCAACATTGAACATCTGAACCTCAACGGCTGCACCAAGATCACAGACTCCACCTGCATCAGCCTTAGCAAGTTCTGCTCCAAACTTCGCCACCTTGACCTGACCTCTTGCGTGTCCATCACCAATCATGCACTTAAGGCCTTAAGGTGGGGGAAGTTAAATGGAAAAGCGCTGGGTTATTAGTTTTGATTGTGTATATAATGTTAAATATCATGACCATAAGTCCTGTTTGGGTTATCTCAAATCATGATGATTATTGGACGAAATATTGACGTAATTGAGCGTAAAACAGGACAACGATATCATTGCTTCATTTTGTTAGGAGTGAAAGACTCAAATTTTAAACACTTGATGATCTCAAAGCTAACACACATGGACAAAAAAATACAAAACTGTGATTTTGATTTTATGAAGTCTTTAAAACTTAACTGGGGAGTGTTAAAGCCTAGTTTTGATTTTTTGTCAGGAGGGTGACTTTGTTAATGATTATAAGTCTGTCACCTCTGTCACATTTTTATAATATGAATCTTTTTCACAGGTGTAGTAGATTATAATGTATGAGCTGGTGAAACAGGAAATTCTGAGAGTGAATATTTAAACAGACTAAGACCAATTATTAACTCATTGGTAGACATTTGAGATCATTTCTGTTTATACTCCCACATCTTAAAGGGAAAGTTCACACAACAATGAAAATTCTGTCATTAATTCTTCACTCTTACGGCATTCCAAACCTTTGTTCATCTTCAGAACACAAATTAAGATATTTTTGATGAAACCCAAGAGCTTTCAGACCCTGCATAGACAGCAACGACTGACACGTTCAAGACCCCGAAAGGTAGTAAGGACAGCGATAAAATAGTCCATGTGACATCAGTGGTTCAACTGTAATTTTATGAAGCTACAAGAATAATTTTTGTGCACAAAGAAAACTAAAAATAACTTCATTCAACAATTTCTTCTCTTCTGTGTCAGTGGACGTGCATTCACAAGAGTATCATAATGCAGTAACTTGAAATAAATAACTTTTAATAAAATAAATAAGTTTGGTTTGTATAGATTTAGATTGGTGTTAACATTATTTTTTTTTTAACATTTTGTTTGCTTCATACCCTTATGTTGGCTCTTTCTGTTTGCTAGTGAGGGCTGTCGGATGTTGGAGAATCTGAACCTGTCCTGGTGCGATCAGATCACGAGTGATGGCATCGAGGCTCTCAGCCGTGGCTGCACAAGTCTCAGAGCTCTGTTTCTGAGAGGCTGCACACAGGTACATACAGTTGAAGTCAAAAGTTTGCATACACTTTGCAAAATCTGCAAATTATTAATTATTTTACCAAAATAAGAGGGATATTTACATATAGTCCACAAGAGAAAATTATAGTTACATTTATAAAAATAACCCTGTTCAAAAGTTTACATACACTTGTTTTCTAATACTGTGTTGTTACCTGGATGATCCACAGCTGTTTTCTTTTGTTTAGTGTTAGTTGTTCATGAATCCCTTGTTTGTCCTGAACAGTTAAACTGCCTGCTGTTCTTCAGAAAAATCCTTCAGATCCCACAAATTCTTTGGTTTTTCAGCATTTTTGTGTATTTGAACCCTTTCCAACAATGATTGTATGATTTTGAGATCCATCTTTTCACACTGAGGACAACTGAGAGACTCATATGCAACTATTATAGAAGGTTCAAACGCTCACCGATGCTCCAGAAGGAAAAAACAATACATTAAGAGCTGGGGGTGAAAACTTTTGAATGGAATGAGGATGTGTACAATTTTTTTTATATTTCGCCTAAATATCATATTCTTTTAATTTTCGTACTGCCCTTCAGAAGATACTTACATGTTCCCCAGAAGACAAAATAAGTTAAATTTACCCTGATCTTCAAAATTAAATAAGTTTTCACCCCCCGCCCTCGGCTCTTAATGCATTGTGTTGTCAGATGTGCAACACTTCGAGAGAAATCATCGACAATAATTGTTAAATGCGTCATTTCAGCTTGATGATACTGCACTGAAGCACCTTCAAAAGCACTGTCCGGAGCTCATGACAATCAACATGCAATCATGCACAGTAAGACTTTGATTCATTACTATGCTAGAGCTAAATATTGCTTATGAAAAACAAAGACAGATTATCTAAATTTCTTGGACATAATTAAGATACTTTATCTGTCTTGCAGCAAATCACAGATGACGGCTTTGTGAGTTTGTGCCGCGGTTGTCACAAACTGCAGATGGTTTGTGTGTCTGGCTGCAGCAACATCACAGACGCTTCTCTGACTGCCCTCGGCCTCAACTGCCAACGGCTCAAGTAAAGCTTTCTTCATCTGTACGCAGATAAGCACACATATCCACAGAGAGTCGTTCATTCACATCGCATGTGTCTTCCTTAGGATCCTGGAGGCTGCTCGCTGCTCACATGTGACTGATGCTGGTTTTACTGTTCTTGCCAGAGTGAGTAATCACATAAACACCCCGAAACAACAAAACATAAACGCATTGGATTTAGACAGCATGCTTTGTGTTGGAAGACATTGCCGATGTGAGAGGATTCTCAAACAAACTCTGCCTTCTGTTTCAGAATTGTCATGATTTGGAGAAGATGGATTTAGAGGAATGTATTTTGGTGAGTTTAAAATCCTTAAGTAGCTATGTGGTGTTTATTTCCTAGTCATCATGGACGGGTTCACTTTTATGCATTTGAAGGGTAATGTATACACTACCAGGCAAAAGTTTTTGAACAGTTAGATTTTTAATGTCTTTTAAAGTCTCTTCTTCTCACCAAGCCTGTGTTTATTTGATCCAAAATCCAAATTTGATCCAAAGCAAAAGCAGTAATATTGTGAAATTTTTTTTACTGTTTAAAATAACAGTTTTCTATTTAAATATATTTTAAAATGTAATTTATTCCTGTGATTTCAAAGCTGAATTTTAGCATCATTACTCCAGTCACATGATTCCTCAGAGATAATTATAATATGCTAATTTGCTGTTCAAGAATCATTTTTATTATTATCATCATCAATATTTTAATCAGTTGAGTACATTTTTTTTTTTTTTTCAGGATTCTCTGATGAATGGAAAGATCCAAAGATCAGAAATCTGAAATAAAAAGCTTTTGTTACATTTATACACTATACCATTCAAAAGCTTGGAGTCAGTATACTTTATTTATTTTTTTATTTAGCAAGGATGGTTTAAATGGATCAAAAGTGATGATAAAGACATTTATAATGTTACAGAAGATTTCTATTTAAGATAAATGGTGTTCTTCTGAACTTTCTATTCATCAAAGAAACCTGAAAAAATTTTACTCAGCAGTTTTCAATATAATAATAATAATAATAATAATAATAATAATAATAAATGTTTTTTGAACAGAAAATCAGAATATAAGAATGATTTCTGAAGGATCATGTGACTGGAGTAATGATGCTAAAAATTCAGCTTTGAATTCACAGGAATAAATTACATTTTATAATATATTCAAATAGAAAACAGTTCTCAATTTTACTGTTTTTGCGGTACTTTGGATCAAATAAATGCAGGCTTGGTGAGCAGAAGAGACGTCTTTAAAAAACAAAAAAACTTACTGTTCAAAAACTTTTGACTGGTAGTGTAGTAATTCAGTAAAATTCACTTTTCTATTTCAGTAAATGTTAAAATTTAATTTATTACTGTGATGGCAAAGCTGAATTTTCAGCAGCTATTAGTCCAGTCTTCAGTGTCACATGACCAGAAATCATTCTAATATACTGATTTGGTGCTCAAGAAACATTTCTAATATCAATGCTGAAAAAAGTCGAGCTGCTTAACGAAGAATATCTCCAAAACAAAGATTCACATATAATGTACTCACCCCCTTGTCATCCAAGATGCTCAGGTCTTTCTTTCTTCAGTCGTAAAGAAATTATGTTTTTTGAGGAAAACATTTCTGCATTTTTCTCCATATAATGGACTGATATGGTGCCCCGATGTTGAACTTCCAAATGCAGTTTAAATGCGGCTTCAAACGATTATATGTGAATCTTTGTTTTGGAAGTGGACTTCTCCTTTAATATTTTTACAGAAACAGATTTACTAGCACTTCTGATCAAATTAATGCATCCTTGCTGAATAAAGGTATTCATTTCATTAAAGAAAAAGTCTGACTAACCCCTAAATTTTGAATGATGTTGCATTTATATGGGGTAAGTTGTCACAAGGCAGCCTACAACAAAATTTAAACAGTAAAACAACTATGAAACAGAAACAATGTTCATTTTTTACATTTATGGTATGCTAGTTCATAAAATATTACATATTCTAATTTATCATTGAATGCCTACCTCTACTATATAGTCAAGGTATCTTGAGGCTTTCTTTTTACTGTTAAGCTGTGTCTGTTTCCTTGCTGCAATTTATCCTGATTTGTCAGCATGCTGATATTAATGTTCTGTGTCTGTATGTCCCATTCAGGTGACTGATAACACTCTGGTTCAGCTCTCAATTCACTGCCCTCGGCTGCAGGCGCTGGTAAGTGTATGAGAGGGAGAGTGTGTGGGAGTATTGCTTCCATGCTTGTTATTTATGGCTTTCTGTAAAAAAATTAGAAAGCATGGCCATTTTTTTTTTTTTCTGAGGCTCATTCTTTATAGCCTGCTCACTTTGGCATATATGTGTGTGTGTGTTTTCTAGAGCTTGTCTCACTGTGAGTTGATAACAGATGATGGAATCAGACACCTGAGCAGCAGTGTGTGTGGTCAGGAGCGTCTGCAGGTCGTGGAGCTGGACAACTGCCCCTTGATCACAGACATCACACTGGAGCACCTCAAGAGTTGCCAGCGTCTGGAACGCATCGAGCTCTATGACTGCCAGCAGGTCACCCGTGCGGGCATCAAACGAATCCGGGTCTGTGGAAAATAATTAGAAAAAATAATTGCTAGATATGTCACAACGCATAGTCTCAAATGTAGCAAACACATACTGACAAAAATGATCTCCATTGAGGTGCAGACTCAAATGTGCAGTGTCTGTTTAAAGTGTCAGCAAGAAAGTGTGTATATATATATATATATATATATATATATATATATATATATATATATATATATATATATATATATATATATATATATATATATATATATATATATATATAACACTTGGGAAACAGGCAGTATTTCTTTATTAAGGTGTTTTACCACCATTTGGCTTTAATACAGCTTCCAGCCTCGTTAGAATAGATTTGCACAACTTTTAAATAGTCTCCAGTTGAATGTCATTTACCAGAACATCTGCCAGTTGTTTTAGAGATGTTGAAGGAGGGAACCGGCTTCTCAATTTTCTCTCCAAAATGGCCCACAGTGGTTTGATAATATTCAAGTCAGGTGATTTGTCTGGCTGGTACGGAGAGATTGCACTTCTGTTACTTATGAATGGGAGAAAGTGCAGCACACAATATGGCGGAACAGTACAGCATTCTAATCAAAGGAGCCAATCACCAATTGGTAAAGTCACTGCATTACTGTAGCTGCCATTAGAAGTTCCGGTAACTATAGACCTTTTTCCTGAGTAAACGATGAGCGCCGCCATTACGAATTCTAAATTCCGATTTGATGCTCTTCTGTTCCGGTTTCCATAGGAACCTATTCAAATAGCGTACATTTGTTTCTAACGTCGGCAGCTCCGTGTCATCTACACACTCATTAAACTTTGAGGAGTATGGCACTGACAAATGACGGTCATTGCAACATTGCAAAGTGATGGCGCTATGGAGCCATGTGCTTTTTAAAAACATTTTACTAGGTTTAACATTAGATAGATATCAGATCGGAATATACGCTACTTTGACTAGAAACACTGGAGACTGGAAATGTTCAGGAAAAACGTCTATAGAAACTGTCAACGTTCAGAGATGCGCACTTAGGACTGCACATGTGCATTCGCTGATGTAGCCTAAAAAAATAGCTTTTTTGACACTGAGAATAAGAAACAACGGTAAAACTGTTTGCACTACAAACCAGTGTGTTCATAAAGATAATACATTAAAATACAATGGTAAGACACACCAATTTGCAATATCAAGCAACAATGTGAGCTGTTTTGTACAGCTAAAAATAGCTGGACGCAGATGAGACTGGAAGCCAGACCCATAAAATTTACAAATAGCCATGCCCATTCTTATGGTGATTTTAAATATGAAATTTGATCGTAAGCTTGGTAAACAGTTTTGGAGAACTTTGTTTCCCCGTTCAAAGTGTTGGGAGCTGCACTCAAACATGGCTGCTGAGTGGACTTTGGTTAGGTACTTGGTTTTTTGATGGTGATACCATTTTTTGGGGTGTTTTTGCATTGGTGTCTGTGATTAAAGTTTTAGAAATTGCAGCTTTTTCATGGATGTCGACCTTGTGAAGTTCTCTATGCTCAGTTTTTGAGAAAACAGGGTGTTCAGGTTGACTTTTGCTGTGAAGTGTGGTTCGCTGTCACTTTGCTGCAGTAGTTCGGTGTTGTTTGGACACAGTCCTTTTTAGTGCTTGATGATTCCTATGATTTACTTGTAGTTTTAATCCTCTTTTTTTCTTTGTTTGACCATGAAGTCTTGCCATGCTTCATGTAAGCAATCATAAAGACTATCGTTTTTAAAACACCAAACAATTGGGCCGTTAAGTTTACAGATGCTCCTGCTAAATGGGATACCCAGGATTTGTCCATTTTGGAAATCTGGCAAGTCACCCGTTTCAACCATGGCTTGTGCAAAATACCATACTGATAAACAACCTAGAGAATATAGAAAAGATTACAACATTTTGTTTTTTTCACTGTGGCCTTCATAAATTAAATTACCCACTATAATAAGTAAGGAATAATTGATGACTGGCTGTCGAATTATTACAAAACTACCGAAAATGTGCAGTCATGACCGAAACATGGGATGTTTTATCATAAATACAGTGTACTGAATTATCAACTAAGATGTTGTGATGTTATATTATGAGTTTTTGTTTCAATGTATATTCAAACTAATGTAGTATGAGTATGATTAACTCGTGCCTTTTACAAAAAAACTTGGATTCAAAATACATTTAAAATACAGTTGTAACTGTTATTGATTTGCCTCTGAAAATGTTATAATAAAATAGAAAAAATATTATTTACAAGGAAGATGCAGACAATATTTCAATACGTCAATACAACCATTCTAATTACATTTTTATTACTGTGTTTCGGTAGTGACAAATTTGGGGAGAGGACAAATATTCCAAAATTCTCTGAAATTACTAGAAATTACGCAATTACTAGAAATGTGCACCTTGGATATTATACAATTTGCTTAAATATTTACATTTATGGAAAAAGACTTCTTTTTTTTTTTTTCCCAAGACTTTACAATAACTATCTATCTATTTATATATATAACACACACACACACACACACACACACACAGTAGTCAGCATTTGAAGTAGATCGAAACCTTTCATCAAAGTTGTCCTAAAACCAAAACAATACCCGTTCTTGTCTTAGGACAAGTTTGATTAACTTTTTTGATCCACTTCACATGTGTGTATATATTAGGGATGCAACAATACAGTTAGTCCACGGTTCAATACGTACCTCGGTTTTTAACCACGTTTTTCAGTTTGGTTCGGTTCTGATAGCTTATGACATCAGAGTGTTTTTTTTGCATCTACTTGTTCACTCTGTACACTGGAAAAAGCGTGGATTATTATATGTCTGCTTAATATTCTTTTGAGAGATGTATCATTTTTCCGATTTTTACGCAAAATAGAATGGGTTTCATTCATATTGGACACGAGATGGCGCCCTCGAGCACAAAATTCACACATGCGTCAAAGAAGCAGCACTGATTACGTTCTGTTCCAGTTTCTCTAATATGGGTAAAGGCATCGCTATTGCTGTAACTGAACAAAAACAAGATATAACGTTAAAAGTTTTGAATGATGAAATGTAAGGACAATAAACACTCGTCTGCAGTGATATATGGTATATCTGTGTTCTTCAAGCCATCTCGGGTATTTGTAAGTTTGGTATTTTGTAAGCCATTGACATACAGTATAGCATATATTGTCTGCCTCATTCTATGAAGAGAAGCCAATGTTATTTCAAACACTCGACTGATGTTGTGAAGTAAAAATAAGTTATAATGTTCTCTTTTGTTGGACAAAAGGTTTAGAAAGGCTTATCACTGCATTTCACTAGAAGGGAAGATGCTCTGTGTGTGTTGCTTTTTCAAATATAAACGAGGCATTTCCTCATCTCAGCACGTAAAATCACGGGCACACACGCAGCAAATCTCAAGAGAAATAAAACAAGGAAATTTTTCAACTGCAAAACCGAAAAACCGCAATTTACAAGCGCGTATTGAACCATGGATGTCGTACCGAACGGTTTGATATTATATTGAGTATTGTGACATCCCTAGTATGTATATATATATATATATATATATATAATATATATATATATATATATATATATATATTATATAATCATAAATAATCTCAATAAATGTGTAATTCTAATAATTCTATTCAATCAAAAAGTAGAAATAAAACTATTAAAAATATGTATATTATTAGTTAAATATTAGTTATCAGACACTTAAAAATAAGCGCCGGACACTAAAAAAAGACAATATTGCTTTACTATAGACTAAAGTCTTCTGTGTTAATCTTGAATTTTGGTCCAAACCAAACGTGACAAGCGATAGATTTTTTTTTTTTTTTTTTTTTTTTTCTCTTGGTTCAGAGTGTAGAGAAAAATGAATGAATCGAGTTGTTATGTCACATTCTGCATTCTGGCTCATTCTGCTGTTGTCTCTCCTGTAGGCTCACCTTCCTGAGATCAAAGTCCACGCTTACTTTGCCCCGGTCACACCTCCTCCTTCAGTGCACGGAGGCGGCCAGCGTCTCTGCCGCTGCTGCGTCATACTCTGACAGAAAGAGGGGCTTCTGGTAGATCCCATAGAAAGTCAAGCTGTCAGACAACCTCTAAACTCTGCCCTGCCTCTGCTCCACACCACTACGAGACGCTGTGTGGGGTTGTGGCTACGGGAGGCATGGCTTGTTCACTGAGCGGTTGCCTGGCAGCAGGATGGACCTGAATAAGTTACTCAAAATAAAACACAATGCAACGTGACAAATACTACGTACATCAAAATACCACCTACTGGATATACAAGAAGAAAAATCAAGGAGCTACCATGTAAAATATTTCATATTTGGATATATAGAAAACAAATCGAAGGAAGTACTTCAAGCATTATGGAACTACTGAATACGCAAACAACGTTGAGGCATTTCGATGCCGTTATGACGACTACACAGTGTTTACGTCCTGCTCCTCCTCCTCAACCAATAGGAATGCTTTCTCTCACCACGAGAACAAATAGAACAGAAAACGAGCAGCAGGATGCAAGTCTCTGGAGTTTTGTAGGATACGCCTCCCGCCGATTGATCATGTGACTTTCTCGAACCTGAGAGCAGGAAGCTTTGAGCGTTTCTGTCTGGTTTCGCGTGTGTGTGTGAGAATGTTTAAACATAGAAAACAAAATATAACACTACGATGAATCAACCCGTATTAAAACTGGAGTAAAATGTTTTTTATTTTCTGAATAGTGCTCACCCTAATTTTGAGAGGACGACAAAATCGCAATTGAAATCACGAGGGGAAGAGAAGGACTGAGATTGTGCATGCGAGATAAAGTGGATTTTGCTCCAGTGTGGAGTTACAGTACGTCACGATTGATGTGAATGTTCAAATTAAGACAATATACATGTGCTAAGGGTGGGGGGGAGGGGTGTACATCGGGAATAGATTATCATAAGTTTCACAATGTTTCAGTGCAATATTGGAAAGCCCAGGCGTATGTAACTGTGGTATGTGACAGAACACTCCGTAATCAGGCATTTCCTCAATATTTCATATTTTATGTCCAATCCCTGTATATTTACTGCCAATTAAACACTTCATTTAAAGGCATAGTTCACCCAAAAATGAAAATTCTGTTATCGCTTTCTCACCCTCATGTCATTACAAACCTGTAAGACTTTTGAAAAACTGTTTTGTGTCCATTTGATGTTTTTTTGGAATGCTTCATTCTACACAATATTTTTTGTGTCATACAGGTTTGAATCAACACAAGGATGCGTAAATGATGACATAATATTAATTTTTGGTTGAACTAGATCAGATCTGAGTGTAATATGTAAATAATATACACAAAAAATTACCCGTATATAATATACGCCAAGGCGAAAATATTAAAACTTAAAAGCGATCGTGATTTGATCATGAAATGAAACTTCTGTTATCTTCTCACCCTCATTTTGCTCTAAAACCTTGAAAGTCTTGATGTGTGGATCAAAAAAATGTTAGTCCATATTCACGTTCATTATATAGACCAGGATGCAATGGAAATGAGTGACCAAGAGTTTCATTTTGCCTGAAATCTCCTTTTGTGTTTCATAGAATACAGAAAGTCATACAGGTTTTGATACAAAGTGAATGATGATAATGATAAACTGTTTTGTCCCATGCATAAAACTGATGTTCAACATAGGTTTGATGGATAACATTGCATATTTAAAATCATGATGAAAACAGATGCTGATTTGATCATCTACGCAATGGAAATGTTTTTTGTCGGTGTGAGTGCCTTTGATTTTTGCAATTGGAGGGAGGGGTGGGTTACAGCCACAGAAATGCTCAGGGCTGCGATGTAGTTCATTTTTTTTCTTTTGTATTCCCCCATTTAAGTTGGTTTTGCCATTGGAGATGATGATGGTGATGAAGTACGTCATCATTTTCTGCAAATGCATACACCAGTGATTCCAGTATTCTTTATCTCGACCATGCAACCACTTTAGAAGGCAATGCTAAACCTGTCTGCGCAATGAAGTTTGTTTAGAATTGTTCTGTAACAGTTAATCGGTTCCCCTACTTCTCTCCCATATTTTTTTTTTTGACAAAGATGAAACAAGTTACCTGAATGTCCTTGTGTTCTGGTTGTTAATGTGACATTTCTTTAAATAAAAGATCTGAGCAGTGTGTCACATTCTGGATTGGTTAGTTCTTATGGTTTCATATACTCCGTTAATTTGTTGATGCGATTAATTTAAACAAGACGAAAAGCCTGTTGTTTTTTTGACACTTCAGTGTTCTGTGGGCATGTTTGCATGTTTGAAAATGTAGTTTATCAAGCTTACAAATTAAAGAAGTAATGTAAATACACGTTTTATAAAAGAGTTACAAACAATTAACAAAACGCTAGCTACATATGAACTGCTTGATAAATATAAAATAGAATAAATAATAAAAATGGCACAGATAATCATTATCTCAGTGCAAACAAGAACACATATACATAACATTTATGTAATCAAATTGTTGGGTAAAAATATGTCAAAAAAACATATATATATATATATATATATATATATATATTATTATTTTATTTTATTTATTTATTTTTTTTTTAAAGAAGTTGCTCATCAAGGCTGCATTAAATCAAAAATCCAGAAAAAAATGTAATATTGTGTAATATTATTTCAATATAGAATAACTGTTCAAAATGTATTTTATTCCTGTGATGCAATGCTGAATTTTCAGCATCATCACTCCAGTCTTCAGTGTCACATGATCCTTCAGAAATCATTCTAATATGCTGATTTATTAGCAATGTTGGAAACAGTTGTTCTTTAATATGCTTAATATTTTGTTGGAACCTGTGATACTTTTTTTCAGGATTCTTTAAGAAATAAAAAGTTAAAAAGAACAGCATTTAAAATAGAAATCCTTTGTAACAATGTAAACTAACATTTATAACAAATTTGTGGTAAGTAAATATTTATACTTTCTTTTATTCAGTTAGGATGTATTAAATTGCTAAAAAGTGATAGCAAAGACTTATATTGGTAGGAAATATTTCTATTTCGAATAAAGGCTTTTATTCGAAAGGCTTTTATTTTATTCATCAAAGAATCCTGAAAAAAAAAAAAAACACAGCTTCCAAAAAAATAAAAATAAAAAAATAAAAATAAAAAAATGAAGCACCATACCTTTTTCTGATAATAAAGGTAATAAATTAGCAAATTAGAATGATTTCTGAAGGATCATGTGACACTTTAGACTGGAGTAATGGCTGATGAAAATTCAGCTTTGCATCTCAGGAATAAATTATATTTTAAAATATATTCAAATAGAAAACCATTATTTTAAACTGTAATAATATTTCAAATTTTTTCTGCATTTTTCATCAAGTAAATGCAGCCTTGATGAGCAAGAGAACTCTTTAAGAAACATTAAAAATCTTACTGATCCCAAAATGAATGGCAGGGTATTGTAATAATAATTAATTGTTAATAATACTGTGTATATGCATGTAAAATAGGCCATATTTAGTACATTCTATTAATGTAAGTCATTTTAGTATGAATAAACAAATTTATGAATGAATCTTATATGAATCTGACATAAACATATAATGCCACTAGGGGGAGATGAAAGAACATTGAAAATACAATTTGTGTTGTATGAAAACAAGCGTGCTCTTATTCATTTTTTAGGTGCTTTTAAGTGCACAAAATGTGTTTAAAAGTCTGTGTGCATTTATGAAATTATTATAACAAAACGATTATATGTTATAATTAAGAAAAAATATTCATTTAATAATATATTCTAATCGTCAACAACTTGATTCAGTCAATACCATGAGAAAAAGTGTCAACATACTGAAATAGCCAGAATCATCATCAAAAATATATTGTCGTTGATGTCGGGTGGATACATTAATAAAGAAATACATTATTATTATTAATAATAATAATAATCATGTATTTGCTACATGATAATGTTAACAATAACAATATGTTTACAATAATAGCATTAAATGGGTAGTAGTAGCAGTAATAATAATAATTATTGAAACATGTGTAGTGTCACACTGCACAGCCTCTGATGAATAATGAATTGTGTGCCAAACGAGCATATTTTCTATCAGGCATCATGCTGGACATCTGTGCGGCGTTGAAGGACCTCAAGCCAAGGCCTCGGCCCGATCACTCTTCCTTGGAATCGTTTGTTATTCAGCACTCCAGTATTGCGGCTACTGGCGGTCTAGTAGCCGTGATCGAGTCGTGAGCTCAGAAGGCAGCTGTCAAACGGCGGATTATTTTTTGGATTAAGTGTAAACAGGAGAGCTGTGAGAATAACGCGCGTCCCCGTGGCTCATCCACTCACCTCCCCGAGCGGCGTGAAGCGGGCTTTTCTGAAATGGAGGCCAGGAGGGAAGAGAGCCCCGGCGGCAGGCCCCAGGATACTCGATCATAAGGGTTAAAGCTAGCACTGTTAGCCGAAACTGCCTGCAGTCGGTTGGATACATTTCCACTGTTTTTATACGCGCCTCGCAGGGATTTGTTTTACTTCGCTTTGCGTCCGTGGTCGCCCAGACTTTATTTAGTTGGAAACACTCTTTTTGTTCGGGGGATTAATCATTTCGTTCCTGGCAAACTTTGTCAAAGTTGTTTATTTTCCGTTACTGCATCGTTTATGCACTAAACAACAGACCTGAAGCACTCTCAGAGTGTGTTTAAACCAAGTATTTGACTTCCTCTTTGTACACATTTCAGTTTCTCGTGCCGCTTACGCGACTCTGACAGGCACTCTGTCGTTGTTATTGTTTCGCCGCAACCTGAGGACTAACCACAAAGCGTCCCGATGGAGGAAAATGACAACATGGACTATTTTTACCAGCAGGTTTTGCAGAAGGACGTGACCCGGCGGCTGCAGGTCGGCCCGGATCTCATAGACTACCTGAGCGACCCGCAGAGGTCCTGCGATGTTGAGCAGGACAAGCCCCGCCTGGATAAAACCATAGATGAGCTGACGGGATGGGTCAATTCCAGCAATTACAAGGTACATAGTGTGTGACCTGCTTTGGGGGTGTATATTTAAATTAGGTGTCATAAAAGGTGTGTTATAAGCCGTTTGGCACGTATGTTATGAAGGTTGCCTGCATTGTTCTGGAGGGACAGTCTTGAGCCAAACAGTTTATTCTCATGAAATCTATTATTGCATGTAAACCACTAATTGCATCAGCTTGATGTGACTGTGTATTAATTTCTGTAGCTCTCTGTCTAACTGACAGAAAATGCTTAAGTAATTGTATTTATGAGAAGCTTCTGTCAATGTGTTTAGGGGAAAAGTGTTCAAAGAGTACATTAATATCAATGTGCATACATTACATATTCATTTGTGTCTAGAAGAGAGTGGATTTGCTGGTGGGGGGTGTTGTGAGGATGGGGGAGGGTCGCATGGGGTATTGTTCTGTTACACCAGGGCTGTAAAGGCACATGTCACTGTATTTTATATGAGCAATCCATTTACATGCTTTTTCTGTGTGTTGTGTTGATTAAGAAAGGCTGTTTCTGTTTGAGGATGCTTGCTAGTTATGGTTAAATGGCCTGTGGATGCAAGCAGAAGCTTTTATGCTGGCTCATGCTGCTGCTGATGTTCAAGGCTGAGGCAAAAATGGTCACTTCTGCAAACTGTGACACTGAAACGGGAAGCATGGAACGAAACATGATTGAGTATTGATGTCTTAAAAGCAGCTTTAGACATTTATGTTTTTTCTTCAGCTGGTATGGTTGGTCTTCAGGGACTGATGTTAATGGACTGCTATGACATCAGACTCATTGAGGTCAGATTTTAGAAATGATGAGGATGATTCATAAATTGGAGACACAGCTGCAGACTTCTACAAATGTATGCGGTTTGATAAATGCAGGGTGTCAAATTCTTTGGCCCACTGGTTGAAGATCTGGTAGACCGTTTTCATCTCTTCACTGAAATATTTTTTTATAAATAATTTAGTTTTCATTTTTTATCTATTTAATACACAGCCATTTCAATGCGTGGGGTCAGTAATATTTGTAAAAAAAAAAAAAAAAAAATTAATGCTTTTATTTAGGGCTGTCAAACGATTAATCATGATTAATCATGCAAAATAAAGGTTTGTGCTTACCTAATATGTATGTGTGTGTACTGTGTATATTATGTATATATAAATACACACAGATGCATGTATATATTTAAGAAAAATGCTATTTATGTACTTTTGACAGCCCTACTTTTATTCACCAAATACACATTAAATTGATCAAAAGTGACAGCAAAGACATTAATAATGTTACTAAATATTTATTTTTCAAATAAATGTTATTCTTTAAACTTTTTTTAAATAAAAAAAAAATCCTAAAAAAAATATTTCGCAGCATAATTCTCAAAATTGATGATAAAAAGTTTCAGCATATTAGAATGATTTCTGACAGATCATTTGACACTGAAGACTGGAGAAATGGCTGCTAAAAATTCAAATATTGCTGATTTCAGTGTATTTTTTTTTTAATCATAAAAACAGTGTGTAGTAATGTGTGTGTGTGTGTATAATTCAGTTATCAGTTTTTTTAATAATTCTAATTATTTTACAATGAATGTGTAATTAAAAAAAAAAAGAAAATAATGTTAATAATCATTGTTATATTTATTGTATATATTAAATGCAACACTTCGTAAATTTTCTTAACAAATGTTATTAAAAGATATTATCAATAATAAAAAAAAATTGTATTTTTCATCATATAAATGCTGCCATGGTCAGTGTAAGAGACTTCTTTCAAAAAATGTTTAAAATGTTACGCACCCCAAAATATTGAACGGTATTACATTAGGGCTATCACATAATAAATTTCGTTTTTTATGATGATGTTTCATTCTAAACTCTAATTTATCTGTAATACAGTCAACATTTGAAGTGGATCAAAGTTAATCAAAGTTGTCCTAAGACAAGAACAGGTATTGTTTTGGTTTTAGGACAACTTTGATGAAAGTTTTGATCCGCTTCAAATGTTGACTACTGTAGAGGTACCGTTTTAGGTAAGAATAGCTCGAGAAGCAATGCTTTATATAGAGTTAAATGCTGACAGCTCAATGAGAAAAATGAGCTAAGAATGGACTTGATTTACACACACAGTGTTTTCTCCATAAATCACAAAGGGACGAAACTAGAAATGCTTACTGATTGTGTTAACTTGAAGAAATGAGATAAATCCCTAAAGTGTAGCTGAACTCATTGCTAAGTGTGTAGTTGAACGCTGTTCAATGAAAACGCATTTAAACAATTTCCAAACTGAAATCCCCAGGTGCTTTTCAATTTTGCCTTTCAGGTGCACCCTCTGTTGTCCTTACTCAGGACTCTCTCTGGCTGCTTTGCCTAAAATAGGTCATAACTGGAGCTTATGGGATGTAGTGAATATTTGATTGTTTCTTTGGAATGTGAACTTCCATTCTGCACTGCCAAGAAACACACTGCAGCGATCCCACCGCAGTCCACAAATATAGTCCGTCTCACAATCTCTTATTTTCATTCACCCACTCACACACAATAACAATAGTCCTTCTTAAAGACATAGCGCCCATCAACACAAAGCTCTGTAACGGATACTGTATCCGATACTGAATAAGCAGCATTGTGTGTTTAAAAATGCTGTCCCAAACTTTGCCTGCGGGAGAGGAAGAGTGATGTTTGACGTTTTCAGCTGATTTGTCTCTTTCTCTTTTGGTGTCAGGTTGCATTGCTGGGGATCGATATCGTCAGCGCATTTGTGGATCGGATGGCTGATCGCTTCAGAGGTTATATCGGCACAGGTAAGCGATGTGTGCCCGCTTGTTGCTTGTTCCACTGAAGTCACGGCTTCAATAAGCCAGTGTTAGCTAAAGATATTCTCCATTGCATAATCAGCAGAAAGGGGAATGCCAGGATGACTTGCCATGTATATGACACAATCCACAGGCTCAGTGCTTGTCTATCAGCTGTTTGAGCCCTGCCTCCTCCTGTTACCACGGGAACGAGTTGTTATGATTCTAACAGATGACCCCCCTCGCTCATCATACCTCATTCATCTGAAAACATGGAACAAATGGAGTATAGAGAAAGGAATGAGATGACTTCACACAAAGAATCTGTTTGAGTCTGCCTGATGTACAACAATGTAGAAAGTTAGATGAAAGGAAATGTCATTTCTGGGCCTCTAGCAGCGCTAAGTGAAATGGTCTGTCATTGGTCGGCCAAACGGATAGTATCATTGGTTGAACCTGTGTTACTGCTTTGGGCTGTTCAAAAACGTACTTGGGAAAAAAATGATCTATGTTTGGTTTACAAATAGTTGCATTTGCATATTGCATTCGGGGATGGGAAAAATGACAGTTTATACAACAGTTCTTTCTGATTGGCTGAGAGCCTTTACTGGTGGTGCGATATTCTAGTGATAACAGAACTGTTTGTATCACTCCGCTTGTGGTATTTCTCACAGCATGTGTCATTGTGGACATCCAAATCTACTGTTTTGCATCCTTAATTTTCAACAGTTTTTACGGGAGAATGTACTTGTTTAGACTTCAAATATGCAATTTGTTAATGCCGCTTGCTCTGATATCGCTATAGTGGTTAAACATGAGATATAATTTGTTTTGGATAAATCTAACAGGCAGTCTTTGGTCTCATTAATCTATAATTTGTTTCAGAGCAAATAGTTTTGGCTGAGGGTAAAGTCTCATAACATTATATTTTATTTAATTATAGTATAGTGTGTGTTCGTAGTGGTGATTTTAGTTACACTGTTTCACCATTAAAGAGACAAGAGACTGTTTATAGGAGTGAGTCAACAATATAAAGACTTTTATATTGAAAGTGACTGAATCGGGGTTGTAAACAAGGAAGTTATTTTTACTTTCAGCTAGGGCTGGGCAATATGGCAAAAAATTAACATCTCTCTTTTTTTTTTTTTTTTTTTAAATTAGTCAACTTGAAAATGTAACTACAACTTGATTCAAGTAACTTTTTCTTTATTAACCTTCTTGTTAAAAAAAATTCCAAGTGCACAACACATGAAGTTGTCAACATGATGTAAATGTTAAATATCTTTGCAGAAAAGATGCACAAACTGCAACGAAATCTTGTACAAACTTAAACTTAAGGTACTTGTACCTTATACATATTATATGTTCAGGAATAATATGAGGAAAATGCTTTTAAAAAATCTCAAAAGTCAAGGTAATTCAAATTTAGTGAACACCAGTAGACTATTAACTATAAATGTTCTGTAAAAACAATGAACAGCAGCTTTCAGCCTGTCATCATGTTGCAAATATGAAATATCAAACATACCGTAGTAGTTCTTCACAGGTTTTTTTATTAGATTGCGCTGCTTTTACACTGTTTATTTTATGTAAACATATATGCGTCTCTTGCAGTGTCTCACGCATGAAGCAGCATTCTAAAAAGTGTGGCGCTCAAGTTAAAAGTTCACTCCCATCTTCATGCATGTTTTTCCTATTCCACTGCTATTCCACACTGCTTTTTCCTCAGCGAACATTCACACTAATGTTTTATTGTGAATGAGATTGAGCTGAAGAATGAAAGCTGTATCAGATGCCGGTAATCACACTCGCTCAGTCTATCTCTCTCTCATAATACTCTACATAATACAGTGAGCTTTTAATACAGTAATACAATAAGGTTTGAATGAAGCAACTTAACATTCCTTCGTTACTAGTTCTGAAGTGACCTGTTTGAATTGGCAATGGAGGCTTGGGTTCAGCTGTTAAACTGTCAACTTGAGATTTAAATCTGTGGTGGAAGGAAAGTACCCACAAAAGAGGGTTTTCAAAGACACTCTGTTTTTTTTTTTTTTTTGCTGTCGAACTGTTGTATAAACACAATATCACACTTGTAGCTGTGCGATATGGCTGTATATCAGCACTCTGATTACCTATGGCTGTTGGCCTGCAAATCACAGCCATATTGCTACTTGTGTTTCTTTATAATAATAAGGGTTATTGTTTATTATTATTATCAGTAGTATTAGTATATTACAGTCATATTGATCTAATTGGAAAATATAGGGCCATACAAACAAGTACAGCAAACCTGGAGGTTTTCTTTAAAAAAAAAAACCTTCATTTTAAATTGCACAGCTCTGCATTTTTAGATTGCCTTTTAAACCTCTTTTTTTCCCCATTCAGTGGTGCCTGCATTAGTTGATCGTTTGGGTGATGCAAAGGATCAGGTTCGAGAACAGGCACAAGCACTTATTTTGAAGCTGATGGACCAGACGACAACACCCATGGTGAGCTAACTATACAGCGGATGGGCAGTTCGATTTAAAATGATCATCACACCCATTTACACTCTCAAAAAAAAAAATCGTAAAGCTGCTGTCTGGATTTTTTGTGTATGAGAGCTGCTGGGTGAATAGAACCACACTTAATCCCTTTTGCTAGTTACTACTGCCAGTGATTCATCATTTCCTTCATAGCTCATCGTCTCTTTCTCTCTCTCTGTTTTTTGCTGTAATAGATATGCAGTGAACCATTTAAACTGTTTCTTTTTCTCTGTCTGTGTAGTTTGTTTGGGAGAGGCTGTTTACTGGCTTCAAACACAAAAACTTCCGCAGTAGAGAGGGACTCTGCTTGTGCTTGGTTGCCACGCTAAATGTGTAAGTCCTTACAGTCCCATACATTCTCACTTTGTAAACAAACCCACATTTTCACTGGAAATCTTGTCCAACAGGGGGTGCTGGTCTTCCATATCACAGTTTTTTTGATGCAATCATATCCCGTGGGTGTGATAGGAGTGAATTCTTAGTTCAGCATCTAAATTCACTGAAATTCAGATGTAATCTGCAGACATTCACACATACTAGTTACTTGTCTGTTAAACATTGTAAACAAACTCGGCCCACTGAGGTAATCCTCTTACCTGCCTGTAACGATACCAGGAAGGTCAGATTAACAGACGTTCTCACTGAAGCACTACATAAACACTCATATACAAACAAAACTAGTTTCTCAGTAACATTACTTCTCACTGTTGACACAAAAGAGCTGTCACATAAAAAGCTTTATACTACATTGTTATTATAATAATAATATGTATGTACAGTGTAGTTTGCTTTAATTACAAAACAAATGTGAAATTACAGTTGTTTGGGTGTTGTATTACATTATGGGGTAGTTCAGCCTGAAATAAAAATAAAAATTCTGTCATTGTTTACTCAACCTCATGTCGTTCCAGACCAGTTGGAATTATTTTGAAAAATTAGTTTTTTTGTGTTTTTTTTAATTGTGTTTTGTTTTTTCCAATACACTAAGTCAGTGGGGTTCACTGCTCATCAGCAACAGCTGAAACATTCCACTAAATACATATTTTCTAAAACACAAAATAAGCTTTTGTTTCCAAGTGTGTATATATACATGCATGGTAATTTGAACTGCTGTGAACTGTGTAGTCCAAGTTGACTCGCACTCAGTATTTCTTTGTTTCTCTCTCTCTTAGTTATGGCGCTCAGCCCCTGAGCTTGAGTAAATTTGTTCCACATCTCTGTTCGCTAACAGGAGACCAAAACCCCCAGGTATGCATCTGCGTCTGTGTATGTATGTAATGCTTGGAATGTGTGTGAAAAAGTAAAGTGAGTTGGATGCAGTCTTTGTTTCTGTCCTTTGTATTTGTGTGTGTGTGTGTGTGTGTGTGTGTGTGTGTGTGAGGGAGGGAGGGAGGCAGTCCAAACTAATGTTAGGTTTCTAGACATGTACAGCTGAGTTCAGGCTCCCGCTGGGCGAATGGACCGCTCACAGAGAAAGAGCATTAGATTTGGAGGCTGAGATGGAAGAAATGAGAAAATGAGAGAGATCTCTTAGAGGTTTGAAAAGTAAAACCTAGAAAAATAGGCTGATCAATTCTAATCGTTCCACTCTTTTTGAAGGAAATGAATATGTTTAAGCAAGAATGCATTAGGTCAAAAGCAACAGTAAAGGCATCTATAATGTTGCAAGATTTGTGTTTCAAAAAAATGCTGTTAGATTGAATTTTCAACAATGATAATATGAAATGTTTCTTATAAATAAGAAATATTTCTTCGGCATGTTTTCTGAAGAATAATATGACACTGAAGACTAGAGTAATAGCTGCTGAAAAATTCAGCTTTGCCATCACAGGAATAAATTACATTTTAAAATAAACGTAAGAATTATTTTTTGAAGTTGAGAATGAAAGATTATTGGAGTATGTTTCACAAGAAAATGCTGTCGAAAAATTCCATGTATTTAATTGAATGTGTTACTTTCAATTTCTTTGAAGCTGTATGAAATTTGCTAGCAGTTTTCGAGTGAAAATTGTTTCAAAGTAAATCCTAAACCAAATGTTTGTCAGTGTATTAAAATTAGGGATGTAACAATAACAAAATCTCACGACACGATAATATTGCAATATGAAGTTCACAATATGATATTTATTGCAATATTTAAGAAAAAAAGACAAAAGAATTAGACATTTTAAAGTTACATTTTTCTATTTAACACACTTTGAGAGTTCAAAATTGAGCTCCAACCTATGTTCTTAACTAAGACGTCAGAAAAAAAGTATTGTGAATTACCTGAGCTTTAAAGGGGACTCAACCCTCTTTTTATTTGTGATGTACTGTCTCACTCTAAATTACATTCACACTGGTGTTTCAGGAAGCCGAACAAATTAGAATATAATAAAAACAACAACAATAAGCGTAATAGCCATATATTGTAAAACAATTGAACTGCAAAAAAAGAAAATACATATTTCATAGGTACTTTTTTTGCTTTACACTACAGTAGGGAAAGTACAATACATCCTTCCTCATTTCTACACTTGAAGGAGATATTTTGAATTTGGACTGCTGTAACGTTACCCGTTTAAACTGCTAGCTGTCTGCAATTCATGCACTTTTAAGCTTTTATTTTGATGGAAATGGCAGCAGAGCTTTCATTTTGAAGGGAAACTCCAGCTACAAATCTAGTGAAATGCTGTAATCATCTGCCGCAAAAATAAAGCATAACTAGTCTCCGTTGCGTTCCTAAACACGTACTAAACTCAGTACATGCAGTAAACAAGTTCACTGTATTCATTCACTGTGAACTGAGCCGTTCGGAAAACACCAGATCATGTGCTGATCACCTGAACAAAGTTTGTACTTCGCTTTGAAACGCACATCGACTTGATTAAGGAATTGTGCCATATTGTGTTTTCGGTTTTAGTTCATTTGACAAATAGTGTGCCAAAGCATAATGGCCTAAAACACAATTTTTTTTTTTTTTTAATTTTTTTGATGTTAAGTATAAGAAGTTTAAATATATTTTAAAAACTACACTTTTTGCTCGGAAGACCTATCGTTTCATATCATCATATTGATAATATCGTTACATCCCTAATTAAAATAGAAAACAGTTATTTAAATTCAAATCAAATTTCTCAGTAGTACTGTTTTTACTATGTTTTTGATCATATAAATCAGACTTGGTGTGCTGCTTTCAAAACATTACAAAAAATTACCTACCCCAAACTTTTGAGTAGTAGTGTATGAAAAATCAGCATTCACTGAGACAGCAATTTAATCGTTTGATGTCACTCATGTCACTGCATGTCTCTAAGTCACCAAGTGTGACTGGGATTGTAATAAGATCGACCTGTAGCTGTGTTTTTTCGTTAAGGGTGTGTTTTGTATTCCACAGGTACGGGAGGCAGCTATAACAGCCCTAGTGGAGGTGTATCGGCATGTGGGGGAGAGAGTGAGAGCAGACCTCAACAAGAGAGATTTACCATCTGCACGGTTAGTTTGATTTACTGTTCAACCGGAAAGCGTTCTACAAATCTTAGATTTAGCAATTTAATGACACTGTGCTAAGCCAACAAGCATCATTTGGTCTCAAATCCAGTCACGTGTTATACCCACACCACACTTTCGGGATGGTATAATTACTCTGTGAGTCAGTTTTAATGACTTCGATCCACCAGATTGTTTGTGTGCGTCGTGGGCGTATTGAGAGTGATTTATTATGAAGAACTGTACAAATAACAGCACATTCACATAGATTGGACACACCTATATTTAAAGAAGTCTTTTGCGTGTGGTAATTGTGCATATGTTACGAGTGCTGCTCATTTGTGGCTATTACTAAATACCAGTGGTTATTTTATTTCAGGTGTGACTATTAAAGGAATAGTTCACTCAGAAATGAAAATTTGCTAAAATTCTACTCACCCTAAGGCTATCCAAGATGTAGATAAGTTTTATCTTCATCAGAACAGATTTTGAGGAATTTAGCATTACAGCACTTGCTCATCAGTGGATCCTCTGCTGTGAATGGGTGCTGTAAGAAACATTACCACAATAATCCACAAGTAATCCACAGGACTCCAGTACATAAATTAACATCTTGTGAAGTGAAAAGCTGCATGTTTGTTAAAAAACAAATTAGTGGTGTAAAAATTGGCGCGTTAATGCAGGCGAATAATTTTTTCAGTTTAACGCGTTAAATATTTAAAGATTGATGCAGGGGCAGGGCTAGGTTTCCCCATCCCACTCACAACTGCTAAACAATTGTGTTTATTTAGACGCGGAGCGTCTTTACCAGCACATCAAATGGGAGACGTTTCAGACGCGCGCTCCAGCTTCACCTCAGCGCCAGGTGCGAGTCAAACGAGCGTGGAAATGGTACCGGTGATGAAGAGCCTTAGTAGAACATCAGTGAACTGCGGTCAGATGAGAGGTTGTCAGGTCATATGTCAGTAAAAACTAATCTTCCTGTCCTGTCAGCCATTATTCTGTGCTCGTAGCGTGTGCTCTTCAAGTGCACGCACAAATGCACCAGTACGCGCTAAATTAGGCTATATTAAAGTGCTGTATCATATTCAAACCCTAATGAAACTAAGAGTATGCAATGTCGTGGTTATGTCGTCACAAAAAAAGTTACAAAAAAAGTTACAAAAAAGGTGATTAAAGCTGACTTAAAACTGTGCATGTATTTATTTACATTTAAAGCAGTTTCCGATCCACGTCATGTTCAGCAACTGCAGGTTTTAAAGTAACAGCAGCCAAAGTATCCTAATAACCAGCTGCTATGATGTCTGTTAATCAAAAAACAAAATTAAAAAGAGGAAATCAATAACTTCTATAATTTTACCTTATCTTTATATAATTTAGAATTTAGCGTTTGACTTTATTAAATTAGGCTATATTTAATTAATTAATTAAAATTAATTGCAATTTAATTTTTTTTTTTTTTTTTTTTAAATGATTGACACCACTAAAACAAAAAAATTAAGACTTTTTTACTTTTAAACAGTTGATTCTGGCCAAAATACTTTGGCCAGAAGTATTCCTGTATCAGGACTTTTTTTTCAGTGAAGAAAGCATTATTATGGATGGAGGACTTGTTATTTTAGCTGGAAGTAACAATTTAAAGTTACACCTTGAATTTGTTTCTTACACAGCTTTTTGCTGATGTACTGGAGTCATTTAGATTACTTGTGGATTATTGTGATGATTTTTATCAGCCGTTTAGACTCTCATTCACTACAGAGGACTCATTGTTGAGCAAGTGATGTAAGGCTGAATATCTGAAAATCTTTTCCGATGAAGAAACAAACTCATCAACATCTTGGGGGCCTAAGGGTTTTCAGCAAATTTAAATTTTTGAATGAACTGTTCCTTTAAATATGTTTTTGAGTAGTGTTGCACAATATACCGGTACTTAAAAATAAAAAAAAAAATACCCTGCTTTTAAAAATGGTACGATTCCGCATTTTACTAGTACCGGTACTTTAAGAATGCATTTTAATAAGAGCCGTATTTCTGCATGTCTGTGTTAGTTTTGTTTACTATACACATACGCGTGACGCTCGCAGTGTTTTCAGCCTCTGCCGCCTCAATATAGGAGTACATGAACACATGAACAATCTCTAGAGCTGCTCTTAGAGTCACTTCATGAGCATTTTACTGTTTCTTTTGCGGAAAATATCGTCGTATAATGAAGACCCTAAAGGTCTTCACAGCAACCAGTCAAAATAAAAGTTCGGTTTAACTTGACAGTCAGAAATATATTAATATATTACATAATGTAAAGATAGTAGTTCTACTACTACTAATAATAAAAAAATAATATTAAAACAATGTTTAAGGAATATTTACCAGAAAAAAAATATTTACCAGAATTTATTTACCAGAAAATTGTAAATACACAACACAGTATTTCTGGAAAAAAAAAGCCTATAATGAATTAATTCTTTATCAAATTTAATTATTCTTTATAAATTCATTAAACATGCTTTTGATTATTAAAATGTAATATAACGATTAAAATAGAATCCAGAAAATTAATGGAAAACAGAGATTCACAAAGAAAACTGAATTTGAGAAAAATAATAAAACGTATTTCATAGGGCCTTAAAAACGTAATTTTTGTTAAACTTTTAATAAATTGCTTTTAAATTCTGCAAGTTTCATGATATCAATTAATTTGACATGCTTTTTGATAAATTTTTGTTTTAATGTAACCATAAAAATAGAGTCTAGAAAAATTCAGATGGAATTTAGGAAAAAAATAAAGCAGATTTCATAGGGCTCCTCTTTATTTCATTTGTGTCATCTTATTATTAATAACAAAGATAAAATAACAAAAAATGACTATCATGATATAAATTGTTGTTGTGAAATAAAATGACTATATCATGAAATACGAATGGGATTATCCTATAAGCAAACTTACCAATATAGCAAAGATCTATACATACCTGTATTATTCATTATTCAATTACTTTTCTATTATTCTATTTTTCAATTACTATTATTCAGTTACTTTTCCTGTTGTTCTATGTTTTTTCGTAGTATCGGTTCAGTAGTGGTATCGTGATATTTTAGTCAGGTATCGTATCGAAGTCAAAATTTTGGTATTGTGACAACACTATTTTTGAGTGTATGTGTGCACTATTATAGTCTGGAGATTCAAACTTTTTCCCATTATCTTTGTGATGCGTGTGTTGTATAGGCTACATTCCAAGGAGTTAACTCATGGGTTTCCAGTTTTAGAATGATGGCATTCTATTTACATTGTGTTCAAAAAAAGGATTCCTTGTAATCTGATAAAATCTTGCAGGCTGACATCAGTGTTTGCTGTTGATCTGTGATAAATTGAGTTTTTGAAGACTGTGTCTAATACTCCTGCATTCCTCTCTGTCTGATGTAAGATCCTTAAGGCGCTTGGACAGGCTCCATTGGCTGCATCTTGAACATTTCACGATCAGTTTTCTAATGCCAGTGGATGATGCTGAATCAAGATTTTTTCTTTTTCTTTACATAATGGATTCATTTCTGGAGGACTCCATGTTGTTGTTGTTTTTTCCTCTTATGGTTTCATGGTCCTAGATTTTGGCACTTTTGCACTTTATTAGTTTTCCCGTGAATCAGATTTAAAGTGATTCATGTTTAGTGTAGTCCAGATGTTTCAATACAAACTTTATGGGGTCCAGAATGACCCACATGATCCACCTGGTTTCCATAGCTATGTGTCAGATTGTCTGGTGTGTGTGACATGCTTATGACTCTGACACATCATCATCTCAGACATTACGGCTTGTCAAGAACACAAAAGTGCATGTGTCTGCCTGTGTGAAAGCAAGTCTATTTGATTTGTAATTTGTGACCCTGGAACACAAAACCAGTCATAAATTTAATTAAAGTCAATTTATGGAAATTAGGATTTTGAAAATGAATAAATAAGCTTTCCATTGATGTATGGTTTGTTAGATTAGAACAATATTTGGCAGAGATACAACTATTTGAAAATCTAGAATCTGAGGGTGCAAAAAATCAAAATATTGAGAAAATCGTCTTTAAAATGGCCCAAATGAAGTTCTTAGCAATGCATATTACTAATCAAAAATGAAGTTCTGATATATTTACAGTAGGAAATTTACTGAATATCTTCATGGAACTTGATCTTTACTTAATATCCTAAGCGATTTTTGGCATAAAAGAAAAATCGACAATTTTGACTCATTCAATGTATTTTTGGCTATTGCTACAAATATACCTGTGCTACTTAAGACTGGCTTTGTGGTCCAGGGTCATATTTGTGCATTTCGTTGCTTTTTCTAAGCGTGCATCATATTAAATTTCTGGCTGAAAGAATAAGGTGATATATATATATATTTTCATTTTATGACCAATAATCAAATTATTTTTAAAATTGTTTTTTATGTATAAAAAATATATATTTTATATATTTATATTTTGTATGTGTATACACACAAATATATTTTATATATTTTATTTATATTTAGCAAGAAATAAAAAATAAAAAATCAACACAACTACAACTCTAAAAAGTTCAGTAGAGCTGCTTTTGAATTTACATCATTTAATAATTTTGCATCATTACTTCTGTTAGTTTTGTTAAATACTACTTTGAAGCTATTTTGAAACCATTTTCGGCCCCTATGAAATATATTTTAGGCTCTGTTTTAATGATTTAATTAAAATATTAATCATAATGATGTTTAATTAATTGAAAAACACAATTTAACAGCAATTTATTAAATTTTAACAAAAATTAAATTTTAAAGTTCCTATGAAGTATTTATATCAGCTTTATTTTTACCAAATTCTGTTTTCCATTTAATTTTCTGGATTCCATTTTCATCAAATTTTAATAATCAAAAGTATCTCTAATTGATTAATTAATAAATTATTTTATTTATTTATTTTCAGAAATACTGTATTTACATTTTACATTTACATTTTGGTAAATGAATTCTGCTAAATATTAAAAAATAATGTTTGAATAATAATTTTATTATTAGCAATAGCATTATCATTGCATTTAAGTTGTATGTTTCTGTCAAAGTTTCTTCAGGTTAAACCGGACTTTGATTTTGATGTTGCTGTGAAGATTTTTAGTTTCTGTTTGTATATATGATATAATGATAGTTTTTCTCAAATGAAACTATAAAATGCTCATGAAGTGACACTCAGAGCAGTTCTTTAGACTATGTTTATGTGTTCATGTACTCGTATATTGTGGCGGAAAGGCTGAAAACAGCTTGAGCGTCCCGCACGCTTCAGTATGTGTGTAGTAAACAAAACCACACATGTGCACCATTCATTCACACAGAGACATGCAGAACATGCAGGATTCATATTTGAATTACATTCTTGCGGCCATAATATTTACAGACACTAGTCCATATCATGTTTTGATTTAAGTGTACTGACCTACTTTTGATTTATTCATCCAAAATTTGGCAAATTCCATGACATCCCGCGTTGTACAGTAAATTCCATTTTTCTGACTGGAATTCATGATTCTGTCTGCGCTTTCTGTATTACAATTTGTGTTGTATAAAGCGCTATATAAATAAAGGTGACTTGACTTGAATATTAGAGCTACATAATATATTAGTGTCTTTATCTTTATTATTATTTAGTTAAATCAGTATAGAATTTTAATCTTATTTAACATTTATCAACAAAGAGATGAAAATGATTTTTTACTGCTCCTAGCATCAGCCAGAATTTTGAGCAATATATATGCAGTATTGTTTTAAAAAACATCTAATATGTCCAATAACAAATACACAGTATTCAGTAGAGACTATTTGAGTTCACACTTTCTTGTATAATTTTGTGAGGGTCCCATGTTGTTTGTCTCTTACACTTTGCCTTTGGAATCATGTTGCATCACATTGATATGATACGATCTGATCTGATCCCCCGCACTCGAGGGTGGGCACACAAGCCCAAAAATCACTCTAAGCTACTGTACATATAAATACTGGAATTCAGTGTCTGCTCTGCCCCCATCTGACCAAGAGATAACGACTGCAAGAAAGGACATGCATATTGTTGACACGGATACGGTTTGAAAGGACAGGGCCGCAAGCTCGGGGCCGCGTCAGTCAAAACAGGAAGGAAGGAGAGCGAAAGGGCAATCTGAACCGACTGAGCCAAGCCAAGATGCGGGGGGCAGCAGCGAGGAGAAGGGGAATGCGAGTGGTGCATAAGTGTGTGTGTGTTTGTGTGTGCCCGTGTCTGGAAGGGGGAGGGGTGGGAGCCCTGTCTCTGAGCTCCACAGCTTTAGCCCCTCCCACTGGTGTGTGTTCCAGACAGGAGGTTATGTAAAGGGGAATAGAATCCTTGTGCCGTCTATCTCTTTCACACACATGCAGACACACACACACCGGTGGGCAGTTTCTTAGTTTTCCGTGGCGCATATGCAGACACACAGCAGTCGAGTCTTTTCAGCGCTTCTCGGCCACATATGAAGGGCAGTATGTCTGAGCAGGTGGGTGGGACCTTGCATGCCGTCCCTCTGTACCCTCTTTCTTTCTCTCGTCGCATGCTCTCTCTTCTCGTTCTTCGTTGTTCATGCAGTTTTTCTCTGTTTCGTTGCATTTTAGCCTCTCGTGTCAGAATAGAAAAAGCGGAGATCCTAAATCGGCTGTGTTAATAGGGATTGATCCATGTTTGTCTGTGTGTGCGCATGTTTCTGCGTGTTTAGGAACATGCCAGATTCGTCTGGACTGCAAGCTCTGTGTTAAGCACACGCATGCAACATCTCACATGTGGCCTTGTATGTGCATTTACATGCATATTGCATATGAGAAAGTGAACGTTTGCATATTATTATTAGTTCATGGTCGTCTGTATGGAGGTGTGCTGGTCTAGCGCACTTACTAAATATCATTTAGTGTCATGCAGAATCTAAGCATCATTCTTGAGATTTTGTACCTGGACTTTAGCATTCGATCTGCTATACATTGAGCCGGTGAGGGACAGTAATTGGGCTGCGGTGTCTTGTTAATTGTTCGTTGTGCTGAAAATAGTCTTGGCAGGCAGTTTGAGGATAGTAATTAAGCGATGACTTTTAAGTGCACATTGCAGATGTGGTGCGTTTTAAATTTGGTATTTGTTTTGTAATGCACTCACTTGTTATAGGGCTTATCACTGTGTTTGTGGTTCATCTGTGTGGTATTATGTTAGCATTTGCATCTTAATTGCCTTTAATGCGTATCTTTATGGTTAAAATGTTCATGCTTGAAGGAAGACAGTAAATTAAAGGCCTTTAAAGGTACCTAACAGAACATTTTCTGTCAGTGGCGCTGTTTGGTGCTTTGATAGCGGTGCATGAATGTGCAGACTTGTCTGTATCTGTTTTAATCGGAAGCAGCATTATTGTGATGGACAGATTAAAGCCTTTGGTGCAGTTGCCACAGTTTTATTCTGTTTGAAGTGTGCAAGATGTGTTTTACTCCAGAAAACCTTTTTGTTGTGCTGTGCAAGAGAAAGAATGCGTTTATTGCGTTGTCATTGCACTATACCATCCCATTAGGGTGGGTGATATTATAAAAAAAGAAAGGAAATCTCAGTATTTTTGAGCCTATTGTTGATATGGTATATTTTTTAATGTTTTTTTTAAGTCTTGTATGCTCATGCAGGAAAAAAGTAACAGGAATATTATTTAAATCTAAAATCTACATTTTTAATAAATAATAAAATAGAATTGTTGAATAATAAAGTATAAATAAAATAAGAATAAAAAAAAAATCCAAGAGAAATCATAATTACAGCTAATTAATAAATAAAAACATTTTTCTGTTAAAAAAAATTAAAACTTATAAAACTATTAACTTCTTCCTACACACACACATACACACATATATATATATACAGGGTGGGCCATTTATATGGATACATCACACATCAAACTTATTGGGAATTTCACAAGAAAAACAATGGTGTGCTTGGTTTTAACGTAACTTTATTCTTTCATGAGTTATTTACAAGTTTCTGACCATTTATAATGTGCCACAAACAGGACGTTAATATCACCAACCATTCCCATTTTATTAAGGTGTATCCATATAAATGGCCCACCCTGTATATATATAATATATATATATATATGTATTTGTTTGTTTTACTAAAACATTTTAATTCATGTAAAATGTTTACTAATTTTTTTTTTTTTTTTTTTTTTTTTTTTTTTTTGAGTGATGCCATGATTCAGTCTTTAAATCTGAATTTTAAATTGATTAATTGAAATTAACAGAGTTAGACTGACTAAAACATCTTTATATTTGCGTACTTGTAAGACAAGAAAAGGCCAAATAAAAGCACATTAAAATTATAATATTTATTGTTACTTAATTGAATATCGCCAGCTAAATAATTATTATTGATATTTCCCACATTTACGCGTCATAATACCTTTTTGGTTGCTTTCTTGCTTAAGATGGGAAAGTTATGACTAAAATATTCATGTTAAAGTTGTGTGCTGTTAATTGAGATTGTGTGTATTATTTTAATATTAATTTCTAACCATTACTGTTCTTTGTGTTTCAGGTTACAGACCATTTTGAGCCGTTTTGATGAAGTACTGAATTCAGGGAACATGGCTCTCAGCCTGAGTCAAGGTAAGCTGGCTTTAGCATTTTAGTTAGGCTACGTCTACATTAATCCGGATACATTTGAAAACTGAGTTTTCATTTTAAAACGCTCTCTGTCCACATTAGCGTTTTCCAAAGTTTCTCATCCATACTGAGATGTCAGAAAACGCTAAATTCGCCTTACTCCGCGTGTTTAAAACCTTATAAAAGCTCACTGATAAGTTTTCACACAATTCTTCTGGCAGGATCATTTTATTTACGGAAATATCTCATCATTTTTAGCTCACTCATGTTTGATCTAAAAAGCAGTTGTCTATTTATGACTGTAATATGAAGAGTGTACAAAGTAAATTTCTTTAGCAACAGTATGAAAGTGAACAACACATAACAGGCACAATTACAAACATAGATGTCTGTTGGTACATATGCATCACATAACTAAAAATGCGTCATCGTTTTCAAAAGCCTCTATTTTCACAGTCCACACTACAGCGCGAAAACGGCGTTTTCAAATTTATCCACTTTGGAGAGCTTTTTCAAAACCCTCAGTTTTCCTTGCCATTTCACTGTGGACGGGACGCCAAAACCCAGAGAAAAATATGCATTTTTAACCGAAAACGTATTAGTGTAGACATGGCCTTAACTAGCTAAATCTTGTTTACAACACTTGTCTCCATTGGCTTCAGTTACAATGCTAATATTAGTCTTTGTCAGTGTCTTTGACCACGGTACTGAATACAAGCCTTTGACATCTGAGCCCCAGACTGCTGCTTTCATCTAAATGCTAATCCTCATGTTTTTCATTAGCTTTAGCATTACTAGAGGGTTAACATCAGCATAAAGTGATTGGCTGTGTCTAAATGCTGGGTTTCTGTGTGCCACTTCGGTCTTCAGCGAGTTTGATTTAGTGTGAGCGCTGGAATCTAAATAGAGGAGATGGTGTCAGACTTCCACGGCCTTGGAAATCTCCATGATGTGTTTGGCATATGTCATATGATGGAAGAGCTGGATCTCCAGGCAGATCACACTGGGCTGCTCTTTTCATGCTGGTTGTGGTGTAGAGTTGTTGTGGTATAATAATGTGTTTTACAGCGACTTAACAAGCTATAGCATGGCTGCTTTTTTTTTTTAGTTGCAGCTGTTGACTTTATGAGGGTAAACATGTGTTTATGCTTGTGTTTATGGGTTCAGTAATATCTTTGACTTGAATGAAGGGCAGATGTAGGATTTCAGATTAGTGAACAGTCAACATGAGGTTTTTAGAGAAGAGTTCTTGCTAGAAATGCACAATATTTGTACCATATTGAAAAGTAGCGTGTTTTTTTTTTTTTTTTTTAATTTCGATATTTGTGTATGCTATTTTATTATTTTTACACTTAGATTATGTTTGCTATTAAAAATGTAAAGGGATAGTTCACCCAAAAATTGCACCATGATTTACTCACCCTCAAGCCATCCTAGGTGTATATGACTTTCTTCTTTCAGAAGAATACAACTGGAGTTATTAAAAATGTCCTGGCTCTTCCAAGCTTTATAATGGCATTAAATGGCTGTTGAGATATTGAAGTCCAGTAAAGTGCATCCATCTGTTTTTTTTTTTTTTTAGTTTAAAGTGCATCCATCCATCATAAAAAGTGCAGAAACCGTATAATAAATAATAATATTAATAAATAATAAACCGTAATTATAAACCGTAAAGTTCTGCAAACTGTCATATGTGCGTTTACAAGAGAGCAGAGTTCCAGCAGACAACGTAGGATGTAGACGAACACGTGATGAATGCAGAAGTGACGAACACATTAGAGAGAGCAAAACAAAACACCGATCTCAAATTTGAAATTCAAAACAAGGATTTCCGTTGCTTATAAACAAAACTTGATTCCTGAGAGACTAGCATATTCTCACTGGAGCTTACGCTACACCTACGTCATCCGCTGGAACATCGCTTTCTTGGACTCTAATTACGGTTTATAAAATTTTAAATATGGATATTTTTCTTACACAAATGCATTGATTCACTTCAGAAGGCCTTTATTAACCCTCCAGAGCTGTGTGGAGTACTTTTTATGATGGAGGGGTGCACTTTATTGGACTTCAAAACATCAACAGCCATTCACTGCCATTGTAAAGCTTGGAAGAGCCTGGAAATTTACTGTAATTCCATTTATATTCGTCTTATACGCCTAGGGTTGTTTGAGGGTTTGAGTGAATCATGGGGTACTTTTCATTTTTGGGTGAACTATGCCTTTAAAATTTGTATTATTTTAAATTATTTATGATAGCTACATTTGCTTGTAACCTGTACAAGATTAATTGTAGTTTTGAAGTGTTTTGTCTTTAATTTATTTAAAAGTAATATTAATAGAAAAATAATAAAGTATTTTTTAAAAATTGACATTTAAAGAAGCATTTAATTTTATTATCAGATATTTATCGTTTTTGTTTAATCAGTTTTAAAATAATTGTAAATATTTAAAAATAAATATTTACATATATAAAATAAGTATTTAAATCATATTTAGAATTAAATGTTTAATTTAAAAGAAAGCAATTTAATAATTAAAAGTAATTTATAACTATTTAATATCATAACATCGAATATTATTATTATAATTTTTTTTTTTTTTTTTTTGCATATGGTTGCTCCAACCTTAAATACTGAGTACACTGTCATAAACAATTTGTTGAGTCAACTTAAAATAATTTGTTACCTGGCTGCCTTAATATTTTAAGTTCATTCAACTCAAAAGTTTAGTCAACTTGAAATTAAGGCAGCTGGGTAACAAGTCCAGCTTTCAAGTTTAACAAATAAATTTTTTTGTTTAGTCAACTCAGATATCTCCCTTAGTACAACTTAACTTTGCATGTTGACTAAACTTTTTTTTTTTTTTTTGAACTTTCAACTGAACATTTTAAGGCAGCAGGGTAACACATTATTTTAAGTTGACTCAACAAATTGTTTATTTTTTTTTTTTTTTTACAGTGTACATGCATAGTTTAACAGCATAATCAGTATAATAAGTATATGCAGCAGTTTAATCCTGGTTCATGCTTGTACAAATTCTTTTCCAGTCACCACTTCTTTTGTCTTTGCTTCTTTGGTCTTACCTGAATTATTTATTAAAGTGCTTTGTGTTTTAAAGCAATTACTTACATTGCTTGACCTTGGACGTTTGGAAATTGGGGTGTTGCTATGAAGGTCCTAATGACTTTTGGGTTTGTTAATATCTCAATTTGAAGTAGTAACTAGCTGCTTCTTATTTATGTGAATAAAACTCCAAACCAGACCCAATGTCTGTAATCTGGAAAACAGATTTAGGACTGTTCCTCTGCTGCTATAGCCCATTAAATGGATAAAATCAGATTCCTATTGGTCTTACAGGCCATACACATTTCAACAACGTCTTCTCAAACGTATTGATGAACTTCCAAAAGTGTTAAACTGATTGTTTTACTTGGCTGTGTGCCTTAAGATGATTCTTGCCAGAATTCAGTATAAGAACAGGAAGGGGGTCGATTCCCATGCAGCCAACTTCCTCACTAGTCATTTTTAAATTTGGCAAAAGACAAAGTAGACGACATTCAAAGAGTTTTTTTCCTACCCACTGGCTTTGCCAACGGAGCCGCTGTGAGGAGAGGGTTATAGAGAGAGAGCTGAGAGCTGTGCCTGTCACGGCATTACTCTGACACAGCGTGACAGAGAGAGAGAGAAGGACGAGAGAAGGAGATACTGAAAGAGCTGCCTCTTCTCAGAAGCATTAAAGCCATGTCTGTGGGTGACGATGGAGATGGTGAGTGCATTTATATATTTAGTAGTATAAAACTCACTGTAAGCTGTTGTCTTGTTTGTGTACAAGAGGTTTACGGTATGCATTATGCTCTGCTCTGTTTATTTAAATCTTTTGGAAAAAATGAGGACAATGCAGAGTTATTGTCCAGAAAATACTGTCACCTATTGCTAATTTGCATCTCTTTCAATTTATAATTTACACTTCTGTTAAAATGAGTGTACCTACTTGTCCTTAAAGTCCAAACAATGGCGTTTAGTCAGAATATATTGCATTATACATATCTCTGTGATATACTAGTAATATTAGTTTCTGCGTCAGTGGGTTTTGTCCCTTGGGAGTTGAAGTGTGACCCGGTTTCTAGGGCATTTCGTTGTCGTGGCTACCCATTATTAGACTCTTCAGTTCTTGTCCTGGAAATTGAAGTGCTCTATGAGATGCTGTGTGTCTGTTGACTATAAATGAAGCGTTAAAGCTTTTGAGTACTTATGTTTGAGGTACGTTTTGGTGGGCTTACTGCACAGGCTGCTTTCTGGCTGTTTGTTTTTCAGGGTAAATGGCTTCGCCTCCTCCTCTCCGTAATCCTGATAACCAGATTAAATAGCCAGTTAAGTTACGGATTGACCAGTGAGGACTTAGACATCAACACTCAATCACCCACCCTCCAATAAGCTATATGGTGTTAATGGCAGTTAGACTGACAGTATGTGTTTCCGGCTCAGTTTTGAGTGAGAAATGTGTCACATACTGGTGTGTAGTCAGTTGATTTTATTTTTAAATGACCTCTGCTGTTACATATTCATGTTCTTCATAACTGCCACTGTGTTGGTAATGTGTTATTACATCATTAACTTTGTCACGATACAATTAACCATTCCAATTTATTAAGAATTTATATATTACAATCTTTTCCTTCCTTGAATGGTGCATTGTAAAATTTAATATTTTATTGTAATATTATATATTAGTTTATATAGCATTCAAATTTTGGTCAAATATAAATAATTGAATGTCCATTGACTTTTCAGTGATGATGTATCACAGACTTAATTGCGTGATGGCCAATCTTTTTCTCCAAAATACTCATAAGTATAGAAACTGTTTTAGAGGGTGAAATATTGCTTTGAAAAATGTGTAAAAAAAATAATTTAAAAAAATTTCTTCCATTCCTCCTACAACTACTTATATATATAGAGAGAGTGAGAGAGTGAGAGTTCAGCTGGCCATTTTGAGCAGACCAAAATTAAAACCTATGTAAATTTAGCCTTTAATTCTTCTTCTTCCTAAAAATAATAATTATAATTAAAAATGAAAAAATAAAAAACTTTTCAGAATTAAGCTTTGCCATTTTTGGCAGACCAAAATGCAAACCAATGTGATTCAGCCATATTATTATAATTTATTTTTTTTATTATTATAATAAAAAAGAAAGGGAAAAAAAGAATAAATGTTTAATCTTTTTCCCAGCTAACCATTTTTGGCAGATCAAAATGCAAACCAGTGTGATTTAATCATATTTTTATTGTTATTATTATTATTATTATTATTGTTATTATTATTATACATACATACATTATACATACTTTTATTATAAAAATAATAATAAAGTTACTTTTTTTTTTTGGTTTTTAGCTGACCATTTGTTATTGAGCCAAATTATTATCATTTATTATTAAAATAATAATAATAATAAATAAATAAATAAATAAATATACAAGTTATTTATTTATTTTTTGAATTTTTTTAATTTCAGCTACCTATTTTTGGTAGACCAAAATTCAAACCAATGTGATTCAGCCTTTTTTTTTTTTTTTTTTTAAAACCTCTCAAACCCACTGATGCAGGCTGCACTTGTTGTCATGGCAACAGCCTTTTGAGAGTGTCCAGTGCTCACTCTCTCTCTCTTTCTGTCTTGCTCCATCCTTGCCTTTTCTCCCCTTTTCCCCCTTTTCCCTTCAGCGTGTCCCCTTTTCTTGCTTCCTGTTGCTGTTTTGTTCCTTTTGGCCTGCCTCATTCTCGCTTGATCTTGCTCTCTGTGGTCGTCATTGGCCCGTCCTTGCTGGATTGTTGTTCACGCCCTCCTGTCTGAACAAAGGGCGGGTTATGCTACTATGCTAATAATGCTAAACACATAGGCAGACACACAGAGCCCTTTCAGCCCCGCTAGTGGGGTCAGCATCCATAATGTGTCAGTGCAGTCAGCCCTTGGCTTAGTAATGGGGTCACAATGTGATTGCCCACACACACACACACTTTCAAATGCGTAGGGGTGTGGCCTTTGTTCTCGCCGTATCTACTTTTATTCAACCACAATTCCCCTGAACATGTATGTGCGTTTAAACTACAATGCACCATGATGCTAATTAGCTTAGCTTGAGCTCCAGACAAAACGAGCCTCGTTGACATGCCAGAAGCATCCTCAAATCTCAAAGCTCACTGGCTGGTTAAAGATGATGTCATCACTCTCCTGATTGGCTCTCAGGGTGCTGGGATGGAGGGGGGGACGGTGCGGAGCAAAGTGCGAGGGAGTGATGGAGGAGGAGACGAGGGGGGATGGAGCGAGAGAGTAATTGAAAGGGAAGATGCCGACCAGCTTTTGGGTGGTGGTTTCTGCGAACTGTGCTACGTGCCTTGCCGATCCGTCTCGGGATATTTCGTCGCCGTGAGAACCGCTGTCATGTGAGCGGCAGCTTGGGCGTTGCCTCGGATACGAGAGAGAGCCACGCCCGCCTTCAGGCATGAGGCGCCTCATCTGCAAACGCATCTGTGACTGTGAGTGTCTTCTTGAGGTGTTTGAAATGTTGCCGGTGTTTCAACTGAACGTTGACGTCTAAATCAATGCAGAAGTAGGGTGTCGCCTAGGTGCCGTGGAGATTTGGGGCGTTTTTAATAGCCGGCGGATGAAACGAAAGACTGTGTGTGTTCTTCTATCCTGGCTCTTTACTGGATGCGCCCAGTCTGTTCTTGTGTGTGGGTGGCTTTGTGGAGTCTTTGAGTTGTGCAGGCATTGCTCTTTGTTTGTGAATGTGTTTGAGTGATTGATGTTAGCTATACTTCCTGTTTTTGCTGTTCAGTAATTGATAGGCCTTTATTAGGTCCTGGTTAGGGGCTGGTCATTGATTACTTAAGATGATATTGTGGTTGGGAGGAAATCTGACCTGTGGCTGCACTTGATGATATAATCCAAAGTCCTATTGGGTTTCAGTGGGAATGGATTTTTTTTATTGATATTTTCTGATAGGTTTTCTTCTTTTTGTTATTTATTATTGAACGGCTACATTGGAATGAGAATATGAGACTGTTGGTATAAAAATAGTTGTTTTTGCATATCATTGTGCAGTAAGTCTATTTTGGAAGCAGATTTGAAGCACTTGACCTCAGCTAGTCTGTTGATATCAGATTTGATATCCTGTTGATTCATGCTCTCATTGTTGTTCTCAGATCGTAGTTTTGACGACGATGACTCTGTGGATGGAAGCAGGCCGTCGTCGGCTCAGGCTGCGTTTAAAGTGCCCAAAGTACCTAAGAAACCTGGAGACTCTGCAAGCAGTTCCAGACGACCCAGTGCCACTGGAGCTGCCAAGACAGGTGAGATAGTGTGAGATTGCATTTACATATCCTGGGGTGCAGAACAGCTCATGCTTTAGCCATGATGCTGTTAAGCATTTTTGTTGTGCCCGTTAACTAGATTAAATAAACATGTGCTGCGCATTTTAAAAAGTCAAGATTGAAAAATTAAAAAACGGGTAAATAATAACGGTAATACTTTACCATAAGGTGTCATTTGTTAGCGTAAGTTAATGTATTAACTAATATGAACAAACAATGCACAATGCATTTATTACACTGTTTATTAATCGTTGATAATGTTAGTTCACAGTGCATTAACTAATGTTAATGCAACTTGTGATTTTATTAATGCATTAGTAAATTAACATTAAAATTAATAAATGCTTTAGAAGTGTTGTTCATTCTTAGTTCATGTTACTTAATGTGGTTAACTAGTGTTAACTAATGAAGCTTATTGTAAAGTGTTACCATAATAACTGATGACTCAATTGTTCTGTTCTTTCAGGAACATGTAAGTTTATCAGCTGGTATGTCTAAAAAATTTTATTTTATAATATGATAACTATATACGAGTGGAAATGAAATTAATGGAAATAAATTAGAAAGAAAATGGTTTATATGAAATAACCATGTGGTGATACCTATTTTTAGACAATCAGGTGAGAGAAAAAATAGTTCAGACATGAATGGTGTTTTGTACTTTTGAAAGGTATCTCGTTTGATTCTCTTTTCATTTGGAACTTGATGGGCACAAACTAAAATACTGTTCTTAACATCATTTTCACATCAGTGCGAAAACAGCTTCATATTACGTAATAATGAGAACAAAGGGCTAATATAAAAATATGGATTGTTCCAGTTTTAAATTCTAGCTTGAACCACATTCAAAGCTGTTGTAAAATAGTGAATGTACAGACACCTTATCGGTTCAATATGGCAAGTTGTGATATGTTTGTAGCCATACATTTTTTTTATGCATTGGTTAACAACTTAATAGCCCGTGTTCAATGTCTTGACTTGTTTGGGACACGTTCTGCTGTATATGTTTTCATAACGCTGCATTACCCTTTATGTCTTTGCATTGCGTTTTACATACAGTTCAGGTCAAAAGTTTGCATTCCCCTTTCAGAATCATTAAAAATGTAAATTATTTATTCAGAATAATAGGGATCATACAAAATGCATGTTATTGTTTAATAATGCATGTTAATAGTTGAAATTATAAAAATGACCCTGTTCAAAAGTTTTCATCACATTGATTCTTAATACGGTACCTGAATGATCCACAGCTGTTTTTTTTTGTTTAGTGATAGTTGTTCATGAGTCCCTTGTTTGTCCTGAACAGTTAAACTGCCCGCTGTTCTTCAGAAAAATCCTTCAGGTCCCACAGATTCTTTGGTTTTCCAGCATTTTTGTGTATTTGAACCCTTTCCAACAATGACTGTTTGATTTTGGGATCCTTCTTTTCACACTGAGGACAACTGGGGGACTCGTATGCAGCTATTACAGAAGGTTCAAATGCTCACTGATGCTCCAGAAGGAAAAACCATGCATTAAGAACCGGGGAGGTGAATACTTTTGAACAGAATGGAGATGTGTACATTTTTCTTATTTTGCCTAAATATCATATTTTAAGTATATAAATATCATAAACTAATCTAAATATCATATACTAACATTAAGAAAGATTAATAAATACTGTTTTAAATGTATTGTTCATGTTAGTTAATACATTAACAAATGACACCTTATTGTAAATTAATATACATATACATACACAGTACTGTGCAAAAGTCTTAGGTCACTAGTATTTTCACTAACAAAAAAATGGTTTTAAGTCAGTTATTTCTATCTTTTGCTGTAGTGTGTCAGAAGAAAGTATCAGTTTACATTTCTAAACATTCATTTTGCCATTAATTGTAATAATCCAGTGAGATTTTTGTTTGCACAAGGAGTCTGACAACAGCCAGTGCTCCACACAGAGATCTGATCTGACCATCATTCAGTCTGTCTGGAATGACATGAAGAAACAGAACAAACTGAGACAGACTAAATCCAGAAGAACTGTGGCAACATCTCCAAGATGCTTTAAGAAACCTACATGCAAAGCTACCTGAAAACTTATGCGCAAATGTACCTAGGGCAAAAGCTGTTTTAAACGCAAATATGGTTTACCAAATGTTGATTTAATTTAGTTAATAGAAGTTAATTGAAAAAATCTAGTTATGGCATTATTTTTGACAGCATGCTCATTTTACAGCATTTTTACACAAGTGCCTAAAACATTTAACATTTAACAGGGAAGTGGGCAATGTGATTTGTTTGCTTTTTATTTCAATCCAATTCATGTAGATTTTACAGAACACATAATTTGCACAAATCCCCTTTTTTTTTGGTTAAAAATACTTGGTTTGTATCAGCAGTTCACAATTAATTGATTTTTTTGCTGATTACCAAGCTTTCAATTTCAAAAGGTCCACCCAAAATGCTTTGATACGGGGTTTCTTGAAGGCTGACTGACAGCCCACTGATGCTGATGTGTTTATCAGACGCTTCAGGTCTCCCCTCCCATGTGACAGATCTTACAGGCCAAACTCCCTCAGGGCTTCGCGATTGATCATTCAATTACAGCCGAAGAAGACAGACAGGAAGTCCATTAGGACTGAAAGCTGTTAATGTGTAGGATAAGTTTCTTCCCTCGTATGAGACATTAGCCTCTGTAATAGGTTGTGAAGCGCTATTTCACTACATTTAGTATACAGATTTACTCGCACATACTCGGATTCAAACATGTATGTATGTATATATATATGTAACTCCCTCCCCCCACAGAGAACACCCTCCCGTTTGACTAGCAATACAACAGTTGCCATAGGAACACCTCATTGTGCTCAGTTTCTATGGTAACGGCTGCAACTGTCAGTTAGTTGTCTCCTAGTGTGACTGAGATTAAAAATGTCTCAAACAGTGTTGGACAGATTCATAAACCTCATAGCTGTCTTAATGGAAGTCAATCATGTGTTTTGCAGGTGTCTCTAAGGAGGCGGCAGGAGCTGTGGATGAGGAGGATTTTATCAAAGGGTTCACAGACGTCCCCGCGGTTCAGGTGAGACGCACTTGCGTATAAATGAGGGAGGTGTTACGCAGTTCCCTCAGAACCCAGTTACAAATCCACCCGTGGCTTTCATAACATTCACGTTTGATCAAAGGCTTGGAATTGTTTGATCTGAAACTCATGTGTCTCTGTGCGTCTCTCTCGTTACATAGATCTACTCCACACGAGACCTGGAGGATAATCTGAACAAGATCCGTGAGGTTCTGTCTGATGATAAACACGACTGGGACCATAGAACAAACGCGGTGAGTACAACATTACACAGTTTAAACAGGTAAAGATACACTGGTCAATATGGCAGTCGCCTTGGACCTACACTGACACCTAGCGGTGTGGATGCCACAAAACCACATTTGCAGTTACTAATGCCACGGTCATTCATAATTTAATTTATCAATTGACCTTTTGCAAAAACCCGCCCCCCTTAGTTACTGTTGCTACGTCCAGCAAGCCATGGCGCTCTCACGCCACATATCATGTTCTCACGCAGTGAAAAATACATCGCAGAGCAAAGAAGACACTGACAGTGCGCCAACAGTCAAGACTCAGTCAGATTTGGTCACCTTTTAATAAATTCAAGTAATAAATACTGTTTTGTGGCTCTTTAATGTGCTGTGGCAGATTGTTGTGGCACCTCAGTTTAAAGGAGAAGTTCTCTTCCAGAACAAAAATGTACAGATAATGTACTCACACCCTTGTCATCCAAGATGTTCATGTGTTTCTTTCCTTGGTCGTAAAAAAAATTGTTTTTTGAGGAAAACACTTTAGGATTTCTCTCCATATAATGGACTTCTATTGTGCCCACTAGTCTGAACTTCCAAAGTGCACTTTAAATGCAGCTTTAAATGATCCCAGCAGAGGAAGAAGGGTCTTATCGAGTATTTTCTAAAAAAAAAAAAATTGCAATTTATATACTTTTTTTTTTTTTACCTCAAATGCCCATCTTGTCTAGCTCGACGTGAACTCTGTGTATTCCGGTTTGTGACAGTTAGGGTAGGTCAAAAAACTCCCATCTCATTTTCTTCTCCAACTTCAAAATCATCCTACGTCGCTGTTTTACCTTTTTTTTTTGTAAAGGCCGTTTGATCTTTGCATGTTCACTTGGTTCGGTACTTCTGGAGTGATGTAGAAAATGAGATGGGAGTTTTTTGACATACCCTTAACTGTCTTAAACTGGAATACGCAGAGTTCATGCAGAGCTAGACAAGATGAGCATTTGAGGTTAAAAAGTATATAAATTGTCAGTTTTTTAGAAATAACTCACTCGATAAGACACTTCTTCTTCGGCTGGGATTGTTTAGAGTCATTTGAAGCGGCGTTTAAACTGCATTTTAGAAGTTCAAACTCATGGGCACCATAGAAGTCCATTATATGGAGAGAAATCCTGAAATGTTTTCCTGAAAAAACAATTTCTTTACGACTGAAGAAAGAAAGACATGGACGTCTTCGATGACAAATAGGTGAATTAATAATTTTTCTTCTGGAAGTGAACTTCTCCTTTTAAGGAGCATGTGAACCAATCATCTCTTCCTTATTACTAGTTATAGCACAAAATAAACTAAATGTCTATCAGAATGTATCTTGTTTCAACCGTGGCAAGACGTGAATACACACCATATTTCAGTGGATGTTTATCTACTTTCCTGTCTGCTTTGTTTGTCAGACAGAAATGGCAGATTCAGCGTTATGATTGGTCAGATCGCCTGTCAATCAAACTCCGGGCGAAGGGTCAGTTGAACTAAAATGTCTAGTAATATGACAGTCGCTGAGATAAAGTCATTTTGACTGGTTATCTTATCTCAACATGGTGGCCCGTGAGAAGACCTACTCTGTCTAAAATAAAAGTTTTCATAACAGTTTTCATTAGGTTACTGATTTGACTGAAGTCTCCATCTATGTTTTATTGATTTCTTTAGACTTAAACGTTTTTAATGAGGGAAGAGTGAGCAATTCTTTACTCAAAAGTCGCAGTGAGCCAGAAGTAGCAACAGATCCAAGTATAACGGATTATTGCTAAAAAATGTAGAATGGAGACTTGGTTCTATTCACTAGTTGTTGCTTGGATTATGAGATTTTGGCATTGCATTCAAGAATGAATGCAAGCTTGTAGTCTAAATGATTGGAGAAGTTCTACATGCATTACTGGAAGTTTAGGCATTTCGATTAAATATTGCAAGGCCAAAATTTAAATAAAGAAATATAAGCCTGGTTGAATTGTTCAAAGTAAGACCTATAATTTGCATTCACAATAAAGGGTACATTTTGGTTTCACGTAGACATAATCGACCAGAGTGGCTGAATTTGTTTCCTGAACAAATATTTGGTGAAATGTGGTGGTATTATTAGTGTTTCCCATGAGAAATGTCAAAGTTCAAGAGGTGATGTCATTGGGATGCACCAGACCTAGAGTTTCCTTTGTGACCATACATATGCTTTATTTACACTTTGTTTTAAACCTCTGTTCAGCATTTTATTGAAATGTAAGAAGTTTCCATGCTTTTATGTAGTTTTGCTTATGCATTTCCAATCGTTTGTGACAAACCCTCTTTGATGTGGTCTTGTTCCCCCTCCCTCTCAATCATAGCTAAAGAAAATCCGATCGCTGCTTGTTGCCGGGGCAGCAGACTATGATTGTTTCTACCAGCACCTGCGTCTGTTGGATGGCGCATTTAAGCTGTCGGCAAAAGACCTGCGTTCTCAAGTGGTGCGGGAGGCTTGCATCACGGTGGCGTGAGTGTCTAATTGACATCTTAAACAATGTGAACTCGAATCTGTGGCACTAGAACATTGTATGTGCATGGCGTGCAGATTATTGAGATCTGTTTTCCATCAGTCACATTTAGTGCTGGAGACAAGGAGATGATAAGCTTTTAGAGCAAAGCACTTCCCTTTTTCAGTCAAATGAATTGTTGCTTTTTGTTCATTGTAAAGAGCACCAATTTATTGTGTCGCTATGTTTGTGTTTGTGCAGGCATCTGTCCACACTGTTAGGGAATAAGTTTGATCATGGAGCAGAGGCCATTGTTCCGGTGCTCTTCAATCTTATCCCTAACTGTGCCAAGGTGATGTCCACATCTGGCACAGCAGCCATACGCATCATCATACGGGTGAGAAACAGCGGTGTGCATAAGTTCATTCTCTTTGACTGTACTGTGTCTGTGTGTCCTTGACTGTGTGTTTTTGTATTTGCAGCACACTCATGTCCCACGTCTAATTCCTCTCATCACTGGTAACTGCACGTCAAAGTCTGTGGCCGTCCGGAGGTGAGACCTATATAATATAACATTAAACCTGTGCAGATTTTTATACTTAGTAGGGATGCACATGCTGAAAATGGCATTTTCGGTTTTCAGCCGAAAGAGAAAAACGGCTGAAAATATGAGCAAAAGGGAAAAAAAAAAAAAAAAAATATATATATATATATATAATATATATATATATATATATATATATATATATATATATATATATATATATATATATATATAAAATATATAGGCCTATATATGGCGGTGCCACACAGCACAGCACTTTTTACTTTATTTACTTCTGTGTGACACATTTTTCCAAGATTATTTGGTGAATCAAAAGTTCAAGAGAACTTTTTTTTTTTTTTTTAATAGAAATCTTTTTAACAATGTTAAAGACTTTACTGGCACTTTTGATCTTTTTAATGCGTTAAGTAAAACCTGAATAAATAATCGTAATTAATCAATTTAAATAAAGAATAATCAAAACTTGAATAATTTTTTTTCCCCTCAGTGACTGGTTATCATTACTTGCTTAAAGGAGAAGTCCACTTCCAGAACAAAAATGTGCAGATAATGAACTCACCCCCTTGTCATCCAAGATGTTCTTTCTTTCTTCAGTCGTAAAGAAATGATGTTTTTTGAGGAAAACATTTCAGGATTTTTCTCCATATAATGGACCGATATGGTGCCCCGAGTTTGAACTTCCAAAATGCAGTTTAAATGTGGCTTCAAACGATCCCAAATGCGGTTGTAAACGATCCCAGCTGAGGAAGAAGGGTCTTATCTAGCAAAACGATCGGTTATTTTCATAAAAAAAAAATACAATTTAAATAACTTACTTTTTAATCTCAAATGCTTGTCTTGTCTTGCTCTCCCTGAACTCTGTGTATTCTGATTCAAGACAGTTAGGGTATGTCGAAAAACTCCAATTGTATTTTCTCCAAAAAATTCTTCAAAAATCATTTCGAAATCATCCTACATCGCTGCAGAAGTACCGACCCAGTCTTTGCAAAGTGAACATGATCAAACACTCTTAACAAAAAAGGTAAAACAGTGATATAGGACAATTTTGAAGTTGAGGGAGAATATGAGATGGGAGTTTTTTCGACATACCCTAACTGTCATGAACCGGAAAAAAACAGAGTTCAGGTAAAACAAGAAAAGATGAGCGTTTGACATTAAAAAGTATATAGATTGTATTATTTCTATAAGTAACCGATCGTTTCGCTAGATAAGACCATTCTTCCTCGGCCAAAGACATGTACGACATGAACATCTTGGATGACAAGGGGGTGAGTACATTATCTGTAAATTTTTGTTCTGGAAGTGGACTTCTCCTTTAAAGGGATAGTTCACCAAAAAATGAAAAAGTGAAAAAACTGTCATTAATTATTCACCATCAAAATTATGATATTTTTGATGAAATCTGACCCTGCATAGACAGCAACTCAACTGAAATGTTCATACAGCACAGAAAGGTAGTAAGGACATGATAAAAAATAGTCCATGTGACATCAGTGGTTCAACCGTAATGTTATGAAGCTACGAAGATACTTTTTGTGCTTAAAGAAAACAAAAATAACAACTTTATTTAACAGTTTCCGCTCAGATTTAATCAAAAATATCTTAATTTGTGCTTTTGAAGATAAACTAAGGTTTGGAACAACATGAGGGTGAGTATTTAAAGACAGAATTTTCATTTTTGGATGAACTATCCCTTTAAATTAATTTATATGTACAAATATTAAAGTAAATAGTAATGTAGAGAAACAATTATTTTTGGTTGTTGTTGTTGTGTTTTTTTTTAATAAAGATTTTAAAACATGTCCTCATACAGGGTAAATGCTTTGAGGGATGTTTAAACGAATATCTAAAGCAGTGTTCAGGTCTATTAATTGAAATGAGTCCAACTTCCCAATTCTTTAGCTAATGAGGATTAAACCAAACACCTCATTACAAATAAGTGTCTTAACACGTTCATACAAGTCAGGAATCTAGTCTGCTGGCACAGTCATTAAGAGATGTAACTGGCTAAATTAAAAAAAAAACACATTATGATGTTGGTTAAAGGGATAGCACTCCCAGAAATGAATATTCCGTCATTAATTCACCCTTGTGTCGTTCCAAACCTTTAAGACTTTCATTCATCTTCAGAACACAAATTAAGATATTTTTGATGAAATCCAAGGGCTTTCTGACCCTGCATAGACAGAAACGCATGTTCAAGACCCAGAAAGGAAGTAAGGACTTTGTTAATTTTCCTTTTTGGTTGAACTATGCTTTTAATTTTATATTTCCAACAACTAAATATTGCAGTCGTCATAAATGTATTGTAAATATTTAATTTATCTCCCAGCCCTCTTGAATCCTTGCCAAGTTTACAGACCTGTGTGAGCACATTCATTTCTGAATTCTCTTTCTTCCTCTCTCTGTCTGTCAGGCGCTGTTATGAGTTCTTGGATCTTCTGCTGCAGGAATGGCAGACTCACTCTCTGGAGAGGTACCACCACAGCGCAGGCTAAACTAGAGCTGCCTACTGGTGTTGAAAGGCCAAAACTGTATAATATAACTGCTCTTTATCTTTTCCTCTGTGTCTTAGGCATGTGGCTGTGTTGGTGGACAGTATTAAGAAGGGAATCAAAGATGCAGACTCGGAGGCTCGAGTGGAGGCCAGGAAGTGAGTGCCGTCCTTAAATTACTGCATGTATTTTGTTGTTTCCTGTTGTGTTTCATCTTCTATGTTGCTCTCTCTCAGGGCATACTGGGGGTTGCGGGCTCATTTCCCCGGGGAGGTGGAGTCTCTGTATAACTCGTTAGAATCGTCCTATCAGAGGACACTTCAGTCGTATCTAAAGAGCTCGGGCAGCGTGGCGTCCCTGCCGCAGTCGGATCGCTCGTCCTCCAGCTCGCAAGAAAGCCTTAAGTAAGGATATCTTACTTAACCTCATCTGACTGTACCAGAGACCACCAGTACACAGTGAACTTTAAAAGAGCTCTGTTTTTTGTCTTCCTTTTCACAGTCGGCCGCTGTCAAAGTGGTCAGCTGCTCCAGGAAGAGGTGAGATCCTTATGTGTGTGTGCATGTCTTGGAATGTGTATGGGAAATTGATGCCTATCGTAGGGCATTTCCGCAATGCAGAAAACAAGGACAGAATTGTGAAATCCAGTCATAAAAATTAAATTTACTGTATAAAGTCATGGAATTTGGCAGTTGAGTAAATCAAAAGTACACTTAAAATGTGATATGGACTAGTGTATGTAAATATTTAGCCACAAAAGACTATTTAAATATGAATTTCTGCATGTCTCTGTGTGAATGAACAGCGCAGATGCACAGTTTCGTTTACTACACACTACTAAAGCTTGATTGACGTTCGCACCGTTTTTAGCCTCTGCCACCTTAATGTATGAGTACATGAACACACATAAACATGATCTCTAGATCTGCTCTGAGAGTCACTTCATAAGCATTTTACCGTTTCATTTGAGAAAAACTATCGTCGTCGTAGGCTATGCAAACAGAAACTTAAATGTCTTCACAGCAACCCGTCAAAATAAAAGTTCAGTCTAACTTGAAGAAATTGTGAAAGAATTTTATTACTCAATGTAATAATAGTGCTACTAATAACAAAATTATTATTAAAACAAGGAATAATCACACAATTTTTCTTCCTTGTTTTAATTATAACCATAAACCTGTTGTGCAGCCCTTTGTTGGCCAAAAATAGAAGGGTTTGTTTCATTTTTATTTGATTAAAAAAATGTATTTGTTTTTTCAGAGAGGGAGAGAGAGAAACCTCTGGAGCTCTATTATTGTATAAGTAAATAAAAAAAAATAGTTTTTTTTCTAAAATCAATTAATTAGAGGTGCTTTGGATCGCTAAAATGTAATTTAACCATTAAAACGGAACCCAAATTAAAATGGACGCACAAAATTAAAAATGCACAAAAACATATTTCAAATATAATTTGTCACAATTTTAATTATTTGCTGAAAATGGAATTTGGGAAAAAATAAAACAGATTTCATAGGGGCTTACTGCCATGTTCAATGACATTTTAAAAATCTATTTTTATATAAAAAATGTGATTATTGAATTAAGAGAAAAATATTTTTAGTTCCTGACAATTTATTTTAGGCTTTACCTTTACTAATAAATTTAAAATGAATTTAAAATTAATAAACAAATATTCTATACATAATTCTAAAGGAATTTGCCAAGTATGTGATAACTATCCATATGTGTCACATGTTCCAGCAGGGTTTAAAATTGTTAAAACTGCTAAAATGGAACTCGTTTCAAAACCTTTTTTTTTTTTTTTTTTATTTATTTATTTATTTTTTTATTTGAAATTAAAACTGAAATAAAATAAAGCTAAATAGAAGTATTTTTAAAACTGGCAAAAGCACATAACAGTTAATAGAATTAAAATGAAAGCTGAAATATAAAATGAAACCCAACTTATAAAATAAATAAATGCTAAATGTAAATACTAAAATAATACTGGTTCACAGTGAGAAAATGTTATAAGAATATAAATGTAATGATATAAAAATGTTTGCCTTTAGATTCTGCTTTTCATTTTTCATTTAAATAAATGTTGCATACTTATTTTGTGTGTTTGTTCCTTTAGTGCCAGCCAGTTCAAAATCATCAGGATCTCCAGGCTCTTTGCAACGCTCCCGCAGCGATGTTGATGTCAACGCAGCCGCCGGTGCTAAAGCCAGACATAGTGGACAGGCCGGAGGGGCCGGCCGAGTCACAGCAAGCCTGGCCCCTGGATCATACGCATCTCTCGGTAGGAGCCACATAAAGTTCATGCACAGCTTTACCAGATTTTATTAACTCAGGCTCTCTGCACTTTCCTACCACGTGCAATAGGAACTACAGTGAAGAATTATCTTAATTCTTCAAGGTTACGTGTGTGTGTGTCTGTATGGTTGTGTGATTCTGTTGTGAGTGTGTTTGTGTCTTTTGTTCTAACTGGTTTGCTGTGCTCCTCTCTCTCTCTTCTTTGGCTTAAGATGATGCCTCTGATAAGGATGGTAAGATCATCTGCCGTTTGCTCATCCATTCTTCTTCTTCTTCTTCATCTTCTCCTTTTCCTACTTGCCCCCTCCCTCCTTCTCTCCACCTTCCTTTCTGCTCCTGTAACTCACGCTTTCCTGCTGTTTGTCTTTGAATCTTTGATCAGGATTTTGGGGTGATTTATATACACGTCTGTGATCTGTACTGAATTATGCTAGGTGGAAAGTTGTTTGCTTTTCGTTGTAGTTATTTCAGTGCTTTGTAGGCATAATAGGGAACCCGATCCACTCACACACATAGTGGGTGGAGCTCTTTGTGTGTGATGTAGCGCTGCTGCCGTCTGCTGGTGGCGTGTGGTATTGCAAGAAAATGACTCATCTGCCTTTCAGCTTGTGGTTGTGCCCTGTTGAATTGCTTCATTAAAGATCCCCCTTACTGATCTGATGCTCTTCTCTTATTCTATCCATTCTGTCCCATCGTCTTTCCTTTAACTCAATCATTAATACATTCCCTCAGTCACAGGACTGGCCCAAGTGGGTAATTTTGGAGGGGCCAGCGAAACACTGGAAATCTCTTTCAATTCTTACTGTCATTTGAAGGTGTTTTTTATGATTGGAATGAGGTCTTACAGCGTGTTTGTTTCTCCAGGGCGACTACGAACTAAGCAGACTTTATCAACGGCATCAAGTATGGGCAGCACTCAGGTGGACTCGAGAGGACGGACCAGATCAAAGATGGCGTCTCAGTCACAACGTAAGTACCTACACACTATATGTTCACACATTCTATGTCTACAGTGCAGTAACAGTATACTGTATAAACATCTTTATAGGGTTAGTTCACCCAAAATAATTAAAATTATGTTATTAATTACTCACCCTCATGGTGTTCCAAACCCATAGGATGTTTGTTCATCTTCAGAACACAAATTAAGATATTTTTTGATGAAATCTAAGAGCTTTCTGGCCCTGCATAGATAGCAACACAGCTGACACGTTCAAGGCCCAGAAAGGTAGTAAGGACATCATTAAAATAGTCCATCACATCAAGGGTTCAACTGTAATTTCATGAAGCTATGAGAATACTTTTTGTGCACAAAGGAAACAAAAATAACGAGAGGTGCCCCCTAATAATCGACTAACCGACAAAAAGAGGCTTGGTCGACCACAGTTTTATCAGTCACTTAGTCGCAGAAAAAAATCCACAGGAAGTAGCAAAGTCCATGACGGACAGATCATTAATGGCTGATCTATGTGGCAATATAGTACATTAGGCAGAACATCCAAACACTCACCTATTATTTCTTTGACCTCAAATATGGCTTTACATCTAAAAGATGCAAGCAGTAGCAACTTTACATGGCAGCTCAATTTAATGTTAACCTAGAAATATGTGTCCTATTCAAGTGTCTGTGCAGAGTGTGGAAGCTGCATGACAGATTGTGGCACCGGTGTGGTCACTTGCTCTTAAAATACTCAATTTTTGCTTATACAGATTAATGTAATACATCTTTTGACTCTGTAAGGAGTCTCTGTTTATTTGTATGCGCACACAATAACAACGGAACATTGCGCTTTTGTAAAATAATGAAAGCAAACAGGATGCGCATTCTGCCATCTCTGTCTCTGTGGACTCGAAGGCAAAGCTTCGAAACTCTGTGTATACTTGCCTTACAGACATGAAAAATATATCTATAGAGAGTGAAATGTCTACTTTTAAATGAACCAGTTCAGATGCAAAACGAATATTCTCAGATTATATAATCCGTATAAGACTAGCCTACTGCGGAGATGACGAGTCAGTGTTGCCGACTTCATCTCTTAAGCCAAAAGCAAAGAAAGCATTAGTTTATCATCAAATTATTAAAACATTAATTCATTCTCCTTGCTGTTTTTCCCCTGACACATTCATAATTATTATATCTGCCAGTTCGCTGTGGCGAGCTTTTCTTGTGTGCGCTTGAGTGCTTATTAGGCTATGTAAGCAATTAAAGCTCATTATTATGATTTATATGGTTTATTAATAAACGTGACTAATAGTGACTAATGCTTAAAATGAATGACTACTAGCCAACCAGAAAAATCTTTAGTCCAGGGCAGCCCCAACAATTTCTTATCTTCTGTGTCAGTCTTTGATGCGTTCCACAATGCATGCTTGTGGTGCTGCTGACGCAGGAGCTGGCATTCTGATATAAAACGTCCATCTCTCTTAGTTCATCATCTACATATTCTGGTTCAAATAAGTAAGGCTGGGCAAAAAATTGCAAGTCATCCTCTCTGACATTTTCACGAAGACTGTTTTATGCACAGTGTACATCTTCCTCTGCTTGTAAACAAGGCACACCACACCCAGGTTCAGAGTACGGCCATTTCTAAAGCATGCAGTGCCATCTGCTGTTAAAAACTAAGCTTAGAATCAAAACACGATGCATTTTCTTTGCACACAAAAAATACTCTCGCAGTTTAATAAAATTACGGTTGGACTACTGATGTCACGTGGACTATTTTAATGATGTCCTTACTATCTTTCTGGGCCTTAAATGTGTTAGTTGCATTGCTGTCTATGCAGGATCAGAAAGCTCTTGGATCTCATCAAAAATGTTTCCATTAGTATTCTGAAGATGAACAAAGTTCTTACGGATTGAGTAATTAATGACAGAATTTTCGGTTTTGGGTAAACTAACCCTTTAAATTGCTCACGTATCACACCATAACAGCATTACGCTCATGTAAATTGAATAGTCTGTAAATGTTAGTACAAAATATTGTACTGCCTGCAAACTCCCAAAAATGATCCATGCACAAATCTTAAACAGAGTCATTCCTCTTATGCAGTACATTTTACATTTTCAGGATTCTCTTATGAATGCAAAGTTGGAATGAGCCACATTTATTAGAAATAGAAATCTTATAAATCTTGTAAATATGTTTTAACAGTCACTTTTAATCATTTTAATGCATCTTTGCTGAATAAAAGTATTAATTTTATTTAAAAGCCGCTAATTTTCTACACGTATTGAAAGCATGCAGTGAAACGGCTGTAAACAGTCTTCACACAACGTGCTGTAACACACATTGTCAACTGCATGTGTGTGTGTGTTCGTAAAAGATTATCAGGAGTCATCCTGCACTAAGGATGTAACCCACAGCTCCTCCAACTGTTTCTGTGCCTCTAGGTTCCGACGATTCTGATTGCACGCCAGGTACCCTCGTCTGATATGTGGGCGAGTGTGTTTAGTTCATGCAAACGTGTGTGTGAGCGTTTGTGAGCGAGCAAGCGTTTATATATGTCTTGAGTGGCCTGCATGCTGTGTGGTCTTCACTTGGGTGTGACGGTATCAGTCCATTTCTGCCTGCAGGCGTGTAGAAACGCAAACTCTCAGACACATCGGTTTAGCGGTGGATGTTGGGCAGCCTAGGCTGCTTAAACATATTGAGAGTATTGATGGAACCAAAGCAGTGACCAACACAACCATGACGTTTTTCATCTTTTGTGTGCCTTCATGGTGATGTTGTGGAGTCACGTCAGTTGCGATGCTGTTGCAGGGCTTTTTGAATCTATGTGCGTGTCTCATACTGATGTTTTAATTTGCAGGCTGATGGTTTTATTCATTTGTACGGTGTGTGTGTGTCAGAACAACACATTGACTGCATGCTTTACCCCATATTGCATTTGTATTCGTTTAATATGCTGTTCCTCCTCCCACCCAATGGGTCTCTTGGCCCCGCCCCGCTCCCTAATCCTCCCCCCTCATTGGCTCAGGATCACAGTCTGCTACCCCTGTTGGTGGTAAGATTTTCAACATATTTCACCTGTCACTCATTCACTTAGTCCAGTCACTGTGGGTCTCCAACTTCTAGTCTTGCATCTTCCCTTGTCCTGGCTCACGGGAAAAAAATAACATGGGTTTTCCCATCAGCCCCCACTCTCTTCACTGCATGGAGGGTGTGTTGCTTGGATCACTTTGGATGGTGTTTTTTTTTTTCTCTCTTTCTCTTTCTTCAAATCTGTGAATAATTTGTTAAACCTCACATTAAGGCTGGGCGGTATGGCAGTATTCATTGTTTAGTACAGATTCTGCTTCTACTATGAATCTGCTACACAGACTCCTATGTATCTGTGGCGCAATTTAAAAAAAAAAAAAAGTTCTTATGTAATGTAAAGCTGATTCATTCGTGTGCGATTAATTGGTTTACCTTTTCTGTTTTGTGTCTAGCAAGGTAAATAAGATGTTCCTTTAGTAGTGAAAGCATTTAAGCCACTAAGTTATCAAAAAATAGACTTTAGTACACTACCAGTCAAACGTTTTTGAACATTAAGATTTTTAATGTCTTTTAAAGAAGTCTCTTCTGCTCACCAAGCCTGCATTTATTTGATCCAAAGTACAGCAAAAACAGTACAGTTTTGAAATATTTTTACTATTTAAAAGAACTATTTCTATTTGCATATAGTTTTAAATGTACTTTATTCCTGTGAGTTCAAAGCTGAATTTTTAGCATCATTTAACCTTCAGAATTCATTCTAATATTCTGATTTGCTGCTCAAAAAACATTTATTATTATTATGTTGAAAAGAGTTTTTTTTTCTTTTTCCCTCAGGTTTCTTTGATGAATATAAAGTTCATAAGAACAGCATTTATCTGAAATCAAAATCTTTTGTAACATTATAAATGTCTTTATCAACACTTTTGATCAATTTGAAGCATCCTTGCGAAATAAAAGTATTCATTTCGATCATTTCTTTCCCAAAAAAAAAAAAAAAAAGAATTATACTGACTCCAAGCTTTTGGATGGTGTAGTGTATAATGTTACAAAAGCTTTTTATTTCAGATAAATGCTAATCTTTGGATCTTTCTATTCATCAAAGAATCCTGAAAGAAAATGTACTCTATTTTAAACTATTAAACTATTTTAAATTTAGATAATGATAATAATAATAATAATAATAATAAAAATGTTTCTTGAACAGCAAATCAGCATATCAGAATGATTTCTGAGGGATCATGTGACACCGAAGACTGGAGTAATGATGCTAAAAATTATGCTTTGATAACAGGAATAAATTACATTTTAAAATATAATCAAATAGAAAATAGTAAAAATATTTCAGAATTTTGTTTTTGCTGTATTTTGGATCAAATAAATGCAGGCTTGGTGAGCAGTAGAGAAAAAAAAAAGCATTAAAAATCTTATTTTTCAAAAACTTTTGACAGGTAGTGTGTACATAGTTGTGTTACAATTAAAATATATTTGCTTGAGACATCTATTATTACCATGATGCAAGATTTTGGTCATATCGCCCACCCCTACTTTACACGTCACTGAGTGGGGAAATGTAAAGATTTGGTCACTGGTGTGTCGAAGTTCAGCGTGGGCATGTTCATTTGTGTTTGTGTAGAGTTTTTAGTCATAGAAACATTTTCACGTGTTCACTAGGGAAACCTCATTCTTCCCTTTTTGTCTCGGACACACAATCAGAATCACAGCACTAGCACTTTTATGTCAAACTGTCATCTGTGTCTGTGATTGTTGTTGTAATGTAAATTATTGCTGTCTGGATAAACAACAAATATGTCAGTATAGCTATTAGGGTTAGTTTGTTGGTGTTTGTTGACGTTTGAGTTTGGCTTTAGTTTACAGTCTGTTTTGTGTTTTGTACATATATCTTCGTGTTTGTGTGTGCATATAAAAGTATTTATTGGTAGGATGGGATGATGTAAATTTCAATGATCTTTCATGCTCACAAAACTTCCGTCTTTTTGTTTTCTATATATTTGCAGCGGGTTCTCGCTCTGGTTCACCAGGCCGGGTTTTGACCAGCACGGCTCTGAGCACGCTCAGTACAGGAGCTCAACGTGTGAGCGCAGCTCCGGGCTCCCACCGTCGCAGCAGGATCCCACGCAGTCAAGGCTGCAGTCGAGACTCCAGCCCCACGCGCCTCTCTGTTGGTAAGCACTGGCTCCTATCGTTGTTTGCTCGTGATAAGTCTTATTTTAGTGTCCATTGACTCTGTTGGGGCGTAAGATGCAAGAGTGTTGCAATTGCACATTGGCTGTGAAACTTCAGTAGGCCTTCACGTAAACGGGTGATAATATTCTGGTGATGTTTTCTTTCAATCAAAGCTCCTTCAAACATCAGCCACATCTACAATGGATCAAAAGGAGGTATGTTTGGTTTGTTTGTTTTTTTTTGCCTTGGTCTCCACCAGCCATCCCGTAATGATAATCCATCTGCCTGTCTAAGCTGGGGCTGTCATCCTAATGGTGTTTCATGCTGGAGGTTGTGCTTTGTTGCGTGTAACACGCTGCTTTGGGAAAGCAGAACATGCCGTCACTTTAACCTGCTGGGTCTTCCCTTGTCTGCTGTGATGTTAAACCCCACAGCTTGGTGCTGCTCTTTGCAAAGTGAATGAATGAATGAATGAAGTCCATCTCATGAATGCAGATGAACGTGAAACATTGGTTAAGACAAAGAATATAAAAGCAAAGATCCTGACCTTCCACCTCCCATTTATTAACATTCACCCTTTAATTTTTAACCTTCTAATTGTTCTTCCCCTGTCACTGAATGTCTGCTTTTTTCTAATCAATGTGGAATTCGTGCATGGACCTCAGAAATTAGTACAAATGTCAGTGTTTTTGTTGTTTGTCTACCTCTTTTCTGTGAGGTTCCTCAGGGCTCTGTATTGGGCCCTTTTGTGTTTAGAAAGCTTGTTACAACTTTTCCTTCTATGTTTCTCCTACTTTGCTTATCTGGTATACCTTTCAATGTCTCTGTTCTTCTTTATCTATTTTTTCTCTGCTCTTCTCTTGGTATGTTTTCTTGGGGGTGGGTCAGCGAGGGGTAGTCGTATACCACGGCCTAGTGTGAGTCAGGGCTGCAGTCGTGAGGCCAGCCGAGAGAGCAGCAGAGACACCAGCCCTGTGCGCTCCTTCACGCCGCTCGGTGAGTAACCACGGCAGCCATTTCATCTACCAGGACCAATCAGCTTCAATTCAGCAGGGACCTAAAATGACTAGACAAAATCATGCCATGTTGAAAACTGATACATGTCCTCCTTCACGTCATTTGAAACTGGAAGTCAAGCTTTTGCATATTTGCACACTTCGCTCTTTGCTCGACTCTCTGCTTCAACATTTTTGCAGCTGCCAACCAGAAATGTTTGTACAGTGATACACAGCACTGCAAGCACACTTTAACGTTGTATTACAAATATTTTCGATGCTGAAAATCCCACACATGGTTCAGCTTGGTCAGAAAGCAATTTCTCCTGGCCTTGTTTTTTTTTGCTTCATCTTACATGGTGAACATTGCTGATGGACATTGCTGACACAAGCTTCATCTGAGGTCCTTAAAGGAGAAGATCACTTCCAGAACAAAAATTTACAGATAATTTACTCACCCCCTTGTCATCCAAGATGTTTGTGTCTGTCTTTCTTTAGTCGTAAAGAAATTGTTTCTTGAGGAAAACATTCCAGAATTTGTCTTCATATAGTGGACTTCAGTGGTGCCCGTGAGTTTGAACTTCTTCAACGTCAGAATCATCCTACATCGCTGTTTTAACTTTTTTTTTTGTAAAGGGCATTTGATGTTCACTTTGTAAACACTGGGTCGGGACTTCTGCAGCGATGTAGGATGATTTTGAAGTTGGGGAAGAAAACGAGATGGGAATTTTTCAACATACCCTAACTGTATTGACCTAGACAAGACGAGCATTCGAGGTTAAAAAGTATATAAATTGTCAGTTTGTTTTGAAATGACCGATAAGACACTTCTTCATCAGCTGGGATTGTTTAGAGCCATTTGTAGCTGCATTTAAACTGCATTTTGGAAGCTCAAACTTTGAGGCACCATTGAACTTCACTAAATGGAGAGAATTCCTTTTTTCCTCAAGAAACAATTTCTTATCAAATGAAGAAAGAAAGACACAAACATCCTGGATGACAAGAGACAAGTAAATGATCTGTTCATTTTGGTTCTGGAAATGAACTTCTCCTTTAAATACAGCACACCAGAGAACAATTATGTAAAACCTCAGAAAAATATTTGGATTAACCCTAATAGTAAACATGAGATCAAAACCCACTATTTATTTTCTTAATGAAAATTCCCCATCAGTATCTACCAGGCATGTTTTTATTGTCTTTTTGAATGTCCTGTTTTAGAAAGTCATGGTGTTATGGTGAGGAAGAAAAATTGTTTGAGAATGCCATTTTTTGATGACTTTACATAGGTACATAAGTGTAAAGCGGTTTGACAGTTATGTAAATATGTGCAAAAGCTCTTTCTGTAATGTTACACATCTTCTTGTTGTTTTTTTTTTTTTTTTTTTTTTTTTCAAACCTCAAAGTGGAATGAAGATGAGAGAATTTAAGTTAGAGACTCTCTGCTGCCAGCAATATTTTTGAGATTAGGTATTGAATATTTCAGAAAAAAACTTTTTTAGGGGTGCCCGGCTGAAAGCGTGAACTGTTACGTAGAACACAAGCAGAACTGGACTAATACCCTTGAGCATTGCCACTTGAAGTGTGTGAAATGTGTTTGTCACAGTAGGGCATGTGTGTGGTTGGTGATGGCACATTCTCACATTACTGCTAATTGGGAGTTTCTCTGGTGAGCTCTAACACTGGCCTGGTTATTTACGCGTGTGTGTGCTTTTTTGCATTCTTGTGTGTGTGTGTGTGTGTGTGTGTGTTGCAGCATCCCGGCATTATTCGCGCTCAACTGGTGCTCTTCATGCCCCAGATGCCTTCGGGGCAGCAGGTGAACTGTCACCCCAGCCGGCACAGGACTCTTTAAATTTTTTTATTTTTAAGTCATTGTCACTTTTTGAGTTTTTCATCTCATCCTTCTGCTTCTTTTTTAGTTTAGCCTCCATCAGACCTGCATGCTTTACGTTTAGTCTTAATAACAGCCGTTCCTCTCATTACGTTGATAACCAGTAGATTGGTGTGGAGCATCTTTCACAGTCACCTATGATTCATTTTTCCTGAATTTAACCCAAGTTTTTATGTGTGTACTTGTTTTTGGTTGTTTTTTTGTTTTTTGTATGGGCATTTGTGGTTAATTGTCATTAATGTTTTCACTGGTAATAATTTGTTTCTGTTTTTCTAGTGTCGATATCCATATTATTGGTGAATTGTTTTAATTGATTTGTCAGTATTGATAAGGTCACTGCATGCAGTTTTTTTTTATTTGGAAATGTAGGTGTCATTATTTATTTTGTTGTATTTGTGCATGTATGTGTAAAATGTGTGATGTGTGTTGTAGGTTCAGGGTTGGGTATGTCTCAGTCCAGTCGTCTCTCATCCTCAGTTAGTGCCATGAGAGTGCTGAACACAGGATCGGATGTGGAGGAAGCCCTGGCTGATGCTCTGGTAAATACATACAAATACAGGAACTTTGCTTTTCCCCTCTCACAAGCAAGTTTGCATCCCCTCTTTTATTAAAACTATATAACCATTCAAAAAGGTTAAGGTCAGTAAGTTCTGTTTTTATTTATTTATTTATTTATTTATTTTTTGTTTGTTTAAAAAAAAAGACTTCCACACTGTTCCTTTCTGTTTCAAAACCAATTTCATGGTTTACACAAAAATATTAAGCATCACAACTGTTTTAAACTGATAATAAAAATGTTTCAAAAAAAGAAAAAAAAAAGCTTATTAGAATGAATTCTGAAGCATTATGTGACACTGAGGTTTATATTAATGGCTGCTAAAAATTAATTAAATTACATTACATCACGTTTTAAAATATATTAAAATAGAAAAACGCTATTTTCTATTGTAATAATTTTTCACAGTAATGCTGTATTTTTGGTAAATTCAGCCTCGTGAGAGTAAGCATAAAAAAAAAACTATTGAAGAAGTATAAAAGATAAAAAATGAAATCCTACCCAAATCCAATCCTACAAAATTCCCAAATTTTGTGTATATCAGGGTCAGTTATTAACTTTTCCAAAAAAAATTTTTACATTTGTGAGGGAAATTTTTATAATCAGTTTATTATAAAAGCCATATTTTGTCTTTGTCAAATACTTAAATTTACCCAGTTACTTTAATCAATATTTTAAATGGTTGTCAATAACAATAGACTAAAAAATGTTATCTAAATTATACATGTAAAAAAACAGGATCTCATAGGGCTGCAATATTATGACAGAAATCATTATTGTACATATTGTAATCATGATTATTAATATCAATATAGAAAACAATACAAATTGTTTTTGTTTCGTTTTGCTCACGTTACGTTCTGGCTTTACAGACAAACATGTCAGTCCATGATGTTAACCAAGTCTAGCTCAAGTTATGCAAAAACTTACATTATAATCACTGAAGCTACAAAATTAATCTTTCATTTACATCGTATCTGCACTGTGTTGTTTATGATGAGGGAATTCGCAAGTATGCGCAATCAACACAGCTCCAGCGTTTTCAGCGCTGACTAATCTAAGCTCCTCTGATTGGCCAGTGCATTCCTAAGTTCAACAGAAATTTCTGACCCTGGCGTATATAAATGGGATTGGGATTTAACATATGTGTGGAATATCCATATCAGGTTTTTTGTTTTAAGGTTATAAACATCTTGTGGATTTTGCAAGGGGTATGCAAACTTATGGAAAAAAAACATTACTCACAGAATTAACCTAACCATTGTATTATGTGCTAAATGTCTGTCTTTAACTCATGCTTTAACCTTTGGCTTTATCAATGCTGCCAGCTATTAGGAGATATGCGGGGCAAGGTTAGTCTGTCTGGCTTTCTGTCCGTCTCTCTGCATTCAGCTGATGTTAAACTTCAAGTTTTCTCAATGTTTGCTTTATACCTAAAATGCTAATCTGGATTTTATTTTGTTTTTCTAAGCAGAAGAAACCAGCTCGACGGCGGTATGACACCTATGGGATGTACTCGGATGATGACGCAAATAGCGACGCCTCCAGCGCGTGTTCGGAGCGTTCGTACAGCTCCCGGAATGGCAGTATTCCAACGTATATGCGGCAGACTGAGGATGTGGCCGAAGTGCTCAATCGCTGTGCCTCTGCCAACTGGTCTGAGAGAAAAGAGGGGCTGATGGGATTACAGGCCTTGCTGAAAAACCAGCGAACTCTTAGGTAACCCAATCAGAAACAAAATAAGCTTGAATTGTTTTTCATGTTCTAGCTTTACTAAATTGGCTGGTTCATGTTCAGTATATTCTTACTGTCTGTTTCAGCCGTGTTGAGCTGAAGAGGTTGTGTGAAATTTTCACAAGGATGTTTGCAGACCCACACAGCAAGGTACCTTCGCATGCCGCTTTCAAACACGCTCCAGAACACACATCTCTCTCTCTCACACACACACACACACACACGCACACACACACACGCACACACACACACACACACACACACACACTTCTGCTGACATAAACCAGCATGAACTCCTGCATCACACAAAACCGCTTGACTGTATCGGATTCTGCCTCACCCACAGCCCGTATTCTCGCCACAAACACACAGATCCACACTCTCAGGCATGTGCAGTGCACACTAACTCTGGGGTTGAGGACCGTGGCTAATCGCATGGTTTGGTTTGAGTGGATTTCTGATTGCAGACAGTTCGCTCATCTTTTTTCAACCACTGTAACGCCCGACGTCCGAACTTCCTCCGTAGCTTTCCTTCCTTTCTTGCTTGCACTCATGCATACACATACTGGGACTGTCACAATTCCTAAAAAATAATAGGGCATCTTAAATTTAAAATTTCATGCAAATCTTTGGCCATTAGGAAGAAATTGAGAAATACAAACAAAGTTCAATATAGCCTTGTGGGATTTCAGTAAAAGCGTTGATGTTTCAAGTGTCTTTTCTGTATAAATTTAAATGGTTCTTAATTAAAATGGAGCATTACATTAAATACATTAGAAAGTGTTGTACAGCCCAGTCCTACACGCACACAGACTAACCCACGTTTGAGGTGTCTCTTTCTCCACTCACAACGATTTTCCTGGAACCTCCTTCTGGCATTCTCTATCTTGTCGGGTAGGCCGTAGCTCCGCCCCATTTATCTGATTCCTGGGCTCATGGCCCGCCACTCTTTCTGATTTGCAGCGTGATTCCAGAGGCTTCGGCACGGCAGAATCCGGTATCAGTTCTGCCTCATTTAAGGTACAGAAGTCATTCTCACACTCCTGTCCAACACAATTACATTCTACAGCCAGACTCCAAGCTTTTCTTCAGGGGTCAGGAAATCCCTGGTTCCTTTTATGTGGATAATTAAAAGTGTGGATATTTAAATTTTGAAATATGATTTTATACCATTCTCACCCTTTTTTATATTGGCCTGTAATGTTCTTGTTTTAATGAGGTGCCCTATTTTTCATTTCTTATTTTTGAACTATTTCATAGAATAATTAACTTAAAGTGTCAGTTTAGCCCCAAAAAGAAAATTCTCTCTTCATTTAATTACCCTCATGTCGTTCTAAACCCATATGAAATTAAAAGTATATAGAATAAAAGTATTTTTAATGAAATCAAAGATCTGTCCCTTCGTTGAAAGTCTGTTTGCCCAAAACTCTTACCCTTCAAAACGTTCATAAAGTGATTTTAAAAAATGAATCCATATGAATTGAGTGGTTAGTCCAAGTCTTCTGAAAAGACATGATTGGTTTATTTATGTATCTACATTTTCAAAGGTTTGGAATTAGATGAGGGTGAGCAAATGATGATATAATGTTTAATTTGGGGTGACATCATTCTTTATTTACAGTACCATGAGATGTTTAAATTAGAGCTCCAAAACGATTAGTCGCGATTAATCGATTCAAAATAAAAGTTTATTTATATACCATATGTGCGTGTACTATGTATATTTATTATGTGTATATATAAATACACACATGTATATATCAAGGAAAAATGTTAAATTTGTATGTAAAATATTTATATATAATATAAATTATATAAGTGTTTACATATACATACAATACATACAAATATATTTTTTAAATATATACATGCGTGTATTTATATATACATAATAAATGTACACCATACACACACATATAGTATGTAAACAAACTTTGTTTTTTGTTTTTTTTTTGTTTCTTTTTTTGGAATTGATTAATCGCAACTAATCGTTTTGCAGCTCTAGTTTAAATGTTAAACTTAAATTTAAATGTAATGTATTTATTGATTTTTATGTTGTTCCAAAAATGGTCAGTATTTATCTTTCATACGTTTTTATGGAAATTCACCAGTGTGTTTGTTTCTTTTCATGCTTTACCCTGTGATGGATCTGTAGAGAGTAAGTCTGGTTGACTTTTGTCCAAATGTGTTTTTTTTTTTTTTTATTTTTGTCTTTTCAGTCTTTTGACTGCTTGTTTGTTTTTGGGCAATGCCAGTATCCAAAAACTATGAGATGCTGCTCTAATAAATAGCTGGAACGCATTTATTCAGTTTTTGGCTGTGTGTTTGGGACTGAGTACTAACAGGGCAATTTACTTTACTAATATACTAATCAGTAACAAAACATGATGGAAAATGTGACTTTTAACGGATGACAAAGATGGTTTTTGATCCTGCTATTAATCTGTGGCTTTGCTGTTAACTAATCAAAAATATCTAAAAGGTGTCTATATGGTAAACATTAATTTGGATGTTTGCTCTATCATAATATTGGATGTAACCATAGCATGCAGTTTCTATTTCTATGTTGTATTTGTTTTTAAAGGTGTAAATCTTCTAAAATTCCTAAGTAGGTAAATAACTAAGTAGTGCCTTTATGATATAAATAAACTGCAGACTGAAGAATAATGTGCCATTTGGAAAAACACCGAATCTCTAAGTTTTACCTTACTTTAACTTCCTTTAAATTTCCCTGTAGTTCTGTATTTTATATTACTTCCCTAAATCACTATTAATTGTGCATTTGTGCTGTTTCGATTGACTTTATATGAAAAGTTGGTCTATTTGTTTAAAGTTTCTTCACTGACTGATGCTATTCAGTTGGAGAGTCAAATCTCTTGCGTATCACAGTTTTATATGAAGGTCGATGATGGCATTGGCACTGCTGAGACATTTTCCTACTGGGAGATAAAAACATTGCACTATTAACAAATGAACAAATGTCCTTTGACTGAATGAGATGAATGCATGAATCAAAACAGTAATTTTCTAGTCGTATGTGTGTACATTTATGATTTAACTGTTGTATATTTCTGATGTCTGCTTTGCTGATGGTGTTTGTACAGGTGTTCAGCATGTTTTTAGAGACGCTGGTGGACTTTATTGCGGTTCATAAGGAGGATCTGCAGGATTGGCTCTTTGTACTGCTCACACAACTGCTGAAGAAAATGGGAGCGGATCTGCTTGGCTCAGTGCAAGCCAAAGTACAAAAGGCCCTAGACGTCACAAGGTACATTCGTTATTTCTGCCATGCTCTGACATCAAGTGCTCACATATTTTGGTGCTTAAAAATAATTTATTAATTTCTTGTTTTTTTTCTTCAGAGAATCTTTCCCGAATGATCTACAGTTCACTATCCTAATGAGATTCACAGTTGATCAAACACAGACACCCAACTTAAAGGTAAGTGCTTTTTTAAGTGACTCTTTATCTTCTTACACTGTGTGGATGAGCGGCTAGGATTGATAGTGTCGTGCAACATGCTGGCATCAGAGAATGTAAAGTAACATGGATCGTTGCTGCCAGGTCTTGCTTAAGTGCTTGTTTTGGAGTTTCTGGACGATGTGATGTGCTGGGTCAGTGCTGTTGTCAGGTTGTTGTTATCACTCCATAAAATCTCATGCAAGCCACAAGGACTTTGTCTTGCATAAGAATCTCCAACCTCTACCTCACAATGATTCCTGCACCACAGCTGAAGAGCCACTGTTTTAGTTGTTGCATTGCTAAGGCGTTGTCAAATTTGTGTATGAATCACTTAATTGGTACCATTTTACAATGCAAAAAAAATGCATATTTGTGTCTTATTGATAGGGTGCAAATGTATTTTTTGTATGAATTAGTTACTATTATAGTATTTATTAATATTCTGAATTGATAAATGTAAAAAAATAAAAGTACAAAAATTGAATATCTGAGATTATATTTTTAGTTGTTTTTCATTTGTCATTTTTCATTTTTTATCACTTTATCAACTTCTTTATACTGATTTCATTTAGCTGGCAAGGAAACACTGTATTTTTTAATTGTTTAAATAGTTTAATAGTTTAAATTGACTTATTTTTAATCTTCATTTTTACTAGTTTTTCTTTATATGTTTGTTTAGTTTTATTGTTTTTTTTGGTTTTAGTCATTTTAGTGCTTCAGCTTAAACTTATTTCAGTTAGATGACAAGACATCTTTTTAAATTTTTGTTTAGGTTTTTTCATATTTTAATTTATTTTGATTCCCAAAAAAATATTTTTAATAGTTTTATTTCAATAACTGATGATAAATTTAAAAAAAAACCTGAATAAAATAGAATAAAATAAATGTACAAAAAAGTACAAAAAATTGCATATCTGAGATTTACTTTTCAGTTATTTTCCATTTGTATATATATTTCATTTGTATATATTATATCATATATTTCTATAAAGTTTGTTTTATTTAGTATACATTTTATTTTTAGTTCAGTTTTAGTTTTTTTTTTTTTTTTTTTTTTTTTTTTTTTTTACCATTATTGTATTTGTTGATAGTTTGAATGGCCTTTTTTTATCTTCAATTATTGGACGATAAGTTTTTGTGTACATAATATATGTGTGTGTGCTGTATATATTTAAGTATATATAAATACACACGCATGCATGTATATACTTAAAATGTTATGTTTATATATTAAATATTTATATTAATATAAATGCATACATGTAAATACTGTATGTGTGTGTCTTTATATATATACACACACATATTATATAAACAAAAACTTTTATTTTGGATGTGATTAATTGTGATTAGTCATTTGAACAGCACTAAAAATGCGGAGTTTAATTAAAATTGTATTTTAATGTAAAAATATAATATTATTTATTATAAATATTATATTATTCAGTAATATTATTTAGCAACCTTTCTGTTATAGTCTTCGACTGCAAGAGTAAAATCCTTTAGCAAACACTTCACCTCACCAATCCCATAAGCACATTTGCCATGTCCACACACGCAAAATACCCGGCTTCCCTCTAACCAAACCATCTCCCCTTCATCTGCCTCACATTCAGCATCTTTTTTTCAGCAGTATTACTTAATACCGCATCCTGTCCAGTTTTCCCCTCCTGTCCCTCTGTCCCTCCCCTTATCTGCGTGTCTGTCTGGGGCTTCCTTTCATTGATGTGCTCTCCCTCTCTCTCTCTGAAGCCGGGGAAAAGGCGCTGTTGCTGGTACGGGGGCGGGGCTATAGAATTGCTTCCCCTCAGAAAGCGACGGCATGCTTGCACACTGCAGGAAAGTATCCAAGTGTGGAACCAAGCAGTACAGGTCAGTGAGACACAGGGGAAGCAATTCTATAATGCGCAGCTCCCACAACTAAAATCCCTCAGCTGAGCTAGCTCAACTTAAATCCCGCCAAATCCATTTTCAGAAGTAATCGACAGTAAGAGAAGTTACTGAATCCTCTTCAGACCTCAACCTATAATTCACAATTTGTGAACCGTGCTTATTGCATGCATGTTTATTTTGATAATGCTTTAGTGGCAAGTAGTACTCAAAATGTTTTTTTTTTTTTACTTAAATTTAATACTTTTCTTTATTAAGAACGTATTCAGTTTATCAAAAGTGACAGTAAAGACACATAATGACAAAAAAACTTCTATTTAAAATAAACATGTTCTTTTGAACTTTCTATTCATCAAAGAACCTTAATACATCACAGAATCCACAAATAATATTAAGCAGCATAACTGTTTTCAACATTTATAATAAGAACTGTTTCTTGAGCAGCAAATCAGCATTATTAGAATAATTTCGGAAGGATCATGTGGCACTGAAGACTGGAGTAATGATGCTGAAAATTCAGATTTGCGTCACAGGAATAAATAGATTTTAAAATAAATTACAATACAAAACAGCTGTTTTAAATTGGAATAATGTTTTACTGTTTTTACCGTATTTTTGATTAAATAAATGACGCCTTGGTGAGCATAAGAGACATCTTTTAAAAAATCTTTCTGTTCCCAAAATTTTGAACAGTAGTGTAGATTATGTGTTGGGGGGAAGTGCTTTTCTGGGCTGAGTTATTACCTCAATTAGTCAGGCTTGACAGAAGCAGGTTGTTTTATTAAAGGCATGAAGTTCGAGAGACTGGGACGTCAGTGAAAGAAAGCAGGACACAACCCCCTGGCAATACAAATACTCTTGAGACGCAAGCTTTTTTGTCTTTGAATCACACCAGTCATGCTCACTCCAACTTCCCCCTGCTGTCTTGCTTCATTTGATGGATTTTAAAAGTAGCTGTGAGCTTTGTGTGCTTGTCTGTAACTGATGGACTACAGCGGTGATGGTGTTTTAATTCTGTGGAGAAGTTTGATTGAAGGAGAAGTAAAACTTTTGGAGTGAATGTTACTGTTGTCCTGAATGACATAATATGCCTTAGTCGAATTTGTTGTAACACGAGGATAATGTTTCAGGTGAAGGTGGCCATTTTGAAGTACATAGAAACACTCACACTACAAATGGAGCCACAGGATTTTGTCAACTCGAGCGAAACCAGACTGGCAGTGTCACGTATCATTACGTGGACCACCGAACCCAAGAGCTCCGACGTCAGAAAGGTACTCTGATTTCATGAGTGATATTTCAAATGTTCCTGTGTTTTCAGCTGTATAATGTGAGCTCTCAGTTTATTTATATTTTGTTTTAAATCTCTTCTGATTGGTTTTATGATCTAATTATGCTTTTCAATTGTAGGCAGCACAGTCGGTGTTGATCTCGCTGTTTCAGTTGAACACACCAGAGTTCACAATGCTTTTAGCTGCACTGCCTAAAACCTTTCAGGATGGAGCCACCAAATTGTTGCAGAACCACCTACGGAACACAGGCAACACAGCCCAGGTGATAAACGCATTACTAATATGTAGGGCTGTCGCGATTCCTCGATTCAAATACTTGATTTAAAAAAAAAAAAAATCCTTGATTCCCTGATTGCTTTTTGCCCGTGTCGAGTAACCGTGGTGCATTCCACAGACGAGAATCCATGAAATGCATTATTAGACCTTTTTCCCTAAGCTGCGTGATATATTAAATTCATTTAAATATCATAATAAAGCATAATTCTATTGTAACTTCACAATAAATTTAGTTAAATTAATATATGCAATGCAGTTTTAATATATGTGCTATAATTATTCACATGCATGTAGGTTACGTGCATCTCAGAGAGCCTCCATTCACAGTAAATGCTGCTCCACACAAACTGTTGTCATTTACATGTGTGGAGCGTCTCAAACTCCGTCTTGCGTATTATTCTAATGGGTTTGGGTTTATTATAACATTCATCTGGGAATGCAGCATTCACCATTTCATCAGATTTGAAAGGTAAATCATTTATAAACCTACACAAACACAGGAGAATGCATCAGTATCTTTCTCAATATGCTAACTGTTCATTGCGATTTCAAAATAAAAGCTCAAACCCTCACTCTGAGTTTACACGTTTTCGATGTCCACATATTCAAGAAATTACAGTGGCTGTAGCATTTTTTTTTCATAAAGAAATGGCCTAATGTTAAAGGTTAAAGGCACAATATGTAAGTTATCGCCGCTAGAGGTCGCATTTTCAAAACAATAACAGAGGCGAAGCTCGATGACGCAATGATGGAGCATGGAACATTGTGAGATATCGTTTCACAAATCATGCTCACGGATGAGGTAATGTATTACTTTATTAACTTATCTGTACATTTAATAACAGTATTTTATGTCATCGTAATATATTATCTGCAAAGAACATGAAATTTGATTCAATATTAGCCTTTTACTGATATGCGACTATGTGTAATGATTTGGCAGGTTAATGATGCACATTTTTCGTGTTTAAAACAGTCGTTCTAAAAGTAAATTTGAACGAACCCACCGTACTTGTAAGTATGGCTAAATATTTTTGTGCAGCACATACTGTATTTAATTACATTACCATAGGTTTGCTCACCAGACTTGATTAAAAAAAAACTAGGGATGCACCGAATTTTCGGCCACTGAAAATGGCTCAATATTCCGCTCTGTGAATGTGCGTTCCGCTCGTGAGGATAGCACGGATATTGCGTCATTGATAGGCGACAATGACCAGGGACGAGTCATTATTTAAAACTGGAATTTCTCTGCATTTACACATCCTTGAGAACTTTTGAGATAACATAAGTACACAACTGCATGAAATATAACACTGTGCAAGTGGTTTTTGGACATTTTATTGCAAAAATCTTACATATTGTGCCTTTAAGTGTTCATTTGAATTAAATGTTGTTTAGTCAATATTAAACAGGGATTAGATCACGAAGTAAAGTGTAAAAACAATCGTCAGGCCGTTGGCACCCTCTGCAGTCATTTGTTATAAAGCGTAATGTACATTAGCTCTATTATTTGAACTAATTATTATTGCTTCATTGCTATTATATACGCTATTATATACGTATATGTATTTTAAGTCATTTTAAAGGCTATTGTTCACTTAGGTCTATTTTTATTACCTCAAATTAATTGTAATTATCTGATTACTCGATTATTCGCCGGAATAATCGACAGGTTACCCGATTACCAAAATAATCATTAGTGACAGCCCTCCTAATATTCACTGTACTGTATCGTATACCACCCGGAACAGCCATAAACATGCTAGAATAATGTGAAATGTGCTAGAGGTGACATCATATGTAACCCAGGACCACAAAACCAGTTATAAGGGTCAATTTTTTAAAATTGTGCTTTATACACCATCTGAAATCTGAATAAATAAGCTTTCCATTGATGCATGGTTTGTTAGGATAGGGCAGTATTTGGCTGAGATGCAACTATTTAGGAATCTGAGGGTGCAAGAAAATCACCTTAAAGTTGTCCAAATGAAGTTCTTAGGAATGCATATTACTAGTCAGAAATTAGGTTTTGATATATTTATGGATGGAAATGTACAAAATATCTTCATGGAACATGATCTTTACTTAATATCCTAATGATTTTTGGCATAAAAGAAAAATCCATAATTTTGACCCATAAAATGCATTTTTGGCTATTGCTACAAATATACCTGTGCTACTTAAGACTGGTTTTCCTGTCCAGGGTCACATATATTTATGCTGAACATTTGTGTTGGTGTGAACAGTACTTCTGAACCGCTTCTCTGTCAACACTAAGAAATTATAATTATTTATTTTATTTTATTTTTCTTGTAGGCTCCAATGGGAAGCCCGCTCACCCGACACACTCCAAGATCACCAGCCAGTTGGTCGAGCCCTTTAACGTCCCCCACCAACACATCACAAAACACACCTTCACCAAGGTACACCACTGCGTCACAGACTACAAACATGGACATAGATTCACTCCACAAATGCTGTAGTTTGAGTTTGGTTTTTGCTCAGCATTTCTCTGTGACTAATGTACTATGTTATTTTGTTTGTGTATGCACAGTGCATTTGATTATGATACTGAAAACATGAACTCGGAGGAGATCTACAGCTCCCTGAGAGGAGTCAGTCAGGCCATCCAGAACTTCAGCGTCCGCAGCCAAGAGGACATGACTGAACCACTGCGAAAAAGAGATGGAGATGGAGAAGAGGTAAGACAATAATCAACAAATGCCAACAAAACAAATGAGTGCTGAATTGAAATGTAAAAGAAATCGAATTAAAATGACAAAACTGCATAACAATTACTAATAGTTTAAGATTAAAATGAAAACTGATTATATAAAAATAAAAGCTATATCTTATTCCACACACAATTCTGCATTGATCACTCATAAACATGCTGAAATAATTTGAAATGTTCTAAAATGAACATTGTCCTGTAAACATCTTTTTACATTAAGAAAGGATAAATAAATATAAAGTGTAAAATTAACATTGTTCTTTTGTTCATATTAAACATAATTTAAAATAAAATCAAATAAATTATTTATTATTTCGTAGAAAATATTTATTTATTAGTATTATTTGATTATTAAATACTAAATAATTATATAATTTTTAGTATTATAGTATTATTCCAAGAGTAATTTATTTGTTTAATAAAAGATATAAAAATGAAAAGGGAAAAAAAATCTAATGTTTAGATTATTATTTTGATTGTGGTTATTATATAGTCATGGAAATATGTGGGGAGAAAAAGTTTTTTTTTTTTTTTTTTTTTTTTTTTTTTTTTTTTTTTTAAACATAGAATTTTAAAAATATTAAGAAATGCTTTAATAGTAAATATTAAAATTAAAAGTGAATATATAAAAAATAAAAGCTATTTCTACATGAGTTAATATCATATTTTATTTCACACAGAATTCTTCATGATCACTCATACATGTACGCTAGAATAATATGAAATCTGGTAAAATTAACATTGTCATGTAAACATTTAAAATAACTTTTAAATAAAGAAATTAGGCTATAAATATTAGTATTAGTATTATTAAATTGTTAATTACTAAATTATAATTTTTAGTATTATAGTATTATTGCAAGAGTAATTTATTCTTTATTTGTTTCATTTTTATTATTGAAATACTAATAAAATATATAAAACAAAATATTTTGATTATTATTTTTATTGTCATTCTGTAGTCATATGGAAGGATGTGGAGAAAATGTTTTTTGTAAAAATAAATGCTATTTCAAAATATTAAGAAAATGCTTTAATAGTAAATATTAAAATTAAAACTTAATATATATAAATATTAAAACTTAATATATATATATACATTTATATATATTTTATTTTATTGATATATATATATATATATATATATATATATATATATATATATATATATATATATATATATATATATATATAAAAATAAAAGCTATTTCTAAATATATTAATTAATATCATATCTTATTCCACACACAATTCTACATGGATCAGTCATAAACATGCTAGAATAATATGAAATGTGGTACAATTAACATCTTGTTAAATAAAAGCAAAGAAACCAGGCTGTAAATATTAGCATTAGTATTATTAAATACTGAAACTATATAATTAATTTTTAGTATTATATTATTTTTTGCAAGATTAGTTTATTTTTGATTTATATCATTTTTTAACAGTAAAATTTCCAATCAAATGTATAAAAAATAAAAATTATTTTGATCTTTATTTTATTGTTGTTATATAGTCATATGGAATGATATGGGAAAAGTTTTTTGTAACAATAAAAGCTATTTAAAAATATTAATATGAAAATGCTTAATAGTATATAATAGCAAAATAACACTGCCATTTTGATACACCAACTTGTGTTGGTATAAAAAGAGAGAGACTGCACTCATACAGTTAAGCACTCACTGTATAAAACGATTTTTGAATGTTCACCTTTGAGATTGACCATTTCGAATCAAGTATTCCAGAGAGCTGTTTAATAATACTATAACACTGAGGTGTGAATGTATCATGAATGTGTCGCTGTGCAGGGTGGTGATCAACCAACAGACTCTGGTCGCACAGCGTTGGATAACAAGACCTCTCTGCTAAACACTATGCCGCTCCTCTCCTCGAGTCCCCGCCCAGCAAGGGAATACCAGCCAGTCAGCTACTCTGACTCCTCCTTCACCTCCTCCCCTTTTAGTAAAAGCCTGAAAGATGCAGACCAAGATGCTGAGTCCCTCACTGATGGTAATGCACTTATCCAGTTATTTATAGCTACTTTGCTGCATGTGTGGGTCTGACTTCCTTCCTTCTGATGGTGTTACAGACAGTGGCGTGGACCAGTCTGAGGTGGTTGCTGAACTCCTGAAGGAACTCTCGAATCACAGCGAGCGGGTGGAAGAGAGGAAAGCTGCACTGTGTGAGCTAATGCGTCTGATCAGAGAAACGCAACTGCATGTTTGGGACGAGCACTTCAAAACCATCCTGCTGCTGCTCCTGGAAACACTCGGGGATGGAGAGGTGCGTGCAAACACACTCTAATCTGAGTCATGAGGACAACCGAATGCATCTTATTTACTTGCTGATCTATATTATTCTCTCTCAGCATGTCATTCGGGCATTAGCACTGCGGGTGTTGAAGGAGATCTTAAACAGGCAGCCGTGGCGCTTTAAAAACTATGCGGAACTCACCATTATGAAGACCCTGGAAGCACATAAAGACCCACACAAGGAGGTCCGGGGTTCTTGACACACGTTTGTCCACGTTAGACCAACTGGAGCGCATATTTAAACCTAAACGCAACATGTCCTTTTGTCTCTGTATCAGGTGGTACGGGCTGCGGAAGAGGCAGCGTCTATGTTGGCAACCTCAATAAGTCCCGATCAGTGTATTAAGGTGTTGTGCCCCATCATCCAGTCAGCAGATTACCCCATCAACCTAGCTGCCATCAAGATGCTCACCAAAGTCATTGACCGGCTACCCAAAGAGGGTCTCCTTCAAATGCTCCCTGAGATCGTCCCTGGGCTCATTCAGGTAAATACTCTATTTTATATACACTAGGTTTGTGCCTAGCGCTGAAACCCTGTTGTAATTGTTAGAATGGCCAAGGATCAGCAATCTCCATGTAAAACTGATCATGCAGAACAAACCAAAGTTTCAAAGTCATAGAGACTTGAAACTTGTAGGGATGGTAGTACTCACACTGCCGACAACATCACCAAGGCTCACCCCAATTGGCCTGACGGAAGCGCTACAGTGATCAAAAGTATGAAATTGCTTCTAACTCCTAAATCATTAGTCGCAGACTAAAGTGTCTTATGTCGTTGGAATCCTCAGATTTGATCGTGATGCGATTTATTTCTAGGTTTTTCACCCAATCAGAACCAAACCAGTGCAGGAGGATTCTCTGGAGAGTGAATATCAATAATTATCAAAAAACAGTTGAACTTTCGACTCGCCATTGCAAAGAGATGCCAAAACGTTAGAAAGGGCCACTTTTGGTAAAATGCCTATAACTCCTGAACGGAATGAGTTATCTTCGCCAAACTCAGAACATGTATGTAAGAGCTCAATCTGAGGTCACAAGAAAAAAATGATGGAGCTTGGTCACTTGGTGGCTCTATAATTTGATTTAATTTTTTAATTATGCAAGCATTTGTCCTGTCAACATAAAAATCGTTATGCACTGTCTTGGTCCAAAGTCCCACAAGCTTCTATCCACCTTATTTTTCAGTGCGGAAGTAAGCTGTTTTCTGGTAATGTGTTAGACGTCCTGTTCATAATCCGCCATAGGGAAATAACGAGAAGAATATCGAAGTGCAGTAAATGGCAAAACAGTTTGCACTACAAACCAGTGTGTTCATAATTAAGATAATACATTAAAATAACATGGTAAGACACACCAGTTTGCAATATCAAGCAGCAAAATGAGCTTTTTGTGCAGCTAAAAATAGCTGGAAGTGGATGAGACCGGAAGCCAGACACAAAAAAATGTACAAATGGCTGCACCCACTATTATGGGAAAAATAAGGTGGATAAAGGGCATTTGTGTATCTCAAAAAAACATGGCCGCCATTGGCCGACGAAGTTTGAGCACCTGTTAGATAAGGTTAACGGAGGCTGATCGGAACGAAACTTGGTGGGCCTGTTTGATCCATTGCCCTGAAGGTCTGTAAGAATTTCGAAAGAAATCAGCCACTTGGGCCACTCGTCTATATTGCACGATTTTTCAAACATACACTGAATCTTCATTAGGGTTGGGTATCGAGAACTGGTTCCATTTTAGAACCGGTCCCATATTTCCAAGAACCGGGTATTTGATAAGACTTTCCGCTTAACAATTCCTGCATTCGCATTTTAATGTGATTTTGAAGTTTAAAATCAAACAATCAAATTGTTTGTTAAATGATTGAGAAGATGTAAAAAACCTACTTTTGCAATCTAGTCCAAGGTTTTTCACTCAATCTGAGGAAAAAAAACACTGCAGTGCAATTCTCTGGACTCTCTAGGTCAATAATTACCAAAGAAATGTTGAAGTTTACCCTTTGGAAACCTATATGGGATCATTTAGAAAAGGGGCCTGTCCGAATTTAGTATCTTGTGTAGTGTGGTCGGAGAACGTTTCTAAAATGCAGTGAAAACACCAATGTAGACAGGCATTGTTTTTTTCGTTTTAAAACGCTGTTTTAAAACGAAAACGCACTAGTGTAAACGGGGCATAAATAAGATACTCAAAATTGTATCCTTTTTTTCCTTTTCTTCTGTGCATAATAAAAGAAAATATTTTGAGAATGTGTCCATACAGTGCAAGTTAGTGTTCATCCAAAACTGTTTGGTACCAACATTCTTCAGAATACCTTCTTTTGTGCTCTGTTAAAGAAAGTCATAGAGGTTTTAAATGACATGATGGTGAGTAAATGATGACAGAATTTTAATTTCTGGGTGAACTATCTATTTAAAATTGGGGCGCTTTACCATTAAGGAATCTGAAATGTTTAAAGAAATCAGGACTGGAATTGTGCAGTTATTCACTAATCCCAATCCTAATTATGTATGTCAGGACAGATTTTCTGTGCTAGGAAACATACTATCAAACTTTTATAGTTCACTTTATACGTTATTTAACCCCTGACACCCCCTAGTGGACATATTTAGGAAACAAACAAAATACATTGGCTTAAAGGAGAAGTTCACTTCCACAATGGAAATTTCCTGATAATTTACTCACCCCCATAACATCCGAGATATTCATGTCTGTCTGTCTTCAGTCCAAAAGAAATTAAGGTTTTTGAGGAAAACATTCCATGATTTTTCTCCAAGTAGTGGACTGCAATGGTGGCCAATGGTTTGAAGGTACTGCATTTTCTGTGCAGCTTCAAAAGGCTCTACACGATCCCAAGCGAGGAATAAGAGTCTTATCTAGCAAAACGATTGGTCATTTTCTAAGAAAAATATAAATTTAGATACTTTTTAACCACAAATGCTTGTCTTGCACTAGCTCGACCTCACGCATGACATAGGTGGAAGTTTCAACCCAGTGTTTACAAAGTTAACATGCAAAGAAAGGCAAATGCCCTTTACAAAAAAAAAACAATGTTGGGCAATTTTGAAGTTGGAGAAGAAAATGAGATGCGTTTTTCGTCCTATACTATCTTTTTGAACAGACGAAGAGCTAACCATGTGTGACTTTTCCAGTGTGGTTACGCAGTGCATGAAGTTACAGCATCGCAGAGCTAGTGCATGACAAGCATTTGTGGTTAAAAAGTGTATCAATTTTTATCTTTTTAAGAAAATGACCAATCGTTTTGCTATATAAGACCCTTATTCCTCAGCTGGTATCATGTAGAGCTCTTTGAAGCTGCATTGAAAATGCAATTTGGACCTTCAACCCACTGGCTCCCAATGAAATCCACTATATGGAGAAAATTCTGAAATGTTTTCCTCAAAAAAACGTAATTTCTTTGCGAATGAAGAAAGAAAGACATGAACATCTTGGATGACATGGGGCTGAGTTAATTCTCAGGATATCTAATATTCTAATGTTAAGCATCTTTTAAAGGTTATAAGCTCTTGGTTAAGATGGTCCCTGCATATTTTGATGATCATTTGCTCTTCTTTCCAGGGTTATGATAACTCGGAGAGCAGTGTACGAAAGGCGTGTGTATTTTGCCTTGTGGCCATCTATGCTGTCATTGGAGAGGATCTGAAACCTCACCTCAGCCAGCTGTCTGGCAGCAAGGTGAGCCGTTTCCTCTTGCAAAACCTTTCCCCTTTTATTCTCATAACCTCACTGACTGTCGGATTTATATTTCAAAACATTGTAACGTGCGTTCTCTCTTTTCCCAGCTGAAACTGTTGAATTTGTATATAAAGCGAGCTCAGAGCGGCTCCAGCGGAAGTGACCAGTCTTCAGACGTGGGAGGGCAGGGCCTGTAGCCGTGCCGTCGCCATTCAGAACTACAGCACTCTCTTAGTGCAGGGGGACCCTAGCTGGCTTTTTAACTCACATGCATACACAAACAAAAACCTACACACGCTTGCCTACAGATACACAAAGCCGCATGCACCTACACTGCTGGACACCCTCCTTCGGCCCCACAACACCTTCCAGTGGGACATGCGGTGAGGAGCGGCGTCGGACTGAAACTCTTCCTCCAAACTTGGATCACCGTCACTCCGTGTGCATGTCTGAGAAACCGCTATTTGTGGCACAGATGGTGGACTGCTGATGTAGTTTTGTTGCCTTTGTCAGTGAGAAGATCATGTGTACGAGAGTGTGTGTGTGTGTGTGTGTGTGTGTCGGTCGGGGAGGGCGGAGACCCAGCAGAAGAGGGGGATGTCGTGGGTGTCATTTTGTGCAACATGGAAATCGTTTCTTTTTATCAAAGAGCTTTTGAGAAACTCAGATTTTTAAGATGAAGTTCAAAACTTCTTGGTCTGAGCGACGTGTCATTAACGTTCCTAATTGCTCACTATTGATTATTATTATTATCATTATTAACGGTCATATCAGTTCATAACAGTGAGCGGTTGGTCCAGCTTGTTCTATTATAAGGCATACTTTGCTTGGCTTTATGCATGTCATGAATAAATCTGAACCTTTTTATCTGGTTGCGTACATGGCTTTACGGGCCACGCGTCAGTCGCCCCGCACACCCGAGGTTGTCATCGCAGCGAGGCCACATGTGATACCACACCACATAGGCAATATGTATCTATATATACCATAACAAAGGAATATTCAAGAAGATCTTGTGATGTCCTGAGGGCGTGTGGATTCTTTTAAGTAGCATAGTGTCATTCTTCTCTGATGGGAAATTTGTAGAAATGTATTTACGCATCTAAATGCCGCAAATGTCTTGTCACTTCTTTCCTGTAGTGTCGGTCTTTCTCCCCCGTGAGGAAGTTCTCTTTCTTCCCGCTGCATTTCTAGAACTGTGCTAACAATGAAATTAAAATAAAGAAAATGTACAGTAATGAACTTGCTGTCTCCTTGTCATTTTTCTAAGTGACACTTCTGTGCCTTGAAAATATATGCAAAGGGTTATTTGGTCCAAAATTGAAGAGGCTGCATTGATTTGATCAAAAGTACAGAAAAAAACTAATATTGTGAAATGTTATTACAATATAAAATAATGGTTTCTATTTATAATATAATATACTTTAAAGGGGTCATCGGATGCCCATTTTCCACAAGTTGATATGATTCTTTAGGGTCTTAATGAAGTCTATAACATGCTTTGGTTAAAATTTCTCAATGGTAGTGTAAATAACACCTTTTTTTACCTTGCCAAAATCAGCTCTGCAAAAATCATCCTGTTCTGCCGAGGCTGCTTTAAATGCAAATGAGCTCTGCTCGCCCCGCCGCTCTCTTCTCTCTGTGGTGTGACGAGTCTGTTTACTTCAGCCACATATAGCTCCTTTAGCTGCTAAACTTGCTAACTAGCACATTATTAGATAAGGCATTCGCAAAGATTCATAAAAAAAAAAACCTTATACTTACTTCTGCTGTAAGTGAAGCTAATCACGAATGATTCGCGCGAACATAGATGGATATATGTAGATCGGGAGGCGCATTCCCTTCACAAACAAATGTAATCCACTGCATCTTCAGTGGCTCAGATGTCGGGAGTAAATGACGACCACTATGTTCATTATGACATCCAGCAACACAACACCTCAGTCGCTCAATCCGGAGATATTCTTGTCTAACTTACATCCCTGCTCCAGCATCAAAACAATGGAGGTCGGTCTGTTACAGCTGATTTAAGGCGTGTCTGAGGTAAGACGCTCATGTCAATCAACTATCGTGGGAGCAGCGTCTGGCATCTGAGAATGGCTCGATTTGAAAAAGGGGATATTATTTTAGATTAATTAAAAACCACAGCATGGATTTTTATCATTATAGGGTAGATGTGTACATTCACTGCCAACACACATTGATGTTCAAACAACATGTAAAAGTGAAGTTTGAATCCGATGACCCCTTTAAAATATAATTTATTTCTCTGATGCAAAGCTGAATTTTTAAATGTCACATGATACTTCAGAGATCATTCTAATATGCTGATTTATTATTAGTTTTTCAGTATTGGCAAGAGCTGTGCTGGCAAATATTTTTTTGGAATCTGTGATCATTTTTTCAGGATTCTTTGATGAAAAAAGAACAGCTTTTATTCAAGATAGAAATCAAAATATAAGACTCTGTTATCACTTTTTATCAATTTAACACATCCTTGCTGAAAAAAGTATTAATTTCTTTCAAAAAATGTACTGACCCCAAACTTTTGAACGGTAGTGTAAAGTGTTATAAAAGAATTCTGTTTTAAATTAAACTTTGTTCTTTTTATCTTTTCATTCATCAGAGAATCCTGAGAAAAAGTTTCAAAGATTCCAAAAAAATATAAAGCAGCACAACTGTTTCCATCACTGATAATAAATCAGTATATTAGATTGATTTTTTGGAAGGATCATGTAACACTGAGGACTGAAAATTCATCTTAGATCACAAGAATAAATTAGATTTTATTTATTAGATGTATATTAAAATAGAAAAACATTATTTTACATTGTAATAATATTTGACAATATTACATTTTTGATTAAATGAACAGCCTTGATGAAGAAACCTCTTTAAAAAATATGTATGTATATACACTACCAGTCAAAAGTTTTTGAACAGTAATATTTTTAATGTTTTTAAAGAATTCACTTCTGCTCACCAAGCCTGCATTTATTTGATCCACAATACAGCAAAAACAGTAACATTTTAAAATATTTTACTATTTAAAATAACTGTTTTCTATTTGAATATATTTTAAAATGTAATTTATTCCTGTGATTTCAAAGCTGAATTTTTAGCATCATTACTCCAGTCACATGATTCTTCAAAAATCATTCTAATATTCTGATTTGCTGCTCAAAAATTATTTATTATTATTATTATGTTGAAAACAGCTGAGAAGAATTTTTTTCAGGTTTTTCTGATGAATAGAAGGTTCAGAAGAACAACATTTATCTGAAATAGAAATCAAAAAGCCTCCTTGCTGAATAAAATAACTAAATAAACAAGCTTTTTATTTCAGATAAATGCTAATCTTTGGATCTTTCTATTCATCAAAGAATCCTGACAAAAATGTACTCAACTATTTTAAATATTGATAATAATAAAAAATATTTCTTGAAAAGCAAATCAGCATATTAGAATGATTTCTGAAGGATTGTGTGACACTTAAGACTGGAGTAATGATGCTGAAAATTTAGCTTTGATCACAAGAATATATTACATTTTAATATATATTAAAATTATTTAGAAAGCAGAATTAGAAAACTAGTAAAATATTTCAATATTACTGCTTTTGCTGTACTTTGGATCAAATAAATGCAGGCTTGGTAAGCAAAAAGAGACTTCTTTAAAAAAAAAAAAGTTCAAACTCTTACTGTTCAAAAACTTTTGACTGGTAGTGTGCATACATATATTCAGGATTCCTTGAAGAATAAAATGTTAAAAAGAACAGCATTTATTTTAAATATAAATCTTTTGTAACATGATACATTCCTTTACTGACACTTTTGATCCATGTAATGTACGCTTGCTGAATAAAATTATGAATTTCTTTGAAATAAAAAATGTCTCCGCCTGTTTAACATCGCGTTAATCATCATATTGAATATGTAGTGAAATTAAATTGCATAGTCACGGAGGGGCGATCGAGTGCGCTATCTCGGTGGATGAAGTTCGCTGCTGATAAACAAGAAAGCAACAGTGACTCGATATAGGACTGTTTTGGTCGCTGTCACTAGTTGTTTTCAGCATTGATCGTTGGAGTCATAGATAAGTAATGCAATGCTGTTCTGGCAGCTGCACACTGGGAGCTTTGAGAGTCGACAGCCATACAGCTGCAGAAACACACGGTAAGACTCAGCGCTGCTCAATAACTCTTGTGTTTAATGCAAATTAGGGGCATAACTTTTATTGGTATTTCCGTCTGAATTTATTTTGAGTTTGTTTTCTTTATAAGGTTACGTAAGTGTCACTATGTGTGTCTCTGTGTTTATATACACAATCGCACACATATATACAACTAAAATTTCTTTACTGTTTATTCAGTAACATAAGAGAGTATTTGTCACATCTGTCACAGTCGCATCTGTCTCAAGTTTGTTTACTCTGTTGAGAATCGTCTTCAGCTGGGGTAAATTACAGATAATATTTAATAAATTTATTATACACAATTTCAAATAGCTTGTTATATAACAGTTATATAAATTATGCTGTATTGCTGTTATATGAAAACAATTTCTGAGCAGATGTAAACAGTAACAGTTCAGTGCAGTTCAGCAAAATGTAAACAATAAAACAATGATGACGCAAAATTTATGACCGCAAAATAATAATAAATAAATTGATGTCAGCAAATATACATAATATACACTACCAGTTTTTGAACAGTAAGATTTTTTATGTTTTTAAAGAAGTCTCTTCTGCTCACCAAGCCTGCATTTATTTGATCCAAAGTACAGCAAAAACAGTACAATTTTGACATATTTGTACTATTTAAAATAACAATTTTCCACTTGAAAATGTGTAAAAATGTAATTTATTATATATTAGCGTCATTACTCCAGTCACATGATATTTTAGAAATCATTCTAATATTCTGATTTGCTACTCAAAAGCATTTATTATTATTATTATTATTATTATTGTGTTGAAAACAGCTGAGTAGATTTTTTTTCAGATTTTCTTGATGAATAGAAAGCTCAGAAGAACAGCATTTATCTGAAATAGAAATATATATATATATATATATATATATATATATATATATATATATCATATATATATAGCTTTTATATATATGATATATATTTCATCATATATATATAGCTTTTGAATGGTATAGTGGATAATATTACATAAGCTTTTTATTTCAGATAAATGCTGATCTTTGGATCTTACTATTCATTAAAGAATTCTGAAAAAATTTACTCAACTGTTTTAAATATTGATAAGAATAATAATTAAAAAAAATTCTAGAACAGCAAATCAGCATATTAGAATGATTTCTGAAGGATCATGTGACACATGTGGAGTAATGGATGCTGAAAATTCAGCTTTGATCACAGGAATAAATTACGTGTTATAATATATTCCAATAGAAAACAGTTATTTTAAATAGTAAAAAAAAAAACATTCATGTATTTGAATTTTTGACTCAAAACTATATGTTACTGTAACAAGTTACAGTGTTTGTAGTATGTACGTGCTTTTATTAGAGTGCAGTAAAGTCTGAACCAACGAAAATGTAATTGCAATCATCCTCTGGAGCTTTGATGGCTTCATTTGGCTTCAAACCTTACAAACAGGTCTGGTTGACACGCACGATTCTGCTATTTTCCTGTCTCTCCCGCTAAATAGAAACTTATTACATAACTGCCATCTGAAAATGATTTATCTACAAGTTCGCAATATTGTTTCTCAAGGACACCAGTGCCCTCAGTGAAAAACTGAATCAAGTGTTTCCCAGCTGTCTCACAGCGCTACGACTAAATTCCCAGCTGTAAACACCCAAGGCTGTTTTGTTTATAGGTTGGTGGTCTGTTTAAGAGAACCTAATCATGTTCAAAGACCCGTCTGCCTTTCTTTCTGGACCACCACAACAACAACAGGTTAAAAACACCCAAAATGTGCCCTTGAGTAGTCATCCTTGTTTTTCAGAATGGAATTTCAGAACAAAAACAGCCCTGGTGGGATCTGAATATCTCACGCTGAGGTCCTCATTTATCTCTAAACAGCAAAAGCAGTTATCTGTCTATATATTGTTGTCAGTTTACAGCAGTGTTGATGTGGAGTTTGGCTGTCAGCTGCAGAACTGAGGTTTTGAACATAAATAAAACAAAAATTTGTTGATTGAAATTAACATTCTATGATTAATAAAGGGGTCATGACATGAGAAATCAAACTTGCCTTGATCTTTTGGCATATAAGACGTCTTTATGCATTAAAACATCCTGTTTCATAGCTTTCATAGCTTAAAATCTTCTCCTCATTATAAACAAAGCATTTAATCAAGCTCAAAAAACAGCTTGTTTTGGATCCGAGGGGCAAGTTAACGTCACACGGGTGCAGTCGTTTGCATAAACACTGCCTCCAGAGCAAGACATCGACGAATAGTCTTTTGCTCACCATAGGCCCCGCCCACTGCCATTCAGTCGCTTAATGGCTGATCACTCAAATACACTGAATGCTAGTGTCGCTACAAAAGCAAATAGAAATTACAATCACTGCCAATATCTTGTCCAGAGTTGCCAAGTCTGTGGTTTTGCCGCAGAATTGGGCTACTTTAACATTGTTGTCGCACATTGTTTTTCAGGTCCACGGGTTAAAGTGACCCCAGTAACGTGATATTTATCCCCTTGGAATGCGAATTTTACCAGGGGAACTTCACCAAAAACGTGTATTTTATTCCACGTAACACAATTTTTAATGGGGGATTGTTCTGAGGATTTTGTTTTGTAAATGAGGCACAGTGTCATGGAGAGTTCACAAAGAAACATTTTTTGAAAGATGGAGTACTAGATATGACTGCAGCTGCATCACAAACGGTAAGTAAATAATTTCATAATGCTTTGACCCTTTTATTTTGATCATGTTGTCAAAACAATCACTGGCAGTAGCTAGGGGGCGTTGATACTGTTTCCTATTCAATGATGTTAGTCAGCCATAACAGGGGCTGATTACTGTGAAGCCTTAAGGGCACGCCCCTTAAAAACAGGTCATTTTAGAGAGAGAGTCAGAATGAGGGTTGAAAATAATCATTTTTGTGCAGAAAAAAAAACTTTATTAGCAATATAAGTAAATCTCAAGGAAAATAATTGAAAAAAAAAATCCATGTCATGACTCCTTTAAAAATAATGTTAAATATTCAACGAGTTTGCATTTCTTCCACCAGGTAACGTGTCGTTTAATTTATGCGCTGCAAGTTAAAGGTTATATTTTGTTTGGAAGCCGAGAGTGACTACAGTGCATCGGAGCGCTAGCCAGGGAGACGATGACGACAGATACTCGGAAGCTGATTGGCTGAGCGCGGATCACAGAGCAGCGCGATTGGCTGTCAGATTCCCGACCCGGATCCCTGCTGCGGTTGCAGCTATCTCGCGTTTGGGGTTTGAATGGTGGAAGACAGAGGGCCGTTTCGATGTGTTGTGATCTTTGGCCTTTTCCTGAAGACCAACGCTTTGGATCAGCACAATGAAATTAGGCGAACGCTTTTGGAGAGTAGAGAGCGTGAAGACACTGTACTGCGTTTAGGACTAACCATAGAATAGCTCTGCCAACCCAATTACTCGAGCGGACATTGCGTGTGAATGCGGTGACAGTCAACAGCGTCCTCCCACCCTGAATTTATATAATGGAAGATCGCATACAGATATGATGTGCTGATGTATACGGGATAACCCACGGGAGCTGGAAACGGATAATACGGTGTTGCGTGGAGGGTTGGGTTGACTTCGCGACGCCCCAGCTCATCCCGAGACTGTTATTTCTCGCCTGTGTTACTGTGAAACTGAAGCAATGGCGAGGCACACAACAGTCAGGGCTAGAGCCGTTTGCCCTGCTTTCAACAGCTAGCCTTCCGCGGGTGGCCACCTAACCAGCTCTAGTAGGACTAGCTGAATCCTGCGGCAACGCGAGCTCCGCGCAGGTGCTGTCTGTACGAGGTGAAGCTGGCGGCGCTCCGGTTAGAGTCGGAGGAGAAGGATCTGGGCGCCATGGCGTGGGTGCTGAAGATGGACGATGCTACCATCGAGTCTGGGCTGGTGCACGACTTCGATGCCAGTTTGTCTGGCATCGGCCAGGAGCTCGGGGCTGGCGCGTACAGCATGAGGTTAGAGCAGCATGCAAACCGATCAGCAGCTTTCCAAGAGTCCCTAAGCCGGGGGCAATGCATCTCTGACGGCGAGCTAGTTGGCTAGCAGTCTTGTTTGCAGTGTTTATATTGTGAACTTCGGAATTCCAGCCGGCTTGTGCTTGTGGGTTCCAAAAATTTGTAATTTAATACCATTATTTATCATTTGGCCCTGTGCGGGATTGTTTTTGTCGTCTGCTGGGTGCAATATGGCCATAGGAGAGTTGCTATAGCTAGCTCAAAACAATAGACAACGAGTTGCATCCTAATGTTGTCTGGCCATCCTGAGAACTGATGAGACCTGATATTTGTTTAATCTCATTGTAGAGTGTTAATCAATATTCTCACGCTCCGTTCGGATAGCCATATAACGTGGTTGCTCTGAAACGATAACAAGCGCGTTTGAAGTAATGTTAAGTAATGTTACTTCCTGGAACAGGGTGTTCTTTGAATTCTGTTCACAGATGCGAAATAAACAGTTATAAAAAATAGTTTAAATTTTATTAAAACGAATTCGTTTAAATCCCTTCCCATGTGTTGTTTAAAGACCATTAATATGTTTCGTGAATAACACGTTTAGTGATTGAAGAAATTGAGACGAACGTTGAACTCCATTACGTCATATGATACTGCGCATAGAAGCGATGATTACGTCATTGAACTGTTAGGGAGACTCGGAAACAGTTGATGCAATATTTAAGATGATGGTCATATCCTCGAGTACCTTTTGGTGTACCTGTAGAATAAAGATGTTAAAGGTGAAGCGTGTATATTTCCTTTGCTAAAATTCATATTCTGGTTTAATATGCAGACAACGCAGTAAGTCATTCAGTAGACAGTTGATTCCCCGAAAAATGTAAATACTGTGGCTCAGTACGCAACAACACTGGCTTAACCAATGAGGTGAGTCTGGGGGCGGAACTGTTTCACACTGACCAATTGCGCTCATTGGGACTGGTTTAGGAAACAATTATTATGATGATGTTTAATTTTGTAGTCATTCTGGAAGTAAAAGTTTGTTTTTTTTTTTTGTTTTTTTTTTGCTTTTTTGGGGAATTGATTTTGAAAGATAACTTAAAGTGATAGTTCACCCAACAATAAAAATTCTGTCATTAATTACTCAACCTCATGTCGTTCCAAATCCGTAAGACCTTCGTGCGTCTTCGGAGCACAAATGAAGATATTTTTGATGAAATCCAAGAGCTCTCTGACTGCGGGGGTCTAAAACTAAAATAACAATTTCATTCAACAATTCTCTCTTATCTTTAAATCAGTAGTTTTGTATTTCTTCACTGTTTCATTTTCATTCGCAATGCTTCATGGGATTGTAGTTCCTTCCCTCATTAAAGCCATTAATGGTCAATCTTATCTTTTGTTTGATTTTTCAAGTACGTTTGCCTCAAATCAAAATTTGTAATGTTGTTATAGAGTGTTTTCATGACATTAGTCGACCATATTGGCGCTACTGAGCATAAATAGTGCCACTGAACCAAACAAAACAAAACCAGGTTTTCCAGGGCAAGAATCTTGACAACGTTCGTGTTTATTCTTATCATTTCCTGTCAGGTTGGTGAAATAGTAGGCTAATATCTTTAATTAATACTGTTCATACATATCTTTACCATCTAATAACTTTAGTTTGTCAAAATACTGTGCCCTTTTCTGCTTAGCAAGTCCCTCTCTATATGATTTAGCAGCTTCCACACGTTTTTCAGTGGTTTAGACAGCATAAATTAGCAGAACAATGTGTTCAGTAGTACATTAACCAATGCTGTTGTTTACATCCGAGTATCTCCAGTATGGCTGCACATCCTGGTAACTGACCAAACCTTGACGCAAGTACGTAGCTGGTTGGTTTGGTTCTTGATTTATAACTATTAAGCAAAGACTTGGAAAAAAAATGAGCAAAGACTTGAAAAAATGAATGAATGAAATACTTTCAGAACTAATTCTGCTGAAAAAGTGTTTAGGCATGAATGAACTCTGTTGTGAATCAACTGGTTCAACAAGGTGGGCGTTCTAGTTGATATTAAAGCTAAATAGCTCTATTTTGCTTAGAAATTTGCCTTTGCTTTTGGGCTTATTTTTTTTTAGAAATACAGATTGAAAATATCACAGTATTAAATGTCTTGTAATCTTGTTTTCAGGAGCTACTAACATTGCAGTCAGTTGTTATAGCCATTTGTTATTCAGCTGAATCTGACCGGTATCAAACTGTCGAAAACATCATAGTCTACATTTTATTCATAGATATGTATTGGTTTTTCCGTGAGTTCCAACAGCATGCCAGGTGCTTTAGCATCCACAGCATTGGAATGGGCAAACCACAATCCCTCTGCATACGTCACAGTTTCATTGGGGTATAAATGATGGAGCATATTTAAACCGTGTATGTCGCTTTTCCAAGTCACCAGCAGCCTTCGCTATTACCATTTGGCCACAAGGAGTTTGCAGTGCGGTCACTGCGTGATAGGAATACACATTATGCGCCTGAGGTCAGGTTCCATGGAACGGTTACTCTGGGATGTGGCGGGCTTCTGGAGGTTGTGCTGGAAAGAGCAACATCAGCATTTTCCCTGAAGCGCTCTGTTATTCTGCAAGTGTGCATATGCAAGTGTCTGAAATACTCTAGTGGTTAAGTTTACATTCTGTGGAGGTTTTGTTAGTGGTGGGAACACTGTAGTGTGAGACAGCAGGAAGAAGGCTGTTCACATGCTCTCCCCCTTTGATATCAAGTTTCTGCCACTCTTCCAGCACCCTGCAGATTTGCAGTTGACACAGTTCTCTTCTGACGTTAGAGGACCGGACAGTGTTTTTTGGAAAGTTGAGGCATAACCTGTAAAATAGATTTTAGGTTAAAACATATCCACATGTATGAAAGAAAAGGTGGTAAGGACATTGTTAAAACAATCCATGTGACATGAGTTGTTTAACTGTAATCTTATGAAGTTTCGTGCACAAAGAAAACAAAAATAATGACTTTATTCAACAGTTTCTTTGTTTAAATACATTAAAAATTAACTATAGCATGTCACATTGCATCTGCCCTTATTTCTTTTGGTAGCATTAGCCATTTATGGAATGTTGAGAGTGAATATGACATTTTCTGCTTTCGCAGTTTGCAGGTGTTTTCAGTGACCAGGGTCGTATAAGTCCAGATAGCATGGAGATATGCTTGTCGTTTTCCTACTGTGTTTGTAAGTCTGTGCAGTGGTGGGGTTCTAATGTGATGTTTTCGTGTTGCATTTGAGGTGAATGAGGGTGTGAGATGCTGATTATCTAACTTGCGATCGTGTGGAATGAGCAGCTGTGGAACGGAATGTTACAGTGGAGCTGCTCATATTTCAGAAAACACTTGCAGATTGGTGGGCAGGAAGGATCCTGCGGGCCGCACTGTTACAAACGTCGCGTCATATTAAGCAGACTGCCAGCTGACTGACTCAGCGTCTTTAGCTGTCACTGCGCCGGCCTGATATCGCCTGTGCGTGTGTGAGTGTTGCATAGCCCAGAGCCTGGGCAGTATTTATAAACTCCCTGATATATAAAATATAATCATATTTTGTGCTAAATATTATGTAAATTAATTGTTCATTGTTAAAGTTCACTTTCAGAACAAAAAGTTACAGATAATTTACTCGCCTGTCTTTCTTTTTTCAGTCGTTAAGAAATTGTGTTTCTTGAGGAAAACATTTCAGGAATTATCTCCATATAGTGGACTTCTATGGTGCCCGGGAGTTTGAACTTCCAAAATGCAGTTTCAGAAGGCTCTAAACAATCCCAGCCGGGGAAGGATGGTCTTGTCTAGCGAAACGATTGGTTATATATATATATATATATATATATATATATATATATATATATATATATATATATATATATATATATATATTTTTTTTTTTTTTTTTTTTTAATTACAATTTATATACTTTTTAACCTCAAATGCCCATCTTGTCTAGCTCTGCAGTGTGCATGTGTAGTTTGTGTAATCCGGGTCAATACAGTTAGGACGAAAAACTCCCATCTCATTTTCTCCTCCAACTTTAAAATCCTCCTACATCACTGTTTTTTTTTTTTTTTGTAAAGGGCGTTTGTCCTTCTTTGCACGTTTATTTTGTAAACACTGGGTTGGTATTTCTGCAGTGATGTAGGACAATATTGAAGATTTGTGAGATTTTTGACCTACCCTAACTGTATTGAGCCGTATTACACAGACTACGCTTGCACATCGCAGAGCTAGGCAAGACAAGCATTTGAGGTTAAAAAGTATGTAAATTGTAATTATTTTTTTAAAACATAACCGATCGTTTCGCTAGATAAGACACTTTTTCCTCAGCTGGGATTGTTTAGAGTCCTTTGAAGCTGCATTTAAACTCCATTTTGGAAGTTCAAACTTGTGGAAGTCCACTGTATAGAGATAAATCCTGAAACGTTTTCCTGAAGAAACATAATTTCTTTACGACATTATTTGATATTGTTTGTAATACATACTGCCATCAAAATTTTGTTTTTACCATTTTTAAAAGTCTGTTATGTCTATGTCTATGTGCTAAAAACCGTAAAACTGCAAAATGTTTTTACAATTTGAAATAACTGCTTTCTGTTTAAATATATATTTTAAAAAATATATAAATTATTCCTGTGATGGCAAAGCTGAATTTTCAGTCTTCAGTGTCACGAAAACATATCACTTACATGCTTTTATTTAAGCATTGCGGTTAAAAAATAAGTGATTTTAAGCCGTTAAAGCGCAATCAGCTGCAAAAGAGAACTCATTTAGCTATATGTGTGCACTATCTGAGAGACTGTTTCTCTTAGAGTTGTCCAAATGAAGTTTTTAGCAAAGCATATTGCTATTTAAAAAGTTTTGATATATTTACTTTAGGAAATGTACAAAATATCTTCATGGAACATGATCTTTACTTAATATGCTAATGAAAAAAATCAATAATTTTGACCCATACAATGCATTTTTGGCTATTGCTACAAATATACCTGTGCTACTTATGACTGGTTTTGTGGTCGAGGGTCACATTTGGTGCTCATTTGGTATCTCTTAGCAATATTGAAAACAGTCGGAATTTGTGGTAAATTGTGTTCAAGAAAAAAATGCATTTATTTGAAATAAAAATGCTAACATTATACGTCCCTTAATCATACATCCCTGCTGATTAAAAGTATTAATGTGTTTTAAAAAAAATCACACTGACCCCAAGCTTTTGAATAGTAGTCTATTAATATATGACTGTAAATGGATACCTCGCTTTTGTTTTACTTTTGTTTTCTAGCAGTCTGATGAGAATATGTGCTTTATATGTTTGTGGTTTAGAAGTATGCAAGAGCGGTCATGTGACATGTGGTTTTTAAAGTGTCTATAGGTGTGAGCAGGCAGGGGCCTCCCATATACCTGTTTCCGTGACAACCATTTCCATGCTGACGGGAGAGGTTCTGCGGTTTCTAACCGACATAATTCACCGTTTCATAACTTTGTTTTTCTCTGTGTCTGTGTTTGTTTTTCCTCAGTGATGTGTTGGCTCTGCCAATCTTTAAGCAGGAAGATGTTAGCGTTCCTGTGGAGTCCGACACCAAGAATCCTCCGTTTCAGTATGTGCTGTGTGCCGCCACCTCCCCCGCTGTTAAACTGCATGAGGAGACGCTCACCTACCTAAACCAAGGTATGGTTTTCATTACCTGTGTTTTTTCCTCTGTTCTTTAAAGAATACCAAAACCCTTGTTGAAAAGATGTTCAGTAACACACTTCCCCTCTCGGTCTGTAGGCCAGTCGTATGAGATCCGATTGCTTGATAACAGGAAAATAGGGGAGATGCCTGAACTCAACAACAAGACTGTTAAGGTGAGAGATTGTGTGTCTTTTATCAGTGCAGTGCAATTAGGTTTTGTGTGGTGTGGCGTCTCCTGCACTGGTATTCAGCGGATCTACAGCGTCATGGCAAAATAAATTATATTTTACTCAATTTGAGAGTTTGCAGTCTAAATTGAATTTGGAGAGGTAAAGAAGTCAGAGGAAGTATGTTCTGCAAAATAATACAAATCAACCCGTATGATCCTGATTTTATTATAATTTTTTTTTTAATAGTAGCTACATGGTTGATCACAAACTGTATAATTAAAAATAATAAAAAAAGATTTGAGCAACACATTAATGGGATAGTTTACCCAAAAATGAAAATTCTTTAATTACTAAAACATTAATTAACACAAATTAAGATTTTTTGATCAAATCTGAGAGCTTTCTCATTCTCCATAGACAGCAACACAACTACCACGTTCAAGGCCCAGAAAGGTGGTAAAGACGTTGTTAAAATAATCCATGTGACATCAGTGGTTCAACTTTAATTTTATGAAGCTACGAGAATACTTTTTGTGCGTAAAGAAAAAAATATCACAAGCAGCGATTATCGGGGTTCAAGCACTTTAAAGGGGTCATCGGATGCCCATTTTCCACAATTTAATATGATTCTTTAGGGTCTTAATGAAAAATCTGTAATATATAATTGGTTAAAAATTCTCAATGGTAGTGTAAAACAACACCCTTTTTACCTTGTCAAAATCAGCTCTGCAAAAATCATCCTGTTCTGGTCGAGGTTGCTTTAAATGCAGATGAGCTCTGCTCGTCCAGCCCCTCTCTTCTCTCTGTGGAGTGACGAGCCTGTTTACTTTAGCCGCATTTAGCCGCTAAACTTGCTAACTAGCACATTATTAGGAAAGGTGATCGCAAAGATTCATTAAAAAAAAAAAAAAAAACCCTTATACTCACTTCTGCTGTAAGTGAAGCTGGATCATGAATGATTCGCGCGAACATAGACGGATATATGTAGATCGGGAGGCACATTCCCTTCACAAACAAACGTAATCCACTGCATCTTCAGCGCCTCAGATGTCGGGAGTAAACGACGACCACTATGTTCATTATTACATCCAGCAACACAACACCTCAATCGCTCAGTCGGAGATATTCTTGTCTAACTTACATCCCTGCTTTGGCATCAAAACAAAGAGGACAGACTGTGACAGCTGATCTGAGGTAAAATGCTCATGTCAATCAACAATTGTGGGAGCGGCCTCTGTCGGCGTGACGCCACAACGACAGGCATCTGAGAACGGCTCGATTTGAAAAAGGGAATATTATTTTTACAGATTAATTTAAAACCACAGCATGGATTTTTATCATTATAGGGTAGATTTGTACATACACTCCCAACACGCATTAATGTTCAAACAACATGTAAAAGTGAACTTAGCATCCAATGAGCCCTTTAATGCATTTAAGCACATGAAAAAAATACATTATTTAGCAAGCTTTTAACCACCTGAATCAGTTATTTAAAAAAAGCATTTTTGACAAATCCAGGTAATTTACCATATAAATATTATGTTTTTTTTATGTTTTTAACTGTTATAGCACCAACTGTGGTCTGATCTCCTTAAAACTTTGCATGCTTGTTTAGAATCACCTGTCGCATGTGCTCACCAAGTTTCGTGAAGTTTTGAGTTTTTCTTTAGGTTTTATAGGATTTGGGGTAAATTTGGACAGGCCCCTTTTCTAAACAACCCCGTTATAGCTTTCCAAAGGGTATATTTAATAATTTTTTTTTTTAATTGATCTAGAGAGTCCAGAGAGTTGTACTGCAGTGTTTTTTTTTTTTTTTTTTTTTTTCTCAGACTGAGCGAAAAACCTAGGAGTAGTTTCCAAACGTAAGTTTTTTTACATCTCAATCATTTAACAAACGATTTGATTGACAGCAGTGGTTCTAGAGTCAAAGTTGTTCAGGATGAGGAGGCCTAACATACGATATAAATATTGCGTGTATGTGTGAAAAACCGCGCAGTGTACAGTCGTTTGCGAGTTATAAGCATTTTACTAAAAGTGCCCCTTGCCCCTTCGAATGTTTTGGCATCCCTTTGTGACGGTGAGTCGAAAGTTCAACTTTTTTTTGATAATTATTGATATTTACTCTCCAGAGAATCTTTCTGGACTGGTTTGGTTCCGATCTGGCAAAAAACCTAGGACTAGTTCGCAAAAGTAGGTTTTTGAGAGAAATCCAAAATACCCGAAAATTTCACCAGGCTGACGATCGAATCTCGGCATGCGTTTTGTCTGGTGTAACATTAGACATAAGACACTTGGCTGTGACTGACGATTTAAGAGTCATTTCGTACTTTTGATGATTGTAGCGTCTCCATCAGGCCAATTGGGGCGAGGGTTGGTCATGTTGTAGACGGTGTGAGTACTACCATCCCTCCAAGTTTCAGGTCTGCACAATTTACGGTTTTGTCTACATGGTCAGTTTTACATGGAGATTGCTGATCCTTGGCCATTCTAACGATTACAATAGGGTTTACAATAGGGCTACACACTTGAACCCATAATAACGACTTTATTCCACCATTTCTTCTCTTCCATGTCAGGCTTCGACATGTTCACAAGCGTACCATGACGCATGCTAAATAAAAGTATTCATTTCATAAAAAAAATAAATCATACTGATCCCAAACTTTTAAATAGACAACATTTTTCTTCCATGATTTTCATAATGTACATAAACGAACATACAGTGTGATCAATGTAATAGAGTCATTTGTTCATGAATCATGTCTCTTAGGAACAAATGACTGATTTCTTTTAATAATTCGCATCACAAATTAAATTTTGAATCAGTCTGAGACCAGTCAATGAGTGAACTGATTTTAGTCCTACTGAATGTTAGTTCTTGAGTGCAGCGAGTGAAGACACAATGGACGTCTGCACAGTCTTTTTATATCGTCAAATTCAATTCCGGCTACAACATCATAACTAGGATAAAATCTCATTTTGCCATGGTGCTGTAGTTTCAGCGGTGCAGAAAGAACTGGTATGGTGTATGGCTCTTTGAGAGTGCTGCTTGTCCTTATGGTTTTGTGTTTGTGTGTGTTTGGTTTGGGGTGAATTATAGAGTATAGTTAGGGTGGTTTTCCATGACCGAAGGCTTCAGTACATGGAGCACCAGCAGCTGGAGGGCTGGAAATGGAATCGCCCTGGCGACCGCCTCCTTGACATTGGTGAGAGCTTATGTGATCATGTCTTTTTTTGACTTATCGGGTAAATAGTATCAAAGCAGCATAAAGTCCCAGGAGAGGGAGTTTATGTAGTGCGTCATGTGTTTGTTACAGATATCCCCATGTCAGTTGGCATCACTGAGCCCCACACACACGCGTCACAGCTAAACGCTGCAGAGTTCCTGTGGGATCTCTCCAAGCGAGCGTCTGTATTTGTGCAGGTAAACCCAAATTCAAGATCAAACCATGAACATCCAGCCTTGTCATCATAGTTTAAAGGTTTCAAAAACACAGTTTGAAATGTCATTTGCAAATAGTTCTTGGGGCAGCGGACGTAATGTCTCGCTGTGTTAGATTACACCTGTTGCAACATTGTGCATAATATTTTTCTGCATATGCCTGTTGATAATCAACAAGGAAGTCAACAGTTGCGAACAGCGCTATTTTACAACTAATTTTACACATTTTAGGATTTATTTAATGTAAACACACTTGATTTGTAAATCTAAATGGGTTGGACAAAAAAATACTAATTAGATTTGCATTAGGCTTTGCATTGTAATTGCAGTAGACCTATAGCTGTTTTATTATGTAATTAATATTAAGTTGTTTAAGAAGAACTTTAAAAACCTAATTTCATGATTTCTGGCTGTTTACTTGAATATTTACATTTAACTTTATATAAATGTTTACTTCAAGAAATACCTTAAGATTACAAGTCATTGTTTTAATTTTTAATGTTATTTAATATTTAACATTTTAAAATAAGCATAGGGCCCTATGATTTCATAAAAGTGGAATTTACTGTATGCAAAGTCATGGAATTTGGCAATTTTTGGCAACTCATCAAAATAAAAGGTCTAATTTGAAGAAATTATAAAAGAAATATATTGCTCAATGTAATAACAGTACAACTAATAACAAAATTATTATTAAAAAAAGGAATAATCACACAATTTTTCTTCCATGTTTTAATTTTAACCATAAAATAAAAAATTAACCATTGTTTCATTTTCATTTGATTAAAAAAAATGAATTAGTGTTTTCTGCCTTTATTTATTTTCCAGAGAGAGAAAGAAAAAAAAAACCTTATAGGGCTCTATTATTGTTAAAAAAAAATATATATATATATGTGTATGTAATTTTTTTTTAATTAAATAATTAAAATAACAATGTTATAATAATGTTCTTATGAAAAACTTTTGATTACTAAATTTAATTCAATTAAATTCAGGACATTTAAATAGAAAACACAGAATTTGGTAAAATTAAATTATATATAAAATATATAAAAATTATAACTAAACTGAATTTGAGAAAAAACTAAATACAATGTATTTCATAGCACCCTAAAATACAATTTTTGTTAAACTTTTATGAAACTGCTGTTAAATTGTGTAAGTTTCATGAGATTTCAATTAACATGCTTTTTGATTAATAAAGCTTAATTTAACCATTACAACAGTCCAGAAAAATTAAACACAAAAAATTAAAACGGAAAAAATAGAATTTGGTAAAAATTACATGGAATTTGGGAAAAAATTTCATAGGACCCTGTAAGGTCTGTGTTCAGCGTTGTTATTTATATTACATTAAAATATTAAAAAATAACATTTATTATTCTTATTATTTTATTTTATTTTGATATTAAGAATTGTGAAAATTATAAGACATTTATATCAAGTACAACCTTGCTTAAATTTGGTTAAATAATGTTTTCTGTACAATGCTTCTCTGTGAACCTTTGACCTTTATTATTCTAGGTGCCCCTGTATAATATCACTAATTGTTTTTCTGCCAAAATTGAGCACGTAAATGTGCAGTTGAGCAGTCAGTGGTGTATTTTGCTTTAGGTCAATATTTAATTCTGGCTGTCAAGATCACCACAGCTGTTTTGTGTAGTTAATGAATAGAACATGCCTGAAGCAAAATTTCATTGACCAGAAATTCTCTCTCCCACTTAAAGGAGCTATGCAGATGTTGTGCCAATAGCGTCACATGTTTGAGACGATCTTGAAGTCCCAGATATGTTGGAGAGATTCTGATTAGGGCTGCTGACTCTTTGACATTATCTCTTGACCTTGAAAGAGTCCGATCAAGTTTCAAACATGTGAATATCATTCCAGTTAATTAAAAACATATCTGGCACATCCTAATCTGTGCAGAAATACTGCCAAAGATATTCTTAAAAGTGCTTCAGGAACCGATCATGTGTTCCACATTAATTATCTTTGCTTCCTTCCCTCATTGAAGGTTCATTGCATAAGTACAGAGTTCACCCCGCGGAAACACGGCGGAGAGAAAGGAGTTCCGTTCCGGATCCAGATTGACACTTTTAAACAAAATGAAAGCGGAGAGCACACCGAGCACCTGCACTCCGCCAGCTGCCAGATCAAAGTCTTTAAGGTGATGCCACACGCATGCAAACATGCATTAAATGCCAGGAAATATCTGTGGTGTTTGGTTGAAGATTGCAGATCTGAATCCATTTCACCTTTGTGTTATATATAATGAATGCTTATGTTGATGAAGGGTGTTTTGAATCATTAATGTGACATTGAAGCCTTTAGTATGTATTAAAGCACATCTCATACTCTCCTATTAACAGCCAAAGGGAGCAGACAGAAAACAAAAAACAGACCGAGAGAAGATGGAGAAAAAGACTGTGCAGGAGAAAGAGAAATATCAGCCCTCTTATGACACCACTATTTTGTCAGAGGCAAGAATGTTTAAGTATTTTTGGTTTGATTTGACTCCTATTGACATGAATACAGCATCACATTGAAAAAACTTTTTTTTTTTTTTGGCTACTAATTGTAAAAATAGCCAATGATTGTTGGCAATGATTAATTTAGACTGATAATAACGGGTTGCTGAGATAAAGTGAATAGCATTTAGCTGGTCATGTTACAGCCGCCATATGGCGGGGACAATTTTAGTTTAGCATCAGCGGCCTAAAATTAACTGTGACTGAAAGGGATAGTTCAACCAAAACTGAAAATTCTGTCATTAATTACTCACCATCGTGTCGTTAGAAACCTGTAAGGCCTTCGTTTATCTTCGTAACACAAATTAAGATAACAAAAATAATGACTTCATTGAACAAATTCTTCTATTCCCTGTTTATTTTTTCACTGTGGTTTGTCTTTTTTGCGTAGACTCGATTGGAGCCTGTGATTGAGGAGGCTGTAGAACATGAGCTAAAGAAATCCAGCAAGCGGACACTTCCTGCAGACTGTGGCGATTCCATCGCCAAAAGCAAAAGAGGAAGTGTAAGCGCCCACTCGCCTCTGCTGTGTTAACAGTTCACTCATACTAAACTCCAAAACATTGTTCATACTTGCTTTTAGATCAGTGTGTTTCATCAGTGTGTGGCAGGTCATAGATGTGCTCTTTGGACTTTTCTCTGTTTCTGTCATTGTAGTGCTCTCCATGGCCAGATAATGCATACGTCAACCCCAACACAGCAGCTACACCAACCTTCACCTCCAGCACACACACCTACAGCTCTAGCAGCGCAGTACCAGACAGGTGATGCACTCGTAAAGCATCTCTTTGCTCCTTTTACATCACAGTTATGCATTTTCTAATGCTTGTACTTTTGTTTTTAGTGAGTCGTCTTCACCTAACCATCAAGGGGACCTTGGTAGCCTCATGTCTATGGAGGTTTGTACATGTTTGTATGTTATATTTTTACCAGTTTGCCTTAAAGATGCACATTTGTTTTTATGCTGCATCTGAAATATTACATTTGTATACTTTCTGCAGTCTCTGAGTCCCACAGCAACTATACAGGACACACAGAAGTGGCTGCTTAAAAACAGATTTAACTCATACAGTCGTATTTTCACCCATTTCTCAGGTATGGTTTTGTTGCAAAAATTGTGTTACACCAGGGCTGGGTAAAATATCTATTTATGATTAATTGCAATCTTCATTTGAGTTATCCTGTTATTGATTCTTAGTTGTTTTCACAAGGTGTGTGCAAGACCAAGCATACAGCATATTCTGATTCACCAATGAATGAATCATCAACTGGTTCTTTTAACAAATAGTTAAAAAAGTTGAGTTGTTAGCTTAAATCAGTATGAAGCAGTTTCTTAATATAATTAAAGGGGACATCAGATGCCCATTTTCCACAAGTTGATGTGATTCTTTAGTGTCTTCAAAAAACCTGATATAATCTCGCCATGAAAATAGCCATAGAAACTGATGGCGTTAAACACAAACAGACACTTTAGTGTCTTCATGAAATGTCCTTACAGTACTTTGGTTAAAATTGTAAAATAACACCCTTTTTACCTTGTCAAAAACGGCTCTGTTCACAGCAACCTGTTTCGCTGCATGTCTCTTTAAATGATAATAAGCCACTGCTCACCCCGCCCCTCTCTTCCATTTTTTTCCTGTGTATTCAGTGGCACGTTACCATCAAAAACAAAACTAATCCACTGCATTCTCAGTGGCTTTGATGTCGGGAGAAAATGAAGACTCTTATGTTCGCTTCTCGAGCGCAGAGAAAGCGCAGAGAAAATGGCGGACAGTGCACAACTGGGTGAGGGCAGAAATATGCAAATACAGAACAGTCCGTCAGCAGTTGTGGGCAGGGCTTGAGCAGTATGATGTCATACTGCTCAAAAAAAATCAAGCGGCTTGACAGTTGAGGCTGTTTAGGTTTTTTGGGGATTTAAAAAAAAAAAAAAAAAAAAAAAAAAAAGAGTAAATGGATTTATCATTGTAGATCGATTGTGTCCACTCACAAAGACACATTGATATGCAAACACCATGTAGAAGTGAATTTTGCATCTGATTTCCCCTTTAACAACATTAACATAGAGAGAATCTCTTTCAAACGTACATAAATTGTGCATTTAAAACTGAAATGAATCTGAATTTAACTGAATCTAGAGTTTCTGAATTAGAATCTAATTGAATAGGGAAAGCTGTGTTACTATCCAGCCCTAACAGACACACAGCATTACACTACAAGTAGTTATTACTGACACTGATTTGATATGATTGGTTTTTCATCTTAGGTTCTGATCTACTGAAATTAACTCGTGAGGATTTAGTCCAAATTTGTGGTGCAGCTGATGGAATCAGACTCTACAATGCACTTAAGTCAAGGTATGATTAAAAAAAAAAATCACAAGTGATGTTAATATATAGTTGAGTAGTTTTCTTACAATTATGAATGTTTAAACTAAAGAATTCTGCTCACATTGTGTGTGTTTGTGACCCCGTACAGAGCAGTGCGTCCCAGACTCACAGTCTATGTGTCCCTGGAGGCATCTCAGAGTGAGAGCCCTCTACTGGAGAAACGTGGCCACAGCAAAAACGGCGAACACAGCAGTCCAGCATCCATACCTGGTATATAAATATCAATGGTGGAGACCTATATACCCACTCCTAACATAGCACAATCACAACAAATAAATAACATCTGTTGTTTTACAACAAGAAACATGCAGTCCAGCTTTACTCAGCTGCACGGAATTGCTTGGTCTATTGTACGAACTTTTATAACCTTTCCACCACAGTGCTACAACAAAGTAAATAAAAATTTCACTTCCTTTTTCTGATACTCAATACCACATGTTGTAGAAAGCGTAAGCTGGAAGACTAAATCAAAATGTAAGGTAGTGCTCTCAGTTTTTTCTTTTTTTGATATTGGCAACATAAAATGGCGACAGTTGGGAATGTTAAATTAACTTACATTAACGAAAAATTTCAAGTAATTACTGAAAATAGTGTTACACATTAGGCTGTTACAACACAATATTACAATTATTACAAATAAATTGTTGTAATAAATAGGGCAGGCATGAGACAAATTTGTACTACCATTCAAAAGTTGGTAAGTTTAGTAAGTTGTTTTTTTTTTTTTTTGGTTTTTTATAATAAAGAAATTACTACTTTTATTCAGCAAGGATGCATTAATTTGATCCAAATGACAGCACAGACTTTACATTGGTACAAAATAAATTCTGTGCTGTTCTTTTGACCTTTCTATTTATCAAAACAAAATTAAATCCTGAAAAAAATCCTTTACACAAAAATATTAAGCACCACAACTGTTTTCAGCATAATAATAAGAAACATTTCTTAGAATTATTTCTGAAGGATCGAGTGACAGTAAAGACTGGAGTAACGGCTGTTAAAAATTCAGCTTTAACATCACAGGAATAATTACATGTTAAAATATATTAAAATAGAAAATAGTTATTTTAAATGGTAATAATATTTCACAGTATTACTGTATTTTTGATCAAATAAATACAGTCTTGGTGAGTGTAAGAAACTTCTTTTAAAATGTTAAAAGATCTTACAATAAAATACTTTTTTTCTTTTTTTTTTTTTAAATCTTACCAACCCTAAACTAATAACGGGTTTTTTTAATAAGATAAAGATGCAGCAAAAGCCATGATAAGAAAAAATCTTGTTCCTTATTGTGTTATCAAAAACACAACACCATAACAGCTGATGTTGACACAGCAACAAGACCACATCTCAAACCTGACATCGTTCTCTGTTGCCACTTCTAATAACAGACTTGCATAGCAGTTTAACAGCTGTGCTCAGACCCCAAACGCAATTACCAAGAAATAATCAGGTTGCCTTATGACTGTATAAAATTAATTCTATAGAAATTCACAGATGGTTATTTCTCTTAATTTGGATAAAAGAAGAACTTAATAATGTTTTATCACACACATTGCATCACAGCCAAGTGTAAAATTGTTGCAAATTCCATCATGTTTGTCTTTCATGAATTAGGTCAAACCCTTTCTGTTTATATTTTGGTTCTGCAGATGTAATACTTTTTTTTTTTTTTTTTTTTTTTTTATAGGTCAATGTACTGTGAAATGTACACTCCACAGTCCTCTATCATTATTGGTATTGTTTTAAATTGTGTCTGTGTTTGTGTTTAGTTTACCACGCTCTTTACCTTGAAGAGATGACCGCTTGCGAGCTAACTAGGAAAATCTCCAGCGTGTTGGCGCTGCCGCTGTCCCACATCAACCAAGTCTACAAACAGGGGCCCACAGGGATACACATACTACTCAGTGACCAGGTAAACACAGACCTACTTCACAGATTCATACAACCACAGTAAAAGCAGCCAGAAACAGTCTCTTATCTTTCCCTGTTAGCAGGTGGCAGTAATAAGTTGGCCAACTGTGGGTGCTGATTTGAATAATGTTTTGCATCATGCAACAGATAAAACACACTTGTAGATGTTTTTCTACGGTTATCATTTGTCATGAATAAATGGATCATGTAGGTGAAGAACATCATGTGACAGATTTGTCTGGTGAATGGTAATATCTTGTATTGTTGGAACAGAATGCAAATGTACGTTACACTCATCAAGGATGCATTTATTTGACTGAAAATCTAGTTAAGACGGTAATATTGAAAAATATTATTACAATGTTAAATACAAAACAGAATTTTCAGCAGCCATTACTCTGTGTGACATGATCCTTCAGAAATCATTCTGATATGCTAAAATGTTAGATTTTGTACCATTCTGAAATTATTATTTAATTAAATAATTGTTAACAAAAAAGAAATCATTCTGATATAATGATTTGGTGATTTAAGAAACATTTCTAATTGTTATAAATGTTGAAAACAGTTTTGCTGCTTAATATTTTTGTGAAAACCGTAATATAATATACAATTGAGGTCATAAGTTTACATACACCTTGCAGAATCTGCGAAAGGTTAATTATTTTACCAAAATAAGAGGGATCATACAAAATGCATGTTATTTTTTATTTGGTATTGACCTGAATAGGATATTTTACATAAGATGTTTACATATAGTCCACAAGAGAAAATAGTAGTTGAATTTATAAAAAATTACCCCATTAAAAATTTAAATGTGCTTGATTGTTAATACTGTGTTGTTACCTGAATGATCCACAGTTGTGTTTTTTATTTTTATTTTCTTGTTGTTTAGTGATAGTTGTTCATGAGTTTCTTGTTTGTCCTGAACAATTAAACTGCCTGCTGTTCTTCAGAAAAATCCTTCAGGTCCCACAAATTCTTTGGTTTTCGGCATTTTTGTGAATTTGAACCTTTTCCAATAATGACTATTATTTTGAGATCCATCTTTTCACACTGAGGTCAACTGAGGAACTCATTTGCAACTATTACAGAAGGTTCAAATGCTCACTGATGCTTCAGAAGGAAACAAACAATACATTCAGAGCCGGAGGGTGAAAACTTTTTTGAATTTGATCAGGGTAAATTTAACTTATTTTGTCTACTGGGAAAGATGAAGTATCTTCTGTACCTTCTGAAAGGCAGTACTATGGAAAAAATGATGATATTTAGGCAAAATAAGAAAAAATGTATACATCTTCATTCTGTTCAAAAGTTTTCACCCCCCCGGCTCTTAATCCATAGTTTTTCCTTCAGGCGCATCAGTGAGCGTTTGAACCTTCTGTTATAGTTGCATATGAGTCCCTCAGTTGTCCTCAGTGTGAAAAATGAATCTCAAAATCATCCAGTCATTGTTGGAAAGGGTTCAAATACACAAAAATGCTGAGAAACCTTAAATATTTGTGGGACGTGAAGGATTTTCCGAAGAACAGCCAGCAGTTTAATTGTTCAGCGCAAACAAGAGACTCATGAACAACTATCACTAAACAAAAAAACACCGCTGTGAATCATTCAGGTAACAACACGGTAAGAATCAAGCGTATGTAAACTTTTGAATGAGTTCATTTTTATTAAACTATTATTTTCTTTTGTGGACGTATATGTAAATGTATTTTATGTGAAATATCTTACTCAGGTCAGTGGTGACGTAAAAATGACGTAAAAAAAAAACGTATTTAGCATTTTGTATGATCCCTCTTATTTTGGTAAAACATAATTAACATTTTGCAGATTCTGCAAACTGTAAACTTTTGACCTCAACTATATACTGTATATACGCACACAAAGCTGACAGCTACTCATAAAATTACAGTAGTAACCAATATTGACACTGCCTGCACTGAACAAACAAAATCCGAAAGATCATTTTTGGAACAAACCTGTGTAATGTGAACAAAACCTTAGTAACTCAAATATGTCCTAATATATAAGATAATACCTTACAGGCTATCTTTTTTTGCTTACAGATGGTTTATAACTTCCTTGATGAGAGCAGTTTCATTGTCAGCACAATACAAGGTAAAACATTTTCAAATAACACAGAGAATCTATGCCGTCTTCTTTCAGACGAATACAATCGGAGTTATATTAAACTCTTCCAAGCTTTATAATGGCAGTGAATGGCTTTTGAGATTTTGAGGCCCAAAAAAGTGCAACCACATAAACACATAGACTCACTTTAGAAGGCCTTTATTAACCTCCCAAAGCCATGTGGAGCACTGTTTATGATGGATGGATGCATTTGGATTTTGCTTCAAAATCTCAACAGCCATTCACTGCTATTATAAAGCTTGGAAGAGCTTATTTTTAAATAACACTGATTGCATTTGTCTGAAAGAAGAAAGTCATATAAAGCCATCCTAGGTGTATTTTTGGTTGAACTATCCCTTTAAAACCCCTCAGTGCTATTCTTCTTCTCCAAACCATTTGACATCATCTGCGGCTTTTGTTTGTCCTCAGATGACACCAGTGATGGATTTCACCTTGTCCTGAAGTAGAGTGACGTGAAGCAGAGTGTGATGACATCACAAGGCTCCGTACTGCCGTTCTTGAGCATTGAACATGTTCCCTCCATCCTCCTCTCTCTTCCTTTCCTCATCTCTCTCTCGTTCTTCACGTCTCAAGCGCGTCGGAGAGAGAGAGAGATAGCCGGGGTTGGGCAGGGCCTCCTAACTGTTAGAATCTGACTTCAGTGTGTGAATTGTTTCATATTGAAAACACTTAAACTGATGCCAGTGTGTGCGAGCGGTGGGCTTTTAAGTATGTGTGCGAGTGCGTTTTTAAAGGTTGAATCGGGAGGGATGGAGGTGGGCAGAAATCGCAAGGAAGTGGAGGAGAATTGTGACCACTTTTACTTCAGCATGGTGTTCGTGGAAGAATCTGAGCATCTGGCGCCGCGATATAGACGGCTGAGCTCAGACTCTGTCCTCACTTTGCTAGTTACTTGAGTTTGTCCGCCTTTTGTCTGTGAGTTGTCAAGCGTTTCGCTGCCTGCCCTTTCAAAATGGCCTGAAGACGCCATCACAAGCCCCTTGGTAGATAGTAATGACCTCTTTTTCAGATGTGGGGAAACGCGTCCTGACTTAGGCATGCGCGGGATGTCTTTATGTCTGTCTGGATGAATAATTCCTTGAGTTTGAGTACGGTGCCCTGCAGCTAACGTGAGGTTTTGGCTGTATCCTACTCTCGTAGACGACATTGTCAGTGCTGATATCGTTTTCCAATTCCTCTCTCAAGACCAATCGTTTCTGGTGCCATTGTTTCTGTTGACTAGATTCTGTTAGTTTACTTTGTGCTTAGCGGGATGAATTAAGCGTCAGCTGGTTTCACATGTTTAGGATTAAATGATGGGTTTTAGATTGTGATTGTTGTGCTTCATATTCTCTGTGCCTGGTAACTATTACCTGCCCTTTATAGTCGATCCTGGCACAGATTATAACACAATTATTGATAAATGTGCACAATCACAAGCAGCCATAAATTATATTTCCCATAATGCCTTTGCTTTCTATTATCTTAAATTTTTTTGACCTAGGACGTGACGTCGGCTGGTGCTTTTCTAAATGCACACGTGGTTTACCGTCAGCTGCTCCAGTTAAAACTAGCCATCATGGCTGCGGTCAGCCAGCATTTTTTCGTTTTTTTTTTTTTTTCTCCTTAAATAGAGACTGACTCAATAGGTCTTCTATCTCAGTAGTCATGTATTGGGCAGCTGTGCTTTGGCATGTACTGTGCTTATTATTGCCACTTTATAGAGGAGCATGGTTGTGAGAATGTCGACTCCTTTTAATTCTCATTAAAAATGAAAAAAAAAAAAAAAGGAATGACCAAGTCTGCACTGAAACTGATACCACAATAAAATGGATACTTTGCTGTTGTTGGATGCTCACTTAAGACTTTTGGTGTACACGGTGTTTCCAGGTTGAACAAATGATCAAAGCCTAAATCTATGAAGAGGTGTGTTGTTCTCTTCCTCAGATCAAATGCTGTGGATCGCCGGACTGTCCTCTGCGTTTCCGTGATGATAATCATGGTGCCCTCATGTCACTGTCTGTCTAAAGAAGCCTCTCTTCCATAGGGAGTGCTGAGATGTACACAATTAATGCCTGTACCAGAAATAAAAATAATTTTCATATATTGTCTCTGAAGTACTTTTTATATTGCGAAGCAATAACTGAGGCAAGCTTTCACTTGAGCTGTGTTCTAGAAAGAAGTAGTGAGTGTTCCAAATAATTGAAATTGGCATTTCACCAGCTTGTATAAGATTTAATTTTAGATGTGGACCAATTTGTTGGATAAATTCATTTTGTGTGCAATGTAGAAAATGTACACTAACAGTCAAATGTTTTTTTAAGATTTTTTTTTTTTTAAGAATTATTTTCTGCTCACCAACCCTGCTTTTATTTGATCCAAAATACAGCAAAAGCAGAAACTGTGAAATATTTTTACTGTTTAAAATAACTCTTCTGTTTTCTGAATATATTTTAAAATATAATTTATTCTTGTGATCAAATCTAAATTTTCAGTATCATTACTCCAGTCTTCAGTGTCACATGATCCTTCAGAAATCATTCTAATATGTTGATTTGCTGTTCAAGAATTTTTTTTATTATAATTATCAATATTTAAAACAGTCAAGTACATTTTTTCAAGATTGAATAGAAAGATCCAAAGATTAGCATTTATACAAAAAGGGGGGATTATTGAAGAAATTATAGAAATGCATACTTTTATTTAGCAAGGATGCTTTAAATTGATCAAAAGTGATGATAAAGATATTTATAATGTTACAAAAGATTTCAGAAATATTTCAGATAAATGCAGTTCTTCTAAACTTTCTATTCATCAAAGAAACTTGAAAAAACTACTCAGCTGTTTTCAACAATATCAGAATACTGGAATGATTTCTGAAGGATCATGTGACTGGAGTAACGATGCTAAAAATTCAGGTTGAAATCACAGGAATAAATTACATTTTAAAATATATTCAAATAGAAAACAGTTATTGTAAATAGTAATAATATTTCACAATTTTACTGTTTTTGCTGTACTTTGGATCAAATAAATGCAGGCTTGGTGAGCAGAAGAGACTTCTTTAAAAAGGAACAATAAAAATCTTACTGTTCAAAAACCTTTGACTGGTAGTGTATTTTGTCATACCAAATATGTGGTAACACTTTACAATAAGGTTCAATTTATTAACATTAGTTAACATGAACTAACAATAACAAATACTCAGGCATTTATTAGGCTTTTGTCAATTTTAACATTTACTGAAATACATTTGAATGGATTTATGCATAAAATGTATCTGTGAATATTATTTAATGGACCTGACCTAACATGAAGTTGTATTAAAAAAGTTAAAAAAATAAATAAAAATTATTAATACTGTAACAAATGTATTGCTTATTGTTAGTTTATGTTAGTTAATGCATAAACTAACGTTGACTAATTAGACCTTATTGTTAAGTATTATTAAATGTTTTACAATCAAAAGATTCTTATCACTTTTTCCATTGTTCAGGTATTATTACAGGTAACTACAGGTAACTGTATGTGATGGGACTAAATAAATGAGTCATTGGGGTAAGGTGTGTCTCTCTGACACATCTTGCCCTATTCTTCGCTATATTTAAAGTCCTACATATACATATAAATTCATATATATATATATATATATATATATATATATATATATATATATATATACGCAGAGTGAGTTATAGGTACTTACTTGCTAAGAAAAGTTTCAAGTTTTGTCTTGCACCTGATTACTTATGTCACACCCAGCAAACACTTAACAATTAATATACCAAAATACAGTTCTACATAAGCCTCCTGCACGTTATTTACATATTTAGGGATTTACATGTAAGAAATCAATACAGAATTCGTTTAACATGTTTGTGTGATTACACCCGCCAGCGCAGAATGCGCATGCGTTACTTTGACAGTACATCTGACGTGATGACGCACTGCAGAGAACCAGGAAGTGCTCTGCCTTTGTTTTTATCCGTCTGCAGTGTTCTCGTTCTCCACTAGAACTGTGTTTCCTGCGGGCCGTAATGGCGACGTTTATTTCTGTCCCGTTGAAGAAGTCCTCGGAGGTCGACTTAGTGAAACCGCTGTCGAAATTTGTAACGGCCACGTATCCTCAAGGTGAGGAGCAGACGGAATATCTCCGTGCCGTGGAGGAGCTCAATAAGCTGCGTAAAAGTGCTCTGGGGAGGCCGCTGGACAAACACGAGAGCTCGCTGGAAATCTTGCTGCGGTGAGATCCTGACAACTTCATTACGAAGTTTCAATGGGTGTTTATTTCTGCTGCCTGTTAAATATGTATAACTCTGTATCGGGGATTGTGACTTTATTTGTATGATTTGTTAAAGTGCAGATTCATAGAAACATGAAACGTGAACTGGAGGTGTTGCTCAGGCTGGTTGCCCTTTTTGCTGCTCAAATGAGTATTGACGTCTACATTTAACGAATTTCATTGTTTTAATGTTTGGAGTGCACGTATTTGTTTAGAGCGGTATGTTGTTTACGTCATTATATTTGTGAAGTTGAGATTTGGGAAGTTGACATCCTGTAATTAAGAATATTTGTACTTTTAAAATTAATTCGTCACACCCAGAACATTTAAAATGAACTAATTAAAATGCGGGGGAACCAACATACAACGTTGACAGGTTACAGCATCTACATTATACATTCACACATTCTCATAAATGTTACTCTAAAATCTTAAAGTTAAATAAAGAAGTCCAGAACACGCTATGCGTCAACACCCATTTATCAATACGTCACCCGGCTTCCTGGTTTTGCGTGACTCAGGTGTGTTTTTCAGATCGACCTCTTCAAACATTCACTATAGATTAATTTTACATCGTTCGACGGAAATAACAGAAATACATGAAAAAGTATGTTCTGAGTTGTTTATATTATGTTCGCTGAGTTGTTAAAGCAAATTGGTCAGTTATCGTCGACCTAGTTTTCACGTGATTCCATTACGTCATGTATTTGAAGTGACGGGGTGTATACAGGTGTAAGTGACGTATACGTTTTATTTTTGGGAGAATTTATTACATGCTTTAATACTTTATCTATAAGCCAGTGGCTGATGTTTTACTTTGAAAGAGTTGAGGAAATGGCTAGTTAATTTGTTTAACAAAATCAGATTTGCCGCATCATGCTTTCAGTAGCCTACTTCATTTGTCCTCTTTTCTATCTATTGTTTTGGTCTTTACTGAAATGTTTATTGTATATTATTTGTTAAAATGTATCATTTACTTTCAATAAATTTACCTTCTTATGTTATGATAGCATAACACTAACATAATTACATCATTTTTAATATTGAAAAAAGTAACAAAACTGTGTATTTTAATTCTACCTAAAACTCTTGAATTTTCATATGAAGTATTAGGCCCTGTTTCCCAAGTCGGCAGTTACGTTCTGCATTTCATTTGTGGTTAAATGTAGTTGAGTTAATGTTGCGACTGGGACTTCCGCCATCTGGAGAGTGAATGAGAAGTGTGTTGCTATAGGAATAAGCTTTTTGTCTGCTTTGTAGCCATGCTTAATGGTCAAGATGAATGGACTGCTTTGTAGCTGCTGTTTAGACCGGTGTTTGGTTTGTATGACGAAGAACCGCTTAAACACACCCGTCAACGGTATTCCCTCTCGGAGTCTACAGTCGTGTTCTTTTTATAGTGCTGGGAGGCAAGAAATAGCAGATCTAAAACGTGTGGAGTAGAGGTGTAGGGAAATGCTCTTCTTTCCTTCCAGGAAGGAAATGTTTTTGTGTCACTTGCTAACTCTGTAACAATGAGGTTGAGTAACTTCAGTAACGTCACTTGCTTCTTGGGTTCAGACTGACAGTCACATGAGAATGCTCTCATGGCTAAATTATGTGTCGTTATGGTTTACGTTCCGTCTAAAGAAACTAAAATGTTTTTCCACACACTTTCCATTTTAACAGCTTTTTTCATTGTTTTTCTCTCTCCTCTTTAGATATTACGATCAGCTCTGTGCAATCGAACCCAAATTTCCTTTTCCAGAGGTAACCTATATAAGTTCTCAGGTCTTGGTGTAACATTAACCCATTAATTTTGTTAATGACAATAATTGGTTAGGTCCCATTTTATATTAGGTGGCCTTAACTACTATGTACATATATCAAAAAATAAGTACAATGTAAAAATATGTATGTATGCAATATATCCATTATATCAGTTGATTAATTTAAATGTAAGTACATAGTAGTTAAGGCCACCTAATATGAAGTGAGGACATTGATTATAATAACATTAATAGCAATTTGAGCATATTTATAAGTGTCTGTAAATAATAGATAACTGTTTTTTGTTGTTGTTGTTGTTTCAGTTATGTCTGACATTTACATGGAAAGATGCTTTTGATAAAGGATCTCTTTTTGGAAGCTCAGTCAAGCTTGGTAAGTTGCTGCGTGATTTTGAAACAAGATCAGCATATGTCAATACAAACAAATGCACTGAAAGTAAAACTTTTTATTTGTATCACATACTCTAATGTTACACATTAGTACTTTTGATTTCACTACAAATTTGACCTATGAGTAAATTGTTTTACACAGTGAAACACATTTTTATAAAAGTTTTGTTTCGATTTTATTTTTGTGTCTTTATGAAGTTTGACATGCTAAATACAAACATTACTTGACTTTTTTGTGTATCATTAACAGTGCTCGTGAAAACTAAAAAATATATTGACAACTTATACAAGCTAATCTTTTATTACTCATGCATAACTAGCTAACCACAGTTTAACATAATTACCAAAAGTGAGTTGTCCAAAAAAAAAAAAAAGAAAAAGAAGTGTACTTTGGATGATTTTTGTCTTTTATGACTAGTCCCACAATGTTCTGGAATGTTCCAGAAAGCACTATAATATTACATAATATTTCATGGTTTTTTACAGAATGTTCTAGAATGTTCCCATCTTTAAAAAAACGTTCCCATCGTTAAAAAAACAAAATAGTACAAAAATAAATACAAAAATGTATCTGTACTAAACCAATGTTTTATAATTATAGAAGTTATAAAATTTACCTGACCTTAATATTTACCTAAATATTGATGCTGCATGCAAATAAATAGCTGATAATAATTATCACCACAGAATTAAAGAAAAGCCATCATAAATTTAAGTGAAACCATTTTTTGTTACGTTGTTATTGTGTTTGCACGTAAGTAATGTCATCTCTAGTAATTCCATTACCTAATCACTGCATACTTTATTACTGAATATTTCATTACTACTACCTGTTACCACTCATTTCTCAACTATGCAGATTATTTAATGAAGAGTGTTCCATGTGTTTTGGACTGTACCATGTTTACAAATGCATGATAAATCCCTTGTATATTCTTGTTAAATTTAATTATCAAAAATAGTTACTTGTTATTCATACCTGGGCCATTCTACACAATTGGTTCAAAGCCAGAGTTGGAAACAATTTTGTATGTATGCAAATTGTATAATATCAGAGGTACACTTTTATAGTAATTGTGCAGTTAATTCTCATATTGTATTTTCAGAAAGTTTTTTTTATATATATTTTTCCTCTCCCCAAATTTGTCACTACTGAAACACAGTAATATATAATTTAATAAGAAGGGTTATATTGACCTATTAAGATTTTGTTATGTAAATATATTTTTTCCTATTTTATTCAAATCAATAACAATTACAACTTTAAGAATATTTCAAGTGTGATTTATGAAATTTGTATTTTGAACCTGATTTTTCTTTGTAAAAGGCATAAAGTTGATCATATGGATTTCAAACTAAAGATTTATTAGTTTGAATGTACGCTGAACCAAACTATCATACAAAACTGTCATTTTTGACAGAACATCCCATGTTTCAGTTGTGACAGCACATTTTCGGTAGTGATAGTAATGTTTTGGTGGCAGCAGCAGCATCACATTACAGAATTTTAACTTGCATGCTAAAACATACTAAAATAACTGCTAATAATAAATGCTTGTTTATTTGCTTTGTTTATGTCCTCCAAATAAAGGATTTGGTGTTCCCTTTTGTCACTGCTGAAATATGATGTGTTTTGGTCGTGACTTTCTGGTAGTGACCATTTTAAATGCTTTTGAGCCCAGCTCAAAGATGCTAATCAGCACATGGTTAGCTAGTGCAGTTCTGAACAGTTGTACACAAAAAAAAAACAAAATGTTATGGTATAACATCCATAAAGTGTGCTTAATTGCAGAAAAAAGGTGTTTGGTAGTGACCTTAAAGTTACACACAGATTTTCAGACTTATGAACACATTTACCTCAAAATGATGGGACCTATCTACTCACACCTAGCTATGAGAGAGAGTGACAAATAAATACTTCCTGATCATATATGTAGGGGTGTAGTTAAAATCAGTTTGAGCCAGTGGACTAAAACAAACACTGTTTTGGTAGTGATATGAAAATGCGGGACACTTTTTTTTTTTACAAAAAGTTTTGATTTATAAAAAATATAAAATAAATATATATATTTTTTGTAACTTTGTTGTTTTTTAAAAGATATTTTTAAAAACAACAATGGAATAAAATGCAAAAAAAAATTCAATATCATTTTCATAAATGAAATTTAGGGGTTAGGGTTGGGGACAGCCACCTCCCAATTGAAAGTACTGATATTTTGAGGATATTTAGATATTAGATATTTTCTGATTTTGATATTAGCACATTTTATACAGACGTTTTATATTGTTTTGCTTATGCAATATAAAAGTCAATTAATTTAAAAAGCTTAAAGTAGAAGTTCACTTCCAGAACAAAAATGTACAGATAATTTACTCACTCCCTTGTCATCCAAGATAATCATGTCTTTCTTTCTTCAGTCATAAAGAAATTATGTTTTTTGAGGAAAACTTTTCAGGATTTCTCTCCATGTTATGGACTTCTACGGTTCCCAGAGTTTGAACTTCCAAAATGCAGTTTAAATGCAGCTTCAAAGGGCTCTAAACAATCCCAGCTGAGGAGGAAGTGTCTTATCTAGTGAAACGATCAGTTATTTTCTAAAAAAAAATAAAAAATAATAATTAAATTGATATACTTTTTAACCTCAAATGCTTGTCATGTCTAGCTCTGTTTGATGTCGAAAAACGGCCATCTCATTTTTTTTTCTCCAACTTCAAAATTATCTTACATCATTGTTTTACCTTTTTTGTAAAGGCCATTTGATCTACTTTGCACAGTCACTTTGTAAACACTGGGTCGGTATTTCTGCAGTGATATAGACAGTTTGCAACATGCAGACCTAGACAAGACAAGCATTTGAGGTTAAAAAGTACATAAATTGTCAGTTTAAAAATTACAGATTGTTTTGCTAGATAAGACCCTTCTTCCTCAGCTTGGATCATTTAGAGCTCTTTGAAGCTGCATTTAAGCTGCATTTTGGATGCCATAGACATTCACTATATGGAGAGAAATCCTGAAATGTTTTCCTCAAAAACATAATTTCATTACGACTGAAGAAAGAAAGACATGAACATCTTGGATGACAAGGGGGTGAGTATATAATCTGTACATTTTTGTTCTGGAAATAAAAAAAAAGAAAAAAAAATGCTTATCATAAAAAGGAATTAAAAGAATGGAAATAGTGATTAATCAATTGTGTGGTTTGTGTGTTTCAGCATTGGCAAGTGTGGGCTATGAGAAGACGTGCGTGTTGTTTAACGTGGGCGCGCTGGCCAGTCAGATTGCTTCTGAGCAGAATCTCGACAATGACGAGGGACTGAAGACCGCCGCCAAGTTCTACCAGGTTTGATTTTGACCTTAAATCCTTCAACACAGACAATCGAGAAAATAAAATGATTCAAGCATTTCCTGTCTCTTTCCAGCTGGCAAGTGGAGCGTTTGCTCATATAAAGGATACGGTTCTGTCTGCACTGAACCAACAGCCCTCCTTGGACATCTCCCCCGAGACGGTGGGCACGCTCAGTCAGATCATGCTTAGCCAGGCACAGGAGGTCTTCGTTCTCAAAGCCACTGCTGGTGCGTCTGTTTATGTTTGTGCGTTTTTTTTGCTTGTGGTTGACACAGGTTTAATTGTCTATTCTTTCATCTCACAGATAAAATGAAGGACGCCATTGTCGCTAAACTTGCCAACCAGGCGGCAGATTACTACGGTGATGCTTTTAAGCAATGTCAATACAAAGAGAATCTCCCTAAGGTATGTGCAGTTTCCAATACACATAACAGACACTATAGTGGGGAACTTGATCCACTAGGGGTCACTGTGCACTCAAACTAGACACTGTTAAACATCAAGCAAAGATCCCCACATACTGCATGCAGCAATCATTGTGGGTGTGTCTGTATACGTGTGTCTAGAGATTTAAGTATCCTTGATTCCCATATGACTGCTAGTCACCCCTCACACGCACACACACACACTCTCACAGCCTCAGCCTTTGTTTTCTTCTCCTATTGATCTGTGAATGAACGCTGCATGAGCGTTGTGTGAGAATTTGGTTGGGGTTCGCTGAAGAATGCGTGCTGATTTGCTGTTCTGTTTTCTCTTCCTGCGCCCTGTGCTGTGTGTCTGTGCTCGTTTGTGGTTGCCCGTGGTGTTGGTTCGTGGTTGCCGTGGCGTTTGTGATTGCTGTGGTTGCCTCTCCCTGGTCAGTATTTTTATTTCCAGGAAGTGCTTCCCGTCCTCGCAGCCAAGCACTGTATGATGCAGGCCACAGCGGAGCTGCACCAGTCAGCCTTGGCCAATCAGAAGAAAAAATTCGGAGAGGAGATCGCTCGGCTGCAGGTGTGTTTGTCTGTGTGACAGATTGTTTATTTTTGTTGCTTGTTTTATTCATTTGGTTTTGAGCTTCATTAATAGGACGTTGACGTTCTGGTCTCTCATGCGTGTCTTGCAGCACGCCACAGAGCTGGTGAAGACCGCGGCTTCTCGATATGATGAGTACGTTAACGTAAAGGATCTTTCAGATAAGATCAACCGCGCACTCACAGCTGCAAAGAAAGACAATGACTTCATCTACCATGACCGTGTGCCAGAGGTCAAAGACCTGGAGCACATTGGCAAAGCATCTCTGGTCAAAGCAACTGCAGTTCAGATACCACTCAGCCAGAAGTTCACAGGTCAGAATGATGCACACATGACTTTCCCTTGGTTTCTTATGTAGAAAAAATTAAACTAATTGCATTACTTGCTGTTTTTGTTTAGATCTGTTTGAGAAGATGGTGCCGATGGCAGTGCAGCAGTCAGTGAGTGCAGCCAATTCCAGGAAGGCTGACACAGTCAACAGACTGATTGGCAGCATGAGGGAAGCAACGAATCTCTGCAACGGGTTAGTGTTGGTGCATCTTACATGAGTCCATTTAAACTCACATTAAAAGTCCATTAACATGTACAGCGAGAACTGTTACTGCTCTGCTTTTAATTGTTGTAAAGGAGAAGTTCACTTCCAGAACAAAAATTTACATATAATGTACACACCACCTTGTCATCCAAGATGTTCATGTCTTTCTTTCTGCAGTCATAAAAAAATTGTTTTTTGAGGAAAACACTTCAGGATTTTCTCCATATAGTGGACTTCTATGGTGCCCCCAAGTTTGAACTTCCAAAATGCAGTTTAAATGCAGCTTCAAACGATCCCAAATGCGGTAGTAAACAATCCTAGTCAAGAATGAAGGGTCTTATCTAGCAAAACAATTGGTTATTAAAAAAAAAAATAATAATAATAATTTATATACTTTTTAACCTCAAACACTCGTCTTGTCTTGCTCTGCCTGTACTCTGTTTTCTTTTTTTCGGTTTAAGACCGTTAGAGTATGTTGAAAAACTCCCATCTTATTTTCTCTCTTAGCTTCAAAAATCATTTTTAAAATTACATTAAAACATGCAAAGATGATCAAACACCTTTAACAAAAAAGGTAAAACAGCGATGTAGGTTTTCAAGTTGAGGGAGAAAATGAAATTTGAGTTTTTCGACATAACCTAACTGTCTTGAACCAGAAAAAACTGAGTTCAGGCAGAGCAAGACAAGGCAAGCGTTTGAGGTTAAAAAGTATATAAATTGTAATTTATATACTTTTTAACCTCTAGATAAGACCCTTCTTCCTTGTCTGGGATCATTTGAAGCTGCATTTAAACTGCATTTTGGAAGTTCAAACTCAGGGCACCACAGAAGTCCACTATATGGAGACAAATTTCAGAAATGTTTTCCTCAAAAAACATAATTTCTTTATGACTGATGAAAGAAAGACATGAACATCTTGGATGACAAGGGGGTGAGTACATTATCTGTAAATTTTTGTTCTGGAAGTGAACTTCTCCTTTAAGGCATCAATCACAGATGTAATACTGCACATAATGCTTTTATTTAAACCTAGATATGCTGTCTACATTTTCAATTTTATCAGTATTTTGGGTGGCTAAATGAGGTTTGGTGGTGGTGATTAATTGAGTTGTTGCTGATTGGTAGGGTGTTGGCGTCTTTGAACCTGCCGGCGGCTCTAGAAGATCTGACGGGAGACGCGGTCCCTCAGTCCATCCTTGAGAAGAGCCGTGCTGTTGTTCAGCAGGGTGGCCTACAGAGCATCGAACAGCTCATTAAAGATCTCCCTGAACTGCTGCAGAGGAACCGTGAAATCCTGGATGAGGTGATGCGCACGTTCATCTGTTTCATGGTCTTTTATACAGATCCAAACGTCTGAGATCACTAGTAATAATGCTTTTTTTAATGTTTTTTTTCTGATTTAAAGGGGTAGTTCACCCAAATCATGTCATTCCAAACCTGTAAGTTAATCTTCGGAACACAAATTTAGATATTTTTGATGAAATCTGAGCTATCTGACCCTACATAGACAGCAACGTTTCTGCCACATTCAAAATGAATGCATATGCATGTGTCGTGGTACTCTTGTGAACGCACATCAAAGACTGACACGCAAGAGAAGAAATTGTTGAATAAAGTTGTTATTTTTGCTTTCTTTGCGCACAAAAATATTCTCGTAGCTTCCGAAATTGAAAGTTGAACCACTGATGTCACATGGACTATTTTAACAATGTCCTTACTACCTTTCTGGGCCTTGAACGTGGTAGTTGCATTGCTGTATGTGCAGGGTCAGAAAGCTGTCCGATTTCATCAAAAATATCTTAATTTGTGTTTTGAAAATGAATTTTCATTTGTGTCTTTTGACCACAAAACCAGTCATGAGATTTATACACAATCTGAAAAAATAAGCTTCCCATTGATGTATGGTTTGTTAGGATAGGACAATATTTGGCCAAGATGTAACTATTTGAAAATCTGGAATCTGAGGGTGCAAAAAAAAAATTAAATTTACCTTTAAATTTGTCCAAATGAAGTTCTTAGCAATGCATATTACTAGCCAAAAATTGAGTTTTGATATATTTACGGCAGGAAATTTACAAAATATCTTCATGGAACATGATCTTTACTTAACATCCTAATGATTTTTGGCATTAAAAAAAAAAAAATAATGTTGACCCATATAATGTGTTTTCGGCTTTTGCTACAAATATACCCATGCTACTTACGACTGGTTTTGTGGTTTAGGCTCAACAATTTTTGGGGGACTATGCCTTTAAACCCACTGTATATATCTATGACACCATCTGACTGTATGAACGTGCATTTCATACTATTTAGTATCATGAACAAAAATTGTGTGTTGTTGTTACAGTCCTTGAAGATGTTAGATGATGAGGAAACAACAGACAACGAACTCAGAGCCAAATTCAATCAGCGCTGGAACAGAACTCCCTCTGGAGATCTGTATAAACCACTCAGAGCAGGTACATACACACTTCCACCCTGCATTTATGCATTTAGCAGATGCTTTTGCCTAATGAGACTTACAGTGCATTCTAGGTAAACACATTATCAGTTTGTGTGCTTTCCCTGCTTATGACTTTTATGTTGCTAGTGTCACGCTCTACCAGTTATGCTATCAGAACCCAACTTGAGGATCGCTTTGCTCATAATGGTTTACCCCCTCTCTCTGTTTCTCCATGCAGAGGGAAGTAATTTTCGCAATATACTGGACAAGGCAGTGCAGGCTGATCAGGTTGTGAGAGAACGTTATACTGCACATTGTGAGATGATTGCTTTGCTCTGCAAGCCAGAGAATGAGCTCTGTGCCGCCATACCGTCTGCAAACCCCGCCAAGACTCTGCAGGGCAGTGAGGTGAGTGTTATAATTGTTAACTTACTAAAACTATCAAAAATTATTAAAGAAAAAAAGAAATGAACAAATGTGACCCTGGACCACAAAACCAGTCATAAGGGTCAGTTTTTGGAAATTGAGATTTATACATCATCTGAAAGCTGAATAAATAAGCTTTATATTTGGCTGAAATACAGCTATTTGAAAATCTGAAATCTGAGGGTGCAAAAAAATCGAAATATTGAGAAAATGCCTTAAAAGTTGTCTAAATGAAGTTCTTAGCAATGCATATCACTAATCAAAAATTAAGTTTTGATACATTTACAGTAGGAAATTTACAACGTATCTTTATGGAACATGATCTTTACTTATAATATCTTAGTGATTTTTGGCATAAAAGAAAAATCTATAATTTTAACCCACAATGTATTTTTGGTTATTGCCACAAATATACCAGTGCTACTTATGACTGGTGTTGTGGTTCAGGGTCATAATGAAATATTAAGTTAAAGTACTGAAATTACTAACTGACTAAAACTGAAATAAAATATTTAAAACTAATAAATGACAGAATTACTAAAACTTAAACTAAGATTAAAATGAAAACTAAAAAATATACAAATAAATACACATTTTATATATAAAAAAAGCTAGCTCAAAATATTAATAAAAATTAAAATAGTATTTAAATAATACTAAAATAAGACTGGGTGTGATGTACACGTTGACCCAGTTATCTCACTGACTAACCCTGAATCATCATGCTATCCTTCAGTCTGGGCTTGTCCTCTTCTGTCCAGGTGGTAAACGTGCTGAGAGCTCAGCTGGCACAGCTGGATGAGGTGAAGAGGGAACGGGAAGTTCTGGAGGGAGAGATCAAGTCGGTGACCTTTGATATGACGACGAAGTTCCTTACCGCACTGGCTCAAGATGGCGCCATTAACGAAGAGGTCATGACCGCCAGTGAGCTGGAGACCCGTTACGGCTCTCACACACAACGCGTTCAGCAGAATTTACGCAGACAGGAGGAACTGCTGTCACAGATACAGGTGCACACAAAAACGCACACATGAGCAACATTTCAAAGAATTAATAAGTGATAGCCACAGAATTTCAATTGATCAGATTTTTTTAAATGGCTTTTCTTCTCATCTCAGGTGTCTCACCAGGAGTTTTCAGCACTCAAGCAGTCCAACTCTGAAGCTAATAACAGAGAGGAGGTCTTGAAGAAGCTCGCTGCAGCCCACGATAGCTACATAGAGATCAGCTCCAATATCAAAGAGGGCACTAAAGTAACTAACTCATGCACTAATATTAGTTCTGCACACATGCACGATTTATAAGATGTCTCTCAGCTGTCTCATTCTCTTTTTTTTCTCCTCCTCTTTTAGTTCTACAATGATCTGACAGAAATCCTGTTGAAGTTTCAAAATAAGTGCAGCGACATTGTCTTCGCTCGCAAAACTGAGAGGGATGAACTGCTCAAGTATGTACTTCAATTGTGTGCACATATTAACAAATCATAACGGTTTCAGATGACTCTAACTGGCTTATGACTGTTTGACTATAGGGAGCTGCAGCAGAGCATTGCTCGTGAGCCGAGCGCTCCTTCATTCAACGTCCCGTCGTACCAGTCCAACACTCCTGCGCCTGCCTCAGGAGGCCCGACCCCTGCACCCAGGACTGTGTTTGTGAGTTTGCAGACAGATGAGTTCTAAAGATAAAGTCCTTGACTGCAAGAAATAGTCTTATTTATATTTCCGTTCCAGAACCCGCAGCAGCCTCAGGCTAAACCCCAGCCGCCAGCGAGACCGCCACCCCCTGCCATCACTCCTCAGGCGGCCAGTACTGCAGCTCCAGTCAGTACTCCAGTGGCCCCCAGCAGCACTAATCCCCCACCTGTTGCACCACCCACTGGACCCTCACAGGCTCAAGGACCACCCTACCCCACTTATCAAGGCTACCCAGGGTAAATAAAGACCTTCACAAGTCCATAGCTCGGTTCTAAAACCATGAGGTGGTCTCCTCATGGGCAGCTTGATTATGCTGCCTTCTAAGATACCTTCTAAATCTAAGGCTGCATCCAAATATGCATACTTAGCCTCTGTATATAAAGTAGGCAAAAAATGGTATGTGAAAAGAATAGTATGTCCAAATTCACAGTATTCATAAAATGGCAAAAAGTACCTGGATGACCTACTCTGCAAGACAGTGGCCCTCCAGGAGCGTAATGGGACACCTCTGACCTACTAACTCAGGCTCAGTGCGCATTCAATAGACACTTTGCTATCCCATGATCCCACTTTTTGTGGAAAAATGCAATGCCAGAATGCACTAATCCAAGGCAAATGTTGAGAAATATTGATTACCAAGTATTTGAATTAACTTAAATGGAACAAATTAACCCTTTGCCGTGATTTGATTGACAGGTGATCTGACCAATCATAACACAGAGACTGGCATTTTGTCTAACAAACAAACCAGACATAAGAGTAGATTAACATAAGTGGGCTTGAACTTGAAAAATGGTGTGTATTGACATCTTTCCACAAGGGCTGAACAATTTTTTTTTTAGTTTTTCCCCCTGATTTTATTGATTAATTAAAATTTAATGTTTTGCCACGATTTTTTTTTTTTTTTAAATTGAGGTTTTGCGACAGTAACAAAGGGGGGAGGGTCTTTGTGAAGGGTCAGTTCAATTTCTGTAAAATACTGTAATGAATTACAATTCTAAATGATGATTCTTGAACTTGCATTCTTCTGCTGATGAAGATGGAACATAAATACAGTTTATTCTTTTAACCGTTTATGTAAGAACACAGAATCGTTCAGAGAAGCCAGAATCGTTAATTTTAAATTTCTATTCCTGTCTACAATACCTAAGCCTAATTGTAAGTCTCCCTTGCACTTCACGTAATGAATGCCATTTGTGTGCACAGAATTACTGGCAAAGAAAAGCGTTACAAATCAGTCACTTAAAGTCCAATTCACAATGCAGGCAAGAATGTTTTTTTTCTTCCATACACTGGTCAGTTTTAGAATTTTGGACTATTTTCCTTTCTTAGAATGTATTGTTCCAGACTAGTGGAAAGAAAACATCCAAAATACACATTTAATTATGTACTTTTGAAATACTTTTTATGTATTTGTACTGATATGAACAGTTATCTTAAAGCAGGGGTGGCCAAACTCAGTCCTGGAGGGCCGGTGTCCCATAGAGTTTCTAGTAAGAGCTTTATTAGCTGGTTCAGGTGTGTTTAATTGGGGCTGGAGCTAAATTCTGTGGGACACCGGCCCTCCAGGACCGAGTTTGGGCACCCCTACCTTAATGGGATAGTTCGCCCAAAAATTAAAATTCTGTCATTAATTGCTCACCCTCATCTTCAAAACACAAATCCGAGAGCTTTCTGACTCTGCATAGACAACAACGGAACTTACACGTTCAAGGCCCAGAAAGGTAGTAAGGACATTGTTAGAATAGTCCATGTGACATCAGTGGTTCAACCTTAAATTTATGAAGCTACGAGAATACTTTGACAATTTCTTCGACATGAAGGTGAGTAATTAATGACAGATTTTTCATATTTGGGTGATCCTTTAAAGTACCATGATTAATCTACCAGTTGAGTATGGTGGTATCAGTTAAAATGTTTACTCAATTCAGCTTAAAACTTAATTTTGTTATCTCGCTCCTCTTTTCTAGGTATTACCAGATGCCAATGGCCTATAACCCCTATGCATATGGGCAGTTTAATGTGCCTAATATGCCCTACATGCCCTATCAAGCCCAGGGGCAGGCTGGATACCCCGGAGCCCCTCCTGCACAGCAGCCCTACCCTTATCCTCAACAGCCGCCACAGCAGCAGCCCTATTACCCCCAACAGTAGAGCGCACCTCTCGCTACTACCAGCCACACTCATTCCTGTAAACTAGCACTCCTCTTACTGCACTTAACTATTAACACCCCTGCACTCACACACGCTCTCTACTTAACATCTGGCTTGATCTGGGCGGAGCTTAGAATGCAGGCCCCGCCCCCTCTTTGTGGGTGGACTTTTAGGCCAAGGTTCACAAAGCAGGTGTGCTCGTCGAGGGAAGATCTGATCTCTCTCTCTATCTGTCTCTCTCTCTATCTTACCCTCTAGCCCAAAGTGAAGCTGCTGGCTGCCTGCCACTGCTTATATCTTATTTTTGTAATGAATACTGACATATAATCTAATGCAAGAGCTGTTGATTTCTTACCTTGATGATGATTTAATTGCTGGGAGAAAGACCGTGGTTCTGTCTTACTGTAACCCTAGTTGTACCATTATACCTCCTCCTGTTCAGTCTACAATCATTGCTTCGGGAAAGGAGCAGTTATACAGCTTAGAGAATGGATTTGTCACTAAAATAATTCATTTTTGTGTTTCTATTGTTTTCATGTGATTAAAACCAGTCTGATATTAAAGGAGGTCTTTTTATTCCCTTTCTATGCATGGTACTTGGAGGCCGTGGGTGTACTTTTAGCATTTTTTGTCATTATTAGTGACTCTCTGCATTGTTTTGCATTCATCCAGTGCCAAATCCAACAGCTGAGCAGATTGAGTTCAGATTAATAGGCTGGGCTATGAGCATGGCTGCAAGTCTGACTGTCACCACACATGAATTCAAGTGTGTTTGTTCGATAATTATTCCCATGCTATTTTTGTCTTGAAAGAGCCATGCTGAACCGACTGTCTCCATGGATACAGATCGAAGAGGATGTTTTTTTTTCTTTTGTGTGCGGGTAGATGAATGTTTATCGAGGTATCAGAGTGTTCTGATTATGTAAGTATGTTTTCTTTAGGACATAACACAAACTCTGTTCACATATACTTGAGCTGTGCATTTTTGTTTTGACAAGTGTCATTTGTCTTCAACAGTGCATTTTAGGGTAATAATGTAACTTCATTGTCACCTGATTAACTGCAAAAGCATATCAAAACATTTATGAGCTATAAATGACTGTCCGAAAGTCTCATTCACATATTAGATAATGTAATTAACACCACTGATATCAAGAATCCTCAGCTGTTGGCTCTTACCGACAAGCATTCAAATGCCCTTCACTTCCGGAAATAGTTTTGCATTATAATCTAGTTTGGTAATAAGGCTGGGCATTGATAGATCTCCTGATTTGTTTCAGTTTCAAAAGCTATAGAATTTTGATTTGATTCAGTCACAGTTCGTTGTGACACGTTGTGCATGTTTCACTTATAATGTCCATTTTACTTGTATATGAAATAAAAATGTTCTCAGCTAATGCTTTAAAGTGTGAGTTCACCCAAAAATGAAAATTCTGTCATTAATTACTCACTCTTATGTTGTTCCAAACACGTAAGACCTTCGTTCAACTTCTGAACACAAATTAAGATATTTTTGATGAAATCCGAGAGCTTTCTGACATGTCCAAATGGCCCAGAAAGGCAGTAAAGGCATCATTAAAATAGTCATTGTGACATCAGTGGTTCAACTGTAATGTTCTGAAGCTATGAGAATACTTTTTGTGTTCGAAGAAAACAAAAATAACGACTTTAATCAAAAATTTCTGGTGAAGGCGCAGTGACTGGCATGTAAGAGAAGAAAAGATGTTTTGGTTTTCTTTAAGCACAAAAAGTATTTTTGTAGTTTCTTAGTCATTTGTTTTTGAATCGGACAACACTGATTGTGCAGTATGGCTCTTCACTAATTGGAACCAGTTAAAGGGGTCATCAGATGCTAAGTTCACTTTTACATGTTATTTGAACATTAATGTGTGTTGGCAGTGTATGTACACATCTACCCTATAATTATAAAAATTCATGCAGTGGCTTTTAATTAATCTGTAAAAATAATATCCCCTTTTTCAAATCAAGCCCTTCTCAGATGCCTGTCGTTGTGGCGTCACGCCGACAGAGGCCGCTCCCACAATAGTTGATTGACATGAGCGTCTTACCTTAGATCAGTTGTAACAGTCCACCCTCTTTGTTTCGATGCCGGAGCAGGGATGTAAGTTAGACGAATATCTCCGGATTGAGCGACTGAGGTGTTGTGTTGCTGGATATAATAATGAACATAGTGGTCGTCATTTACTCCCGACATCTGAGCCGCCGAAGATGCAGTGGATTACATGTTGTTTGTGAAGGGAATGCGCCTCCTCTACATATATCCGTCTATGTTCGCGCGAATCATTCCTGATCCAGCTTCACTTACAGCAGAAGTGAGTATAAGGGTTTTTTATAAATCGTTGCGATGGCCTTTCCTAATAATGTGCTAGTTAGCAAGTTTAGCGGCTTAACGCGTTAAATGTGGCTAAAGTAAACAATCTCTCAGAGCAGCAGAGAGAAGAGAGGGGCGGGGCGAGCAGAGCTCATTTGCATTTAAAGCAGCCTCTACCAGAATGAGATGATTTCTGCAGAGCTGACCGTTGAGAATTTTTAACCAAAGTATATTATAGACTTTTAATTAAGACCCTAAAGAATCATATCAACTTGTGGAAAATGGGCATCAGATGACCCCTTTAAAAGAGTTTTGTTTTTTTTCAGTCAGAATTAAATGGGGTTTTTTTTGTTTGTTTTTTACCGCAAAGACAGCTCAGTAGGTACGTTTCTTGCTATTATTTCACAGTACTCTGCCTTTTTACTGTATCAAATTAAATTAAGGCTGCAAACTTAACAAAACAAATTGTAGGAATCGGGATTCAGTAATTCAAATAAGAATGGCAATTAACCCTCTGGTATTGTTTGGTCATTTTTTTTTCGGGAAACAACGAGCAGAATAACAACGTGCCGTAAACAGTAAAACTGTTTGCACTACAAACCAGTGTGCCCATAATTAAGATAATACATTAAAATTAGGGATGCACAGAAATGGAAATTCTGGGCCGAAACCGAAAATTCTGGATGCACTTGGCTGAAAACCGAAACAGAGACCGGAAATAATTTCATAAGACTTGTTCAATTTAACTCAATAAGTTTAATGATACTAAGTTTAAAAAACACAAGTCAATAAAATAACCACACTTTTACTGAAAATTACAAAATAGAAATCAGATTATCACAGCATGTGAGCAGATTACAACGGGAGCAGATCAGTGGATGAGAGAGTAGCATCATTTTACCAGTGTTGCTCAGTACAGCTGTACTACAGCATGTTACAGCACAGTAGTACTACTGCAAACACGAAACAATTTTCTGTTGGCACATTATTTGATTTTCCAGTGAGCACGCCATATTTATATATATTTTTTCAGCTCATATTTTCGGCCGTTTTTCTCTTCAGGTGCATCCAACTTCAATTTCAACTTCAATTTATTTCTAAAGCACATTTAAAAACAGGCTTGGCCGACCAAAGTGCTGTACAAGTAAATTAAAAAAGGTACTAATAGCAGCAAAACAGTTCAAAGCCAAACACTCATTATAAGCAAAAAGCAACAGAAAATAAGTAAGTTTTGAGACATGACTTACAATCTAATATAAAGTGGGAGCTTGTTCCACAGTGTGGGGCTGGCCATCCATAATTAAAATCATATGGTACGACATACCAATTTGCAATATCAAGCAGCAAAACGGGCTGCTTTGTACAACTAAAAATAGCTGGACCCATAAAATTTACAAATGACTGTGCCCGCTCTTACGGGAAGAAAAAGGTCTTTTTCTTTTTTTTCTCCCACCAAATGGGACTAATATGCCTTCAGATAAAGCAAACCGTTAATAAAATAAATGATCATAATCGTTGCATAAATATTAGGGCTATCAAACGATTAATCACGATTAATCGCATTCAAAATAAAAGTTTGAGTTTGCCTAATAAATGTGTGTGCTGTGTGTAATTATTACGTATATATAAATACAAACACATTCATGTATATATTTAAGAAATATTTACAAGTATATGTATTTATTATAATTTTTATGTATGTTTGTGGAATAATTTACAACGGCTTCGAACACGGCTCAACCAATCAGAATCAAGGACCGGAACTATCCGTTTTATAAAATTGGATTTTAAAGCCATTTTCATTATTTTAACATGAGGTACTGCCTTGATTGAAAAGTAATATTAAAATATTATTTTAAAAAATGTATTATTTTAAATGGGAATAAATGATCATAATCATTGCATAAATATTAGGGCTGTCAAACGATTAATCGCGATTAATTGCACATAAAATAAAAGTTTGAGTTTGCCTAATAAATGTGTGTGCTGTGTGTAATTATTACGTACATAATTACGTAATAATTACACACACTACACACATTTATCAGGCAAACTCAAACTTTTATTTTGTTTGCGATTAATCACGATTAATCGTTTGACAGCCCTAATAAATATTAATTAGTACCATGAAATTCTCAAACGAAAAGAGAAAAAAATATTATTGAACAAAAAAGTGTGATGCCCAAATGAACAATACCAGAGGGTTAATCAGAAACAAAATTAACATTTTACTATTCATTTTAGTTCAATTTTTACTCATACCCACACTTGAAAACTTACTCTGGTCGTGCCCACCCACAAGTCATTCTGCATTCGTTAGATAGTTAACATTGCTGCTGTTGTGTTTACATATACTTGAAGGGGACAGAAATAACTTAAAATGGATCATGGCTATTCATTGTATTCATGACCAACCTGCTGAAAGCTCATTTCCTGTCAGTGCTTAATTTCCCAAACTCTTTTGACCTCAACCAATCAAACTGACAAAAAGCAGGTGTGAAATTCTCCCTATGCGTGTTTACCGTAAGAGAAACGTCTATGGCGATGATGAGAGATTTATTGAGCGAGGCAGGTGTGTGTATATAAGTATATAAATATCAACGTATTTAGGAGGGTCGACAGTAGCTGCATTGTTGACGCACTGCCAAATCTTCTAACCTTTGACCTGTAGAGATGAATCCATCGCTGGTGACGCAAGAGGCAGACTCATTAGTGAAAGCTGAGAGTGCAAGAGATGGGTCTATTTGCATGTATGTCTGTATGTCTTTCAAGGTAAGTAAAAAGGAATGCTTTGATGTGCCTCGCCATTGATTGACCTCATGCTGTAGCCAGACATACTGGGACATTATGAACAAGTGTATTCCCAGCAGGTGCACGTCAGGACATGGCATCCTCAAGAGCGCAAGTCAAAGATTCTTGTGTAGTGAATATGGCCAAGTTATTTAAACATCTATGTTTATGTAATGTAATTCCTCATCTAGAAAGAAGGATTTCATATAAGGAACAGACTGCTGTGCACAACAAACTCTATGAACTTTAGAATACTTTAAAGCCTCTGAGTGGCCACACCTTAAGTTCTCAGTTTTAGGTGTACTGTATGTAGTATATATTAATTGTACATATGTATCTTAACTTTTTCTCAGTTTCTGAAATTGCATATATGCACTGCACTGTGTAGGATTTCCTTTAAAACGACTTTTACTGAGAAATTCCTAGTAAATGAAAAATATTACAATTGCAATTCACATGTTGAATTAAAGGGATAGTTTCTGCCATTAATTACTCAACCTCATGTCGTTCCAAACCCGTAAGACCTTATTCATCTTTAGAACACAAATTAAGATATTTTTGATGAAATCCGAGAGCTTTCTGGCCCTCCATAGACAGCAAAGGTCCTACCAAGGTCAAGGTACAGAAAGATAGTAAGGACATCATTGAAATAATCCATGTGACATCAGTGGTTTAACCGTAATTTCATTAATCTTCGAGAATACTTTTTATGTGCTTAAATTATGGTTAAAAGATTGGTTGAAAATTATTTGATATTGATAAATGCCACATTTTGTCATGAAACTCTAGATGGCGCAGGCTGATGGGTCGGTAATGCAAATTGATAACATTCACAGTGTTAAACTACTTGGCACAAGCTGATTGGTTCATTTTGCATATGCAGCCAATGAGCTTGCTGCTTTACATTTAAATAACTGGTTAGCATTCACAAGGGCATTTCGCAGTACACTTTTGGAGTTCCTCTGAAACCCTCCACCTCCCCAGCTCCACCTGTATAGATCTACGGGTTATTATATGAAGAGTTCAGATGCAAAACCAGCTAAATCCATCTGATGTCTTTCTTTAAAAAATGCATTTTTATCAGGCTCAGATGTATAGGTTTCTATGTAAGTACGGGTACTTCTGATTGGGCTGAGGCTGGTATTTTAGCGAGTTTGAAGAAAAAGTATTTGATGGACGTATAATATGTATCGAGAGCATTCACTCAGTATCATTATCTCATTTTTGACCAAGATGGCTATTAGCTGGTTTTGCATCTGAACTCTTCATATGCTATTTGTGCAGCAGCGGTATGTCTTAAATACTCACAGAAGGATATCAGCTTATTTACTGGCAGTAGCAAGTTCCTATACTTGCTTTGCAGTAGCAGCAGCAATTCAGCAGCATAGCAGATCTATTCCGCCAAGACTAAATAGATTAACATAATTGCAAGTACTGCCAATATATACGCAGAAGTAGCATATACAATAACCCGCACAGCAGATATATACAGGTGGAGCTGGGGAAGGTGGAGGGTAGCGCACTGCAAAATGCTTTAGCAGGGTGTCATTTTTTTGAAGAATGTAAAAAAAAGAAAGAGAGAGAGAGAAAATAAGCATTAAACAAATAATAGGACATTCATACAGATAAAAACGTTAGCATAGCTAGTTAGCTTAATGTTTTTTTTGGGTCTCTCATGTATTAGTTATAAAAATGAAAATTCTGTCATCATTTACTCACCTTCCACTTCTGTTGAACACAAAAGAATATATTTTGAAAATATTGGTAAACAAGCAGTTGAGGGTAGCCATTGCCTTCCACAGTGTTTTTTTTTTTCCATACCATGGAAGTCAATGGCTACCGTCAACTGTTTAGTTACAAACATCGTTCAGAATATCTTCTTTTGTGTTTAGCAGAAGATAGAAACTCGTCCAGGTTTAAAACTTGAGGGTAAGTAAATGATGACAGAATTTTCATTTTTTGGTGAACTATATCTTTAAGAAAATGCAATCGTGATTGAAGAATTGACTGAATACAGGAAGGCTAATAATAGTTAGATACAAAATTGGGCTCTTCTGTAAGACAAGTACAAAAATATAGATATCTCTGTAGAATCTTTCAACATCTTCAATCCTGCCCACCGCCTCTTGCCGTCTCTCACTCAGTCCTGTCAACTGCACAATGGCAGCTGCTCTGCCCACCATCCCACACAAAATAAACACACAGCCAAAACATAACAAACTGGTCACTGAGGGTAAAGCGAGAAATGTGACCCTGGACCACAAAACCAGTCATAAGAGTTAATATTTTGAGAATTATATATCTTTATACATATCTGAAAGCGGAATATATAAGCTTTCTGTTGATGTATGGTTTGTTAGGATAGGACAATATTTGGCCGAGATACAACTATTTAAATATCTGGAATCTGAATGCTGAGAAAATCGCTTTTAAAGTTGTTCAGATAAAGTTCCTAGCAATGCATATTACTAATCAAAAAATACGTTTTGATATATTTACGGTAGGAAATTTACAAATATCTTCATGGAACATAATCTTTACATAATAATGATTTTTGGCATAAAAGAAAAATTTATAATTTTGACCCATCCAATGTATTTTTGGCTATTGCTACAAATATACCCGTGCGACTTATGACTGGTTGTGGTCCAGGGTCACAAATAACATGCCATATTGCATTAAGATTCCTCATAGGCATAAAGACAAATTATCCTGTGTGTGTGTGTGTGTGTGTGTGTGTGTGTGTGTGTGTGTGTGTACTGGTATTCACTACATTATGTGGATCAAATTTCCCAACAAGTATAGTAATACCAGTAAATTTCGATCTTATGGGTCCCCATGAGGAAACAAGCTTATAAATCATATAGAATGGAGTACTTTAAAATCCTAAACATGCAAAGTGTCCTGTGAGGGGCAGGGTTAATGTAAGGGGATAGAAAATACAGTTTGTACAGTAGAAAAACCATTATGCCTATGGAATGTCCTCATAATGATAATACTAGTGTTCGTGTGTTTGAGAGTGACAGACTGGGCCTTTGGGCTGGGACTATAGGTTCAACATTCATAACACACTTCAAAAATATCATGTTCTCTTATTTTTTGGCCTGAGTTGTACATTATAATTGTATTCATTTAATTAAGGAGACAGCATCAGGTGGGTCTGTTTCACCCTCGCTTTCTATAAAGCTTCTTTATAGAAGAACATCTTTCTGATTCTCTGAATTGGTAAAGCCATATGGCAGAAAAAGCGGCTCCGTGCAGCTGTGAAGTCTAGTTGCGGTATATGCACCCATATATGTGTGTGTGTGTCTCACTATGAGTGTCGCATTATCTTTTCATCTAACAGGTGTTCATTGCAGTATTTGGTGGGTTCTCTTTGTGCTTTGCACAAATTCACAATATGTTAGTATCTGCAGAAGAGAATATTAAACAGCTTAGTTGATGCTGAACCATGGATATATTTTCTACATTAAATAAATAAATACCTTTAAAATGTAATGCAGTTTATTATTATTATTCTTACACTGTGTGTAGACGCCTTATTAATCCATTAGGATTTTACCGTTCTGATAATAACTGTTATCTGTAATCTGTTGCATTCTTTGGGTAAAGACAGTCAGTGTGAATAAGTTTTAATTGTGTTAAGGTATCAGACGTGTTATTTTTATAGTGTTGCTGATAGCGTAATTTCCTCTAACTAATGTTGGAGGTGGGTGTCTAGAATTCTTTTGCTTAAAGGCTCTCTTGGCGCTTGTGTGTGTTTGTGAGCGCGCAGCGTGATTGCCAGGAAGAGGCTGAGCGCACGAGTGCGCGCGCGTATTTAATTGAGTGTGTTGAAAGCGGGTGGCGTGAGTCTGCACGCGCTCTGCTGTCAGAAACAGAAGATGTTTGACAAGCTCACCGGACACACAAGCGCTCATTTCTAACCATTGCAGTTGTTTGTTCCGGTCGCGTTACATAAAGGTAAGTAAAGTTGGTTGTGTGTCATATTTTTGCGCTTAATTAAAAGCAGTTCGATGCCGTAATTGTATTTATGCTTTATGGTAAGGCGTGTTGCCAAGTGTTTTGTGTATTAGATTGTGTGTAACGCTACGGCTCTCAGGCAAAATTTAGTCAGCTTGACCACAGTAATATCGCACTGTAAGGACACTTGTCTGATTCATTCTAGTATTTGACAGTAATTCCCTCGAGTTCAAACAAGTTTGTGTTGACAGAAACAAACTCAAAGCTTGATTTTCACGCTATTTCTATGAGGAATTGTTCTGTTGCTGTATACTGTAATATAGGACTCAGGGTCGTTTAACAAAAGAGCAACGGTAGAACGAGATCTAGGTTCGTTTTTAGAAAGCACAGCTGCTGCTCCTACGTCGTCTCTGTGTGCGTCAGTGACAGCAGTCTGAGATCCCCAAGCAGCCGCTCCAAATATAACCCGTACCAGACTGTGCCCGGAATGCGGCGTAGTGGTCGAAACCGAACCCCATTTCGGCTGCTACACCTCCATTCTGGCAGACAGACACATCGCATCTCACAGATATTTGCGCTATTCTGCAGCGCGCCACGCGTCTGTGTGTATGTGCGCGCAACTTTTTCACAAGCTTTAATTTACGCACTGTCTTTACAAGAATTACTATGGAAACCATAATGTCTGCTAAAATGCTATATTAAATCCACTTATTGTTACTAGATTAAACCGAGTTTGCTTAGCGACTGCTGTCATAAAAATTAGTTTGGTACATCATTTGAAGAAGGACATTTCAGTTAAGCAGTATTACAGAATTACCACATTCTCATTACTGTTGCTTTAAACAGCAGTTCTGTAAACAAGTAACCTAAGTTAATATCGAATAACTTACGTTTCCGATTTAAAATTGCCAGTAATTTCGTATATCTCTACGGGGAAAAAATAGTTCCACATGAAGCCAAAGCATCATGTTATGAGCGTCACGAAGCAAAGAACAGACTCGAAAGCAAACTGGAACTGGAACGTATATGAAAGGAGCGGAGCAATTTTCCTTCCCTGCTCATAGCATTCTGTAATGACTCTGATCAAGATCCACATCGGGTTTTCTATTGCTCCGAACGATCCATTATTTTTATTGACTATAAGTTGATATTTTTTTTATATTTCTGGGTAATTTTGTGATCATATGCCATAAAATAATATACACCAAAACATGATAACACCATAATGAATTAAATATAGCCTCTATACAATATTACTTAGGGGTTCAAGTGCATAGCGCTAAAACCCTATTGAGATTGTTAGAATGGCCAAGGATCAGCAATCGCCATGTAAAACTGATCCTGCAGACCAAACCGTAAGTCGTAGAGACTTGAAACTTGGAGGGATAGTAGTACTCAGGCCACCAACAACGTCACCAAGGCTCGCTCCAATTGGCCTGACGGGGGCGCTACAACGATCAAACGTACAAAATCGCTCATAACTCTTAAACCGTTACTGGTAGCCTTACTGGCAAATTTTCGGGTTTTTGTTTTTTTTATGAAAAACCTAATTTTGCAAACTAGTGCTAGGTTTTTCGTCCGGCTGCAACCAAAACAGTGGCATAAGATTCTCTGGAGTGTGAATATCAATAATTATCAAAACAAAAAGTTCAACTTTCGACTCACTGTCGCAAAGGAACGCTAAAATGTTCGAAAGGGGCAGGGCTGGACTACAATGGCTATAACTTTTGAATGGAATGAGTTATCTTCGCCAAACTCGAAACATGTATGTAAGAGCTCAATCTGAGGCCTGAGGTCACGTCAAAAAATTGTGAAGCTTGGCCACTTAGTGGTGCGATAAAAGGGGAAAAACTGCTATAACTATACAACCATTTGTCCTATCAACATGAAAATTGGTCTTGGTCTAAAGCACCACAAGTGTCTAAGGACATTTGCGTATCTCAAAAAAACATGGCCAATGAATTTTGGGCACCTATTAGACAAGGTTAACGGAGTTTGATCGGAACAAAACTTGGTGGGCCTGTTTGACTCATGGCCCTCAAGGTCAGTGAGAAATTTGAGAGAAATCGGCCACTGGGGGGCAATATCACATTTTCCAAGAGTGTATTTTCACACATACACACAATATTCATATCATATGATAGACCTCCTCATTCTGAGAAACTTTGCCTTTAGAACCACTGCTGTCAATCAAATCATTTTCAAATGATTGAGAAGATGTAAAAAAAAAAAACTACTTTTGCAAACTATTCCTAGGTTTTTGCTGGGAAAAAACACTGCAGTACAATTCTCTGGACTCTCTAGGTTAATAATTATAAAAAAATGTTGAAATTTACCCTTTGGAAAGCTATAACGGGATCGTTTAGAAAAGGGGCCTGTTTAAATATACCCCAAATCCTATAAAGCCTAAAGGAAAACTCAAAAATCACAAAACCTGGTGAGCGCATGTGACAGGTCATTCTAAACAAGCATGCAAGTTTTATAGAGATAGGACCACAGCTGGCGCTATAACATTCATAAACATAAAAAATCATGATATTTCTATGGTAAAATTACCTGAATTTGACAAAAATGCTTTTTATAATCATTGATTTAGGTCGTTAAAGCCTTCCTAAATATGTAATGCCTTTTTTAATATGTGCTTAAATGCGTTAAAGTCCCTGAACCCCAGTAATTGCTGCTTGCACCTATATTTTAGAATGATTTGACTATATATACACTGTTAAAAATAACATTTTCAAAAAGGCGTTTTCACAGTGATGTCATAGAAGAACCATTTTTGTTTCCCCAAAGAAGCTTTCGGTAAACTATTTCTAAAAGAAACATTTTTTTAATGTAAAGAACATTTTAATAATCTAAAGAGCCACTATAAAGAAACTTTTGTGTAGTCGAAAGATTCCATAGATGGTCTTCATGCTGAAACCATGGATATCAATTAAGATCCTGTATTGGATAACATTTATGCAGAAACTATGGCAAATTTATGCAGGATTGATCAGTAGCCAAACATCCAGTCCAATGTGCTGCTGCCCATCAGATGTTAGATGCGTGTTAGATGGCATCTCTATCACACAATTATTTAGCATCCAAGTTTGAGGCCACCTGTTTGATAACCCAGAGAAGACCTTGATGAAGATGCCAGGAGCTACTGCGGTGGCTGCATGTGTGGAGGCGTATGGCTTAACGCTGGTGAAAGTGAGTCAGTGACTCAGTGGTCAGACATGAAGACGAGTTCAAACATGATGAGAGCGATGACACAAGAATGAAGGATGCAGTCTATCCAAGCAGACCTTGCGTGTGTGTGTGCTTTCCATTCAGGGAGCCATCATTCTGGGAATATAATTCACAGCACCTGCCCCTGCTATGAAAGAAGTTTCACATAATGCATGCATACAAATCCATGTTTGCAAACTGACCCGTCGTTGCAGACCTCTTGCACGCATTGGTATTTTTTATCCAAATCAGCATACTGTATGTTGCTGGAGAGACCTGTGCTTCTCAGCTAGTTTTGCTTCAAGACGTTATATTAAACATGAACAGAATCATCATCATACAACATTTTTAAAAAGTTCTTTAAATCAATCATAAATTATTAATATTTCTATGAATTTTTAAACACCCAAAATTATTAATATAACAGGCCGAACAGGAAAATTGGCTTTTTTTAATTTACTTGGTTTTTATAGTTTGGATATTTAGTTTTTAAATATTAATTGAACTTTGATGGTTTCAGCTCATAAACACATCGTGTTTGGCATAAACCAACATGGTTTATGTCCTTGCTGAAAGTGAATATTTCTATTTATCTTGTAGTTTTGTTTGTCACGTCAAGATCTGTCTACACTCTTAAAAATAAAGGTGCTTCACGATGGCATAGAAGAACCTTTTTTGTCTAAATGGTTCCATAAAGAACCTTCTATATCTGAACGACCTTTTTGTTTCACAAAAGGTTCTTTGTGGCGAAAGAAGGTTCTTCAGATTATAAAAAAAGTAAGAAAGAGATGGTTCTGTAAAGAACCTTTGACTGAATGGTTCTTTGTGAAACCAAAAATGGTTCTTTTATGGCATTGCTGTGAAGAACCTTTCAAAGCACCTTTATTTTTAAGAGCGTATGTTGGCATCTGTCTAATATGTCTAGTTTTTTATCAAATAACAGATGAATTTGCACCAAAATATCATTTCAAACACTGCATTTTAGATCAACATTAAAGCAAATGGGAGTAATTTTTTCCTCGGTTTTAAAGCTTATTTATTTTGCTATCCTAACTAGGGGTTGACCTGCCTGACCAATTATCAGCGCCGATATTTTCATGGTTATCGGTATCCTCATTATCAAAACCAATATGCTGATAAAATAATTTAAAAGCATTTAAAAATGTTTTTGTTCAGAGCCCTTGTTATTCTGAATTTTTACATTCATTTTCATTTTTACACCAGACATATATATCGGTTCAAAATATCGGTTAGCCTATTGGTCTACATGATCTGTAATAATCGGCATCTACCCTAAAAAACACATATCGGTTGACCCCTAATCTTGAAAAACTGCACAACTATGTTATATTAATTTAATTTTACTTTGAGCACGGGCAAGTCAGTTCATGAATGAATAAAAAATAAAGATATCTCATTACTATTGATACTTGGTTGGAGGCTTAAAGGAGAAGTCCACTTCCAGAAAAACAATTTACAGATAATGTACTCACCCCCTTATCATCCACAATGTTCATGTCTTTCTTTCTTCAGTCGTAAAGAAATTATGTTTTTTGAGGAAAACTTTTCAGGATTTTTCTCCATATAATGGACTGATATGGTGCCCCGAGTTTGAACTTCCAAAATGTAGTTTAAATGTGGCTTCAAATGATCCCAAATGCGGTTGTAAATGATCCTAGCTGAGAAAGAAGGGTCTTATCTAGCATAACGATCAGCTATTTTCATAAAAATAATACAATTTATATACTTTTTAAGGTCAAACGCTCGTCTTGTCTTACTCTGCCTGGACTGTTTTTGTTACGGTTCATGACAGTTAGGGTATGTCAAAAAACTCCCATCTTATGTTCTCCCTCAACTTCAAAATCGTCCTATATCACTGTTTTACCTTTTTTGTTGAGGGTGTTTGATCCTCTTTGCAAAGTGAACATGCAAAGAGGATCAAACACCCTCAACAAAAAAGGTAAAACAGCGATATAAGACGATTTTGAAGTTGAGGGAGAACATGAGATGGGAGTTTTTCGACATACCCTAACTGTCTTGAGTCAGAATACACAGAGTTCAGGGAGAGTAAGACAAGATGAGCGTTTGAGATTAAAAAGTAAGTAAATTGTATTTTTTTTAATGAACATAACCGATCGTTCCGCTAGATAAGACCCTTCTTCCTCGGCTGGGATTGTTTACAACCGCATTTGGGATCGTTTGAAGCCACATTTAAACTGCATTTTGGATGTTGAAACTTGGGGCACCATATCAGTCCATTATATGGAGAAAAATCTTGAAATGTTTTCCTCAGAAAACACAATTTCTTTACGACTGAAGAAAAAAAGACATTAACATCTTGGATGACTTCTCCTTTAATATGTTTAATCACTGATTTGAGTTTTTTTTGACTGTCAGCTATTATAATAAACTGTTTATAATAAACTAAACTTAATACTGTCAGTATTATAATAAACCTTGCATAGTGCTCAGAGTTAAAATAAATGTTTACAGATCTGAAAAGGATTTTTTGTTCTGAGTGAAAACCTCACACAGAGATGTTTTTTCTCTCCATTACTGAATAAGAATCTGTCAAGCCATCTGTTCTGGCAAGAGAAGAAAAGAACGGAACAAGAAAAAAAAAGGAGAAAAGAAGACATCTTGTCTTGGTACTAATTGGCTTGGATGGTCATGGGGCATATGGTGGCCTATGACTGATGACCTTTGAATCCGAAAATTTCAAGATGTCAGAAACAGGAGACTCTGAAAATATCCCAGAATGCACTGTGGAGGAGACTTCACCTCCATGTTGTACCACAGACACAGAGGAGTGTCATAAATCCAGCCAGGTGATGATACAGATTCAACAACTTCCATCACATCGCTCTTTATCATCTTCCTTGTTTCATTTCCTCCTATCATTTTCTCTTTATCCTGTTTTTATTTTTCTTTAAGCAGCCAAAATCAGATGATAACCATGGACAACTCAAAAAGAAATTGAAGGTAGGATTGCAATTGAATCCAATCATTAAAGCACTCTCCCTATAGAGCATTCATTTCATTTATGAGTTTATTTTCCTTTCTAGCTTGCCAGACGTTTATGTTAGATTGATGTGGCTATGCTCTGCAGAATATTGCTTTTTGAATCATTCTCTGATGTTTGCTACTGACTGTTTAACCTCAACTGTTATGTGTCTCAGTCCAAATACCATTAGTAAACATTGCATTCACTCCCCTGATAGTACAAAGTCACCCAGCTCCATAATATAAATCACATCAGCAGCTCTCAGACAGTCTGGGACCAGGTCCAAATAGTTTAAAAATAGCGTAGTTACACTTTTCACCCTGTAGTGTTGATCCAATCATCTAGAAATGCAATACAATTAAAACCATTCCTAGCTGCTGTATTTACAAAATGAAACTAGTGACGTGTTCAAAATAACAATTTATATAACAATATAAACGTCAGAAATCTCATCTTCACATATGTTATTAAAAATTGATGTGTATTGCTCATGGGCAGCTGGATATGGCTATTTACAAGGGCGGGGTTTTGACAAATTTTACGATCCGATTCCATTTCTGATTCGATTCAATTCGATATTGATTATTTTGGATATATACCAGGTACAGTACATGCCAAATTTTCTCAAGAAAAAAATAAAAAATCTCTCAACTAATGCTGTAAAATACAGTGCCATGCAAAAGTTTGGGAACCCCTTGCAGAATCTGTGAAAATGTGAATCATTTTAACAAAATAAGAGAGATCATACAAAATGCATGTTATTTTTTTATGTAGTACTGTCCTGAGTAAGATATTTTACATAAAAGATGTTTACATATAGTCCACAAGACAAAAAAAATAGCTGAAATTATTAAAATAACCCCCTTCAAAAGTTTCTGAACCCTGGTTCTTAATACTGTGTGTGGTTACTTGGATGATCTACAACTGGTTTTTTTTGTTTTGTGATGGTTGTTCATGAGTCCCTTGTTTGTTCTGAACAGTTAAACAGCGCTGTTCTTCAGAAAAACCTTCATGTCCTACAGATTCTTTGGTTTTCCAGCATCTTTTGCATATTTGTACCCTTTCCAGCAGTGACTGTATGGTTTCGAGATTCATCTTTTCTCACTGAGGACAATTGAGGGACTCAAACACAACTATTAAAAAAGGTTCAAACATTTACTGATGTTCCAGAAGGAAACACAATGCATTAAGAGCCGGGGGGAACTTTTTGGATTTGAAGATCAAGGTAAAATCGTACTTAATTTGTCTTCCGGGAAACATGCCAGTATCTTCTGTTGCTTCCGAAGGGCAGTACTAAATGGAAAAAAAATTATATTTCAACCAAATAAGAAAAATTTGGACATCTTCATCCTGTTCAAAAGTTTTCACCCTCTGTCTTTTAATGCATTGTGTTTCCTTCTGGAGCATCAGTGAATGTTTTGAATGTTTGAACCTTTTTTAATAGTTGTGTTTGAGTCCCTCAGTTGTCCTCAGTGTGAAAATTCAATGGAAGACAAGGGACTCATGAACAACCATCACAAAACAAAAAATACTATAATATTGAAGGTTGAAATTAACTAATTTGTATACAAACACTTACATTATACTATCATAAGTTTTTTTTAAATAAAGTTGCAATTACATAATCATATTTCTACTCCAATTAGTTTTTTGAAACATAAATATTTAAATGGTGGCTGTCATAAAAACTTGACAGATTTATTCAGACATAAACATTAAAGAGCAGTAAACATTCTGGTGATCTGTCACTCCACAATAAACAGTGCTAAAACGGCATTTATTGTTTTAATATTATTTAAATGGCCAGATTTTGAAATCTGTGACTTTTTCATATCAAAAGTAACAACGCACAAAGCTTATTGCGGTTTATTAGATGGGAGGTGAGCTACAATGTTTCGTGCCTTATCTTAAAATAAAAAGGCTAGATTAATCAATTCTTGGAATTTAAGAATCTATAACATTTCGTAAAAATGAGAATCGATTAAAATCGAGAAATTGATATTTTTTTACCCAGCCCTACTATTTACATAGCATTTAATTTTCTTTTGTCAAAATCAGGTATCAGGTTAGTATTTCAGCTACCATACAGTAAAGACAATATAAAAAAATAATATGTTTTTGTGTCCAGTATACTGTATAATATCACTGAAATAACAAAAGTAGCAATAATATGCACTAAGAAAGCTCTTCTCTAGAAAAAAAAAATATTTGTGTACATGTGTGATGTGGAGAATGGGGTTATTGAATGAATATGTGCATGTGTTACAGACCAAAGGGAAATTAATTCGGAGCACAGCTGTGTGTGATGAGTCTTTATCCACTGAGGAGAACAGCAAGGTAAGAATCATTCACATTTCAAAACACGTTTGCAAATTTCCATTCATCGTTAAAGTTAATTTCGATAGCTTAGTAGGCCTGATGGATAGGACATAAGTGAGTGAATCAAAACTGTAACCACTGCTTTGGTTAGTGTTTAAACGATAAAATATTCTTAAATCATATTTAGTCCTTAAATCCTAGTTATGTCTATTACATGCTTGAAGTGAGTGATAGAGTTTGTGAAGGAATTCTGTTCTGTCTGGTCCTAGGAAAAAGAGAGCAAGACAACTGTATCTAGTAGCCATGATGACAGTCCTGAGTGCAATGAGGAGGAAGAGGAGACAAGTGTCACAACGAAAAAACCAAGTTTATCTAAAGGTAATTTGCACTGCATGTGGGTATTTACATTTAAATGCATACATGTTTTAACTAGGGATGTGAAAAATGTTGCATCACTTTCTGAAATTAATGTGGCATTTTTAAAGTGTTAAAAAAGGCTTTTTTTCAGTACTGTTGTGAAATATTATTACAGTTTAAGAGAACTGTTTTCTATTATAATACATTTTAAAATGTAATGTGTTACTTAAGTCTTCAGGGTCACATGATCCTTCAGAATCATTCTATGTTTTATTATGTTGTGTTTTGAAATAGAAGTTCAGAAACATTCTGAATGTCTTTACTGTCAGTTATGATAAATTTAATGCATCCCTGGTGAATAAAAGTTTAATTTCTTTCAAAATAAAAAATGTAATGAACCCAGACCTTTGAACTTTAGTGAATATTACTATTGCTTTTAATAGTATGTGCAAATACTTGCAATTAATTGTAGAAAATGCTGATTCATATTTTTTTATTTGATTCAAAGTTCTAATTTGAACTTGCTTCCTGTACTTTGCATATGAAAAAAAATGTAATTATATGCATGTGTGTATCTTTTAGAGCCCAGTCTGGAATACACAGACTCAACAGGCATTGATTTGGAGGAGTTCTTAATCACTACTTTGAAAAGCAGTCCCAGGTGGGTAAAAGTTCGAAAATATCCCTTAATTCTCCTCCCGCCATTTGTGCTGAATCAGTTTATTTTTGGATTTCAGGGACAGACTGATGCTTCTAAAACTCGAGCAAGACATGACTGACTTTATGACAGACAACAGGTACCGTTCCATGCATGTCTTTAATGCTTTACCGATAGACGTGTTTGTCATGTGATATAATGTGTCTCTTTTTCTCTGTCTCTCTCTATAGTTCCTATAAAAAGTTCCCTCAGATGTCCTCATATCACAGGATGCTGGTCCACAGGGTTGCAGCATATTTTGGTCTGGAGCACAATGTGGATCACAGTGGAAAAGCGGTTATCATCAACAAAACCTGCAATTCCAGAATGTATGTGTCTGTTTTAGAGATTACATGCAGTATGTACATTTGATGAAGGTATGGATGTGAGTTTAACATAATGTATTCAGACCAGAGCATCGGTTTGCTGAACATGTTCAGGAGGAGAAAGCAGAGGAAAGAAGATCAATACTAAAGAGAGACACCAGTCAGGAGAAAGAAGACAGTCAGGTATGGACAAAAACACACTTCACTGACCCCTGACATTACCACTAGGGTACAAAAGAGCGAACAATGGCTCCTATAATAGCTTTGATCTTTTCCGCTGGTTAATTTGTGTCTGCACGTCTGCTGTTGTTTTTTTTATAGCTGAGGGTTCCATCCCTCAAAGAACAAATGAGGAGCAAGTCAATAGAGGAGAGAGAGGAGGAGTACCAGAGAGTCCGAGAACGGATATTCTCACAGGATGTAAGAAAGCGCTTATTTAAATTGCACATACAGTAGTACATTAAAGCTTGGCCTCTCATTTTGTGCTCTTTTATTTTTCAGTCCACATGTCTTTCGCAGAGTGTGTATATTGAGACCAGGTAAAAATCTTGTATTTAAATATATATACAATAAATATAATATAATTTATATTCAAATAAATATAATATTATTTTATATAATCTGTTTTTAACACTGTTTTGATAGTCCACTTAAACATTCTACTAACTACCAGTCATTAGAGTATTAGTAGACTTGGCTGTAAGGTTGGTTTCACTACAGTGGTTTAGGCTGTAGAATTGTTGAAAGAATAAAGAAACGTTATTAGCACGGTGATATAAAACTGTACATTTACTGTCTTTTACTACCACCCACTGCTACTTATACCAACAACGGAAATAAGTGCAGTTAGAATAGCAGAATATGTGGGAGAGTGTAGCTATTGTGTGACTATATTGTATTGCAATAAGTAGCACTTTAATGTTAATACTGAATCAATTTGTATTTGAAATGGTTTAATAACAGTATTTCACTCTGATTACACTTGAATTGGTTACAAAATAAATGAAGGATGATAAAAACATATACACTTAATTGTACCCAGCATGTACCCAGTCATGGCCAAAAATATCGGCACCCTTGCAATTCTGTCAGAAAATGCAACCATTCTCTCAGAAAATTGTTGCAGTTGCAAATGTTTTGGTACTCACATGTTTATTATTTTTTTTGTTTGCATTGGAATAACACAAAAAACAGAGAAGAAAAGTCAAATCTGATACAATTCCACACAGAACCCAAAAAATGCACTGGACTTTTTGGCACCCTTAACTTAATATTTGGTAGCACCCCCTTTGGAAAAAAACAACTGAAATCAATTGCTTCCTGTAACCATGAATGAGTTTCTTACACCTCTCTACTGGCATTTTGGACCACTCTTCTTTTGCAAACTGCTCCACTGAATTTGTTTGGAAGTTAATCAGGGTTCTTTATCCACCGTTTGAACAATCCTTTGTTGTAATTTTTCATTCATTTTGCTCTTCCGTCCACGTCCAGGGAGGTTAGCTACAGTGCCATGGGCTATAAACCTCTTGATGATATTGCACACAGTGGACACAGGAACATTAAGATCTCTGGAGATGGACTTGTAGCCTTGAGATTGTCCATGTTTTTCCACAATTTTAAATCCACAGACAACTCTTTACACTTCGTTCTTTTCTCCATGCTCAGTTTGACGCACAGCACAAAGGTTGAGTCAACTTTTCTTCATTTTAACTGGTTGCAAGTGTGATTACTATATTGTCCACACCTGTTACTTGCCACAGGTGTGTCTAAATACAAATTACAGGAGCATCACATGCTTGAAAAGCAATTATTTCTTACAATTTTGACAAGGTGGCAATCATTTTGTCCAGTCTATTTTTGAGTTTTGGGTGAAATTTTATCAAGTTTGACTTTTCTTCTCTGTCTTTTTGTGTTGTTGCAGTGCAAACAAAAACAATTATAAGCATGTGAATACCAAAACCTTTGCAACTGGAACAATTTACTGAGAGAAGTGTTGCATTTTCTGACAGATTTGCAAGGGTGCTGATATTTTTGGCCATGACTGTATGTGAAATGTTACCTAAAAGAGAGAGAGAGAGAGAAAGAGAGGAGGAGAAATAGAGGAAGAGAGGACAGAGTCCCAAGAAGAGAGTGCCAGCAAAGTAAAAAAAAAAAAAAAAACAGAGCAACAGTTACAATCTTCTTTTTTCCCTTCTTTAACCATGTGACTAAAAACCACATCTGAGACATTCAAACTAACCAGTTAGCAGTTTATAGCTTTCCTAACCATGCTAAAGGTGTGACAACTAGTAGACCCCCAATGTATACACATGATTTTAGGAATGCCAGATGGCCCTTTTGGGTGCAAACCCATGGAAGATGGGTTTGCGACAGGAAAGCAAAAGTCTTTGATCATTTTCGACCCTAAATGGTTAATATGTGCTAACTATAACTTTACAAGTATGTCAACTTATTCTATTATCTGTAATTGAACAGTCTTACTAATAAAAGTTAGTTGACATGTGTATGCAAATTAATGAGAGTTAGTTGACTTCTAGTTACTTACAGTTAGTACAATGTTAAAAGTTGGACTATTGAAATAACCTGTAATATAAATACTAAGCTTTGTAAAGCAAAAAAAGGTAATTAGTAGTTTGTAAACCATGTAACTGGTTTAAATTTAAAAAGAAAGGTCACCCAAAACTGAAAATTAGATTTACTCACCCTCAAGCCATCCTAGGTGCATATGATTTTCTTTTTTCAGACGAATACAATCGGAGTTATATTATAAAATGTCCTGGCTCTTCCAAGCTTTATAATGGCAGTAAATGGCTGTTGAGATATTGAAGTCCAGTAAAGTGCATCCATCTATCATAAAAAGCACTCCACATGGCACCGGGAGGTTAATAAAGGCCTATCTAAAGTTAATCAATGCACTTGCGTAAGAAAAATATCTAAATTTAATACTTTATATCCTTAATCTCTAGCTTCTGTTGTATGTGCGTTCACAAGACAATGTCATTCCAGTGAATAACATAGTAGCTGTGGTATAAGCTCTGGTAAGAATATGCTAGTTTCGTGAAAATCAAGTTTTGTTTACAGCAAGGGAAAACCAGTCTCTTCTTGGCTTATATCGAAATCCTCTGATATTTTTCTTTACAAATCCTTGTTTTGTACTTCCATTTCGTGACCGGTGTTTTGCTCTTTCCTCTGCGCTTCTGCGTTCATTACTTCTCACCAGAGCTTACATTATGTCTACATCCTATGTCATCCACTGGAATTCCACTCTCTCATGAACGCGTGTATGGCGGTTAGCGGAAGTGAGAGATTGCGGTTTATAAAGTTTTAAATATGGATATTTTTCTTATACAAATGCATCGATTCGTTTCAGAAGGCCTTTATTAACCCCCCAGAGCCATGTGGAGTACTTTTTATGATGGATGGATGCACTTTATTGGACTTCAAAATCTCAACAGCTATTCACTGCCATTATAAAGAGAGCCTGGTAGAACCAGGACATGTATTAATATGACTCCAGTTGTATTCATGTGAAAAATGAAAGTCATATACACCTAGGATGGCTTGAGGGTGAGTAAATAATGGGGTAATTTTTATTTTTGGGTGAACTGTCCCTTTAAATATATCATTTTACCAGTGTAATTATTATTATTATCAGTGAGCTGCACTCTAACTGTTCTCCTCTTTTATTTCTGTTTGGTATCTGTTTGCAGAGGTCTAGATGACAGCAGTATTCTCAGTGAGACTCAGAGAAGACGGCAGCTATTTAGGTGAGAAATGATTTTTCTCCATCATTCGTCCTCTGAGGATATGTCAGAGCAGAGAGTGCTCTATGATAAGCTAAGCTTTTGTGATTGGCTCAAAAAAGGGCTGCTCCCCTGACTCAAGGGCTGTCACAAACACAGGTGTTATTTCTCATGACACCTATTTCAGTAACATTAGGGACATTTTAAGTGTGGTATTCCCCCAAAAAACACAACACCTTTATTGCTTTTCTTATTTCTGAAGAAAATGTACCTCAAACCACTTTCAGCAACTTACTTGAATACATTTTGGAATATATTTAATATGAAAGGGAGTTCTTCTTGCAATAAGTAGGCACAAAACATGTTACTGCCATCCCGACAGGGGTAACAGGGATGGTTCGGGACGGCTGTCAGGCAGCAGGCAGAGCAGCTTTGAGCTGGACAGTCATTGGAATGACCCTCGACCTTGGAGCAGCACAGATTCTGACAGCCCAACATGGACCTCGAAATCTGGACACGCTCGTTCAGACAGCAGCTCCAAACTCTGCAAACCAGGTGCAAAAATAACATCAGCCATCATGTCCCTGTCAAAAAAAAATAGATATGTGACCCTGGACCACAAAACCATTCAAAAGAGTCAATATTTTTGAAAATGAGATTTACATCATCTGAAAGTTAAATAAATAAGCTTTCCATTGATGTATGGTTTATTAGGACAATATTTGGCCGAGATGCAACTATTTAAAAATCTGGAATCTAAGGGTGCAAAAAATCGAAATATTGAGAAAATCGCCTTTAAGGTTGTCCAAATGAGATTCTTAGCAATGCATAGTACTGATCAAGAATTATTGATTTACTATTGCATATTACTGATACAAAATATCTTCATGGAACATGCTTTTTACTTAATATCCTAATGATTTTGGCATTAAAGGAAAATTGATCATTTTGACCCATACAATGTATTGTTGGCTATTGCTACAAATATACCCGTGCGACTTATGACTGGTTTTGTGGTCCAGGGTCACATTTAGAGTGGGGTTTAGATGTCTAATGAAAAAGCTTTTATTTTATACTCTTTTCAAATTTAACACAAAATCAAATTATGTTTATCAGCATAAAATTGAAATGTTCCATGTCAAACAAATCACAAAATGTCATAGTATTCAGTTTGTCTCCCTTCTGCTTTAATGGCAGTGGCACTCGAGTTGTCTGAGGTCCACAGATCTCATAAAACCTGATGATGTTCTTCAGCATGAGTCACATGATCAATGTCACAAATATCCTTATTTGATTAGCGACCTAGAAATAGTGCAGAATCCCTCATAATGTTTCTGACTTGCCATTGTTTCTGTCTGATCGACCCGACAGTGTCCGAGTCAGCTCTATCATACGCTCCACCCAACAACAACCCTGCTTACATTATCGTGCCTGCTGAGTCATCAATACCTCCTGGGAGCATCTTATTGAATCCACATACAGGTACACACACATACACTCTCCTACACTCACAATTCCCTGAGTAGAAGCTGACTCATTGGTTCAAAATGACTGTAACGCTACACACCAAATGTGACTCTGCACCACAAAACCAGTCTTAGGTAGCACAGGCATATTTGTAGCAATAGCCGACAATAGTATCAAAATTATAGATTTTTCTTTTATGCCAAAAATCATTAGGATATTAAGTAAAGATCACATTCCATGAAGATAATTTGTAAATTTCCTACCATAAATATTTAATATTAATTTTTAATTAGTCACATGCATTGCTAATAGCTTAATTTGGACAACTTTAAAGGTGATTTAGTTGTTTTTTTTTCACCCTCAGATTCCAGATTTTCAAATAGTTGTATCTCGGCCAAACATTGTCCTATCCTAACAAACTATATACATCAGTGGAAAGCATTTTTTATTAGGCTCAATCTCTTATGACTGATTTTGTGGTCCAGGGTCACGAATAATCTTTCTCATCCGACTATGGATGTCTTTTAGGTCAGCCATTTTTGAATCCTGATGGAACTCCAGCTGTTTACAACCCGCCAGTAAGTCAGAAGCCATGTAACCAGCTTAACCCAGTACAGTCACAAGCCCCGCCCCCTCCACCTCAGCAGCAGCCAATAGCAAGCCATGGTGTCCAACAGGTAAGTGAAACATGTAATGGAGACTAGTGGTGCGCAATATATGAGTACCATATTGCTTATGTAGACAGATGCTAAGATATTGGTTTAAGGTTCTGTTTTGTTTTTTGTTAATCAACAAATTCATATTCTGCCCTCTCATTTCTGGTTTAGGTTCAGTACTCCTCTGTGACATACCTTCCACCTCAGCAGTTAAACATTTCTACCTCCCAGCAGCACCCAATAGAGCAGACTGTAAGTGAGACATAAGTGATAATATTAGCAAGTTATTTAATATTATTTATATTTGGATTATTATTTGCATAAAATATTTAGTATATAGCCTACCATTCAAAAGTTGCAAGGATGCATTAAGCTGATCAAAAGTGACAGTGAAGACATTTACACTACCAGTCAAAAGTTTTTAAATGTTTTTTCGAAGAAGTCTTTTCTGCTCACAAAGCTTGTATTAATTTGATCCGAAGTACGGCAAAAACAGTAAAATTTTGAAATATTTTTACTATATTTAAAATGTGAATTACTCCTGTGATCAAAGCTAAATTTTCAGCATCAAACTCCAGTCTTCAGTGTCACATGATCCTTCTAATATGCTGATTTGCTGTTCAAGAAACATTTTATTATTATTATTATTATTATTATTATTATTATTAAACATTTTTAAAACTGTTGAGGGATTATAGAAATTAATACTTTTTTTAGCAAAGATGCTTTAAATTGATCAAAAATGATGATAAAGTATATATAAAAGTTTATTATGTTGAAGTTTATAATGTTACAAAAGATTTCTATTTCAGATAAATGCTGTTCTTCTGAACTTTCTATTACTCAAAGAAACCTGAAATAAATTTTACTTGGCTGTTTTCAACATAATAATAATAAATGTTTTTCAAGCAGCAAATGAGAATATTAGAATGATTTCTGAAAAATCATGTGACTGGAGTAATGATACAAAAATTCAGCTTTGAAATCACATGAATAAATTACATTTTAAAATATATTCAAATAGAAAACAGTTATTTTAAATAGTAAAAAAAAAAAAAACTTACTGTTTTTGCTGTACTTTGAATCAAATAAATCCAGGCTTTGGTGAGCAGAAGAGACTTCTTTAAAAACATTAAAAAAAACTTTTCACTGGTAGCATATAATGTTGCAAAAGATGTCTATTTTGAATAAACAATGCTTTCTATTCATCAAAGAATCCTGAAAAAAAAGTGACACTGAAGACTGGATTAATGGCTGCTGTAAATTCAGTTGTGCCATTACAGCAATAAATTACATTTTAAAATTATGTAATTTAAAATTATGTAAATTGTAATAATGTTTCAAAATATTACAGTTTTTACTGTATTTTTGATCAAACAAATGCAGCCTTGATGAGCAAAAATGTAAAAAAGCTTCAAACTTTTGAACAGTAGTGTAGATAACAGTACATGACAAACCTATTTTTGATTCTTAGAGGGAAGAGATGACTGCTAAGTTTGGTCATATGACCTTGAGTCGCCAGTCATCGTCAGGGGATCTTCCAGATATGTCCTCATACTACATGCAAGGAGCTCCACCCACACACAGCTATGCTCCGCCCCACCACAGTTATGCTCCGCCTCACCATTCAGACAGTTACATTACCCCTGGAATGACACTGGCTCCTCCCTCAGCCCCGCCCCCTCAGAGTCAGCCGAGCAGCCAGGTACTTCAACATAAATGAGTAATGAGATACGATGTAATGTCATACTCTATGTCTAATTATGAGTCAACTCTGTTCTCCACTCTTAGGTTTCAGTGTACAGTTACCCTGTTCAGTGTCCCAGTGCATCTCAACAATACGCACCGGCCAGTTACACACAAACAGGTACACATGAGCCCCCCTCTGCGTCCCATACGCCTGAGCCTCACAGTAGTAGGGGAGGGGGCCGTTACACTGTAAGAGATGGTGGCACTGGTCTCACAGTGAACCGGTCTCTTTTCCTGCTATTCACTTCAGCTGTCGTGAGATATAGATATAGACGCTTCAAGTGTTGTGTGTACATGCATTAATTAGCATATGTGGTACTACTTTACTAGTCCATAATCATTATATAATTAATAAAATCTTACATACTTGTCAACATTTTTTAACAGTATACCCACCTGTTATATCAAACCAACAAGGCTGCACAGGCATGATGGGAAGTCAAATTCTACCCCAAACACAGCAAGGCATTATGGGACCTTACCCATCCGTATCCTCCTATCAGGTACTGATGCAAAAGAAAAAAAAAACAAACTCCAGAAATGTAGTTCTGAATTCCAGTCCATGTTAATGTTATAACAATATCAAATGTATGTATATGTGCTTTCTCTCTGCTAACAAGGTACCACAGCAGCAGCAACAACAACAACAGTCCTATCCCGCAATGCTGGTGTCAGGACAAGGTGGACAGACACAGTGTTTGGTGCCCCCTGCTGGAGTTCAAGTATACTGCAGCTCTTTGGCTCCTTCATCCCCTCCACCACTTAACATGATGGGGGTCTCCTTCCAGTCAAGTAGCTGCAAAAATGGCTGTAGCGTTAATCAGAACCAGTGCTGGTACTAAAAGACACTATGTGTTCACATATAGTGTTATAAATTCATATGCATTCAGCGTTTGTAGCCACACAATAATGTTCCGTACAGTCTGTAGCAGTCGAGTCTGATGATAGCATCCTTCAGATTCAACCTTTTCTATTTTGTCAAAAACACATTTTAAATTTTACTTTACATGAACATGTTTAATGTGCTATTAGAGCATAATTTATATTATTTATATTATTATTTGTGTTTTTTTGTTGTTGTTGTTTTTTTTTGCTTAATATGCAGAAAATGTTATATTTGAAAGGTATTACCAGTGGTTGATTTGTAAAAAAAATGGGGATGGTGGGGTCCTGTGATTACAAATGATTATTTAACAAAAAATAAGCTTTGTTAAATGAACTATGGTTCATGAGCTGTTTTCCAGGCCCCACAATGTCAAAAGTTTTTTTTTTTTTTTTTTTTTTTTTGTGGGGACGTTTCGTCCTTACGGTCATCTTGAGCTGGATGATGACATCACTGAATCAATGATGAGCTGACTTTCACTGGAAAATTGAGTGTTTACTATTGTCCTTTTGCATTATCAACACATTATTTTCCTATTTAATACTGTAAAGCTGCTTTGACACAATCTGTATTGTTAAAAGCACTATATAAATAAAGGTGACTTGACTTGACTTGACAATGTAGGTTAAACCAGTGCACACACACATACATGCATGCACACAATCTTTGAGTGTCTGTGTGCCAAATTAATCTAAATAATGCTCCTTATTTGTGACCCTGAACACAAAACCAGTCATAAGGGTCTAATTTATACATTAAATAAAGCTCTTAGCAATGCATATTGCAAAAAAAATCAGTTGTGATATATTTATGGTAGGACATTTACAAAAGATCTACACAGAACATGATCTTTACTTAATATCCTAATGATTTTTGGCATAAAAGAAAAATCGATAATTTTGTCCCATACAATGTATTTTGCTTTTGCTACAAATATATACCCGTGCTACTTAAGACTGGTTTTGTAGTCCAGGTTCACATATTACTTATTACTATTACTAATTATTACTTATTTACTATAACCAATTACTACTTATACTATTTATTACATATTACTATTTATCTTGTTTATAGAGGGCTATATCTCATAAATTGGGAATGAAACTAGATTTGGTTCTTTGTTATCAAATCAGTATGTCAACCATTTTAAAAGAAATTTTGGTTTGTTTGTTTGTTAGAATTTTATTAGGATGTAACATTCGACCAGACTGGACAATGTCTAAGTGGCATTTCTTAAATATATGGACTTTTAATTGGTAATCTGTTTGATGGCTTCTTGTATGTTTTACATTCATAATAGGGTCAGCTGATGTTTGGGCTATTACAGACTTTTTTACTGACGTTTCAGACATTCAGGGAAATGTATTTAAATTTTAGGTGAGTCATTTTGATAAAATGAGTTTGATTAAGATGTTGATTTGATAAGAACGCAATATAACGCCCTCTGTTGCTTATAAGAGGGCACTACAATAACAAAGAGCTAATTTGTTTGAGATTAATCGTGAACGAATCATTCAGACATAAATTAATTGCTTCATTAAAAAGACCCGATACAGAATGATTCATCGACAAATCGGAGTCGCTAGATAGGAGCCCAGTAAAATTTTACTGATAAAAACTTGTCTGACAATAGAGATTACCTTCCGATATTATATTCTCCATAATATTTCGGCGGACGTGTTTTCTGTCAACAGTTTGATTCATTCGGACCGCCAAATTTTACCTTTAGTGTTCCACAGACGAAAAGTCAGTCAGGTGTGAAACATCACGAGGGTAAGTAAACGTTTTGGAGGGTATATTGTTACTTTAAACAAAAAGCACGTGATTTGTCACCTACATGACATATAGTAAATTACTGTTTTAATAAACACTCGTTTAACAGAGAATAACCAGTTTTCCTGTCTAAAATGTGACCCTAGACCACAAAACCAATCATAAGTACCACGGGTATAGGTGTAGCAATAGCCAGCGGTACATTGTATGGGTCAAAATTATCGATTTTTCTTTTATGCTAAAAATCATTAGGATATTAATATCATGTTCCATAAAGATATTTTGTCAATTTCCTACCCTAAATATATCAAAACTTAATTTTTGATTAGTAATATGCATTGCTAAGAACTTCATTTAAACAACTTTAAAGGGGATTTTCTCAACATTTTAATTTCTTTGCTCCCTCAGATTTTCAAATAGTTGTATCTCAGCCAAATATTGTCTTACTCTAGCAAACCATACATCTGTGGTCCAGGGTCACAAATAAGTGTGTCAACTCAAATAGTCAAGAAAGAAAGCAGTGACAAGTTTAAATGAGCTTTAATAGAAAGGCACATATACAGCCAGAGTGAGAATTAAAAGCTTTTAAATGCAGAAACAGTTTAAACTAAACTCCTCTAATCAGAAGTGACAGTCTCTGCCAGATCAGCTAAACTGTTGGTTGTTCTGTTGTTCACGAATTCAAGTATGTCAAAACTAAGTCACAGCCGCGTTCATCTGAACTGAGATCCGATTACCCCATTGGCTCTTTTGTACCCCCAGCTTTGAGTGTGTGTGTGTGTATTTTTAATGAAGGTATGAAAGAAGGTCATTTGTGTGTGTGTGCGTGTGTGTGTTTGTTTATGTGAGTGTATGTGGATGAGGGTGGAAGAAGGGAAGGGGTCTGTAACAATGGCTCACAATCATATCTTTCCAGTCTCGCAGTGTTAAGTGAGTGAAAAATGTCTGTTACCTCAATTAATCCAGGTTAAATAAAAGCAATAAATATAAATATCTATAACTCGATGACATCATGATGTGAGCAATGTACCTGTGTTCACAAACCAGGGGCGTTAAACAGGACAAGATCATGAGGAAAACAATTCACAAGAGGGGGGTGGGGGGGAGGCAAGATTCACAGGTTCTTAAATAGATGTGTTAATAAGGTCAAACTTAAGTTAGATTACAAGGCTATGATGCTACGCAACTAAAACTGTGCGTTCCAGAGAGCACACCGAGAAACTAAAAACATGCAAATCGCATCTTTCGGGTTGTGGGTTTGGCAGCCATTTTATTTTTCTTAACTGTACTGCTGCGCTTCAATGAAAATGGCCACCTTCACATACAAAAATACACTTAAAGCAGTTGCGGCCGCTGCGCCGCAGCATCTGTGTGGGTAAAAGCCTTGAGAGGAAGGTCTGAAAACTGCGTGAAAACACACAAACGCAGAGTTAAACGCTGCCTGAATGATTGGTTGCACTACACCTGTCTCTATCTCTAGCACTCGCTCAGTCCTGTTCCTTACATCACTCATATTGTTGGTCTTTACATACAAACAGGCCCAGGAAACACACAAATACAGTCCCGGACTCTTGGTGTTGTTCATTCAGGCCCGTCCCACTCTGCCGATGAGACATCAGCAGGGTGTCGGGTGAGACTGTTGACTTGTTTTGGCCGTAGAGGGTCTGAAAGCTAACCAGCAACAACACACACTCACACACAAACAAACGATCTACTGCAGTACTGATGGGCCGTGTTCATCCTTCTTTTGCTCCCGTAGAGGTATCTGTGGTTCAGTGGTGCTCATCTCCCCTCTTCGCTTTTCCTTTGTTCACACCATCCCCTCTTCCTCCTACCGTCGTCGGATCCGTTTCTTCCATCCCCGTCGTCTCGTGCCTCTATTTCTGGATCTGAAAGATGAAGAGGCGGAGGTTGATGTTTTTGGCAGCGAGCAGCTTGTTGCACTCCACGCTGTCGCTGATGGGCAGCGGCGCGTACTCGGTTTCGTTGGCGTCGTTGGAGAAGACGTGGTGCTGGATGACGGGTTTGATTTTCACGTCGTCGTACGGGCCCTTCAGGAGCAGGAAGGAGCACTCCAGTGCAGAGTTCACTTTGCTCTTCAGGATGAGCTGGAAGGAGAGCGTTCGTTTGCAGGACAGGTTGGGGTTGCGCTCCGAGTCGTTGACCCGTGCCTTCAGCACCCAGGTCTGGTTTAGCACTGTGAAGCGCGGCGTCTCGTAGTACAGTCGCGTGATGAAGTCATCAGTGCGGTACGGCCGGAACTGCACCTCTGGAGCGAAGACGAATGAGTTTACAGGTTATAGGTAGTTGCATAATATTCAAGTTCTAGAACCATGTTAAAAAACCAAAGCAAGAGTAGCTCTCCCCAAAAATTAAAATGCATGCCGTCCCAGATGTAGATGAGTTTGTTCCTTAATCAGAACAGATTTGGAGAAATTCAGCATCACACCATTTAGTCACCAAAGGATTCTCTGCAGTGAATGGGTGCCGTCAGAATGAGAGTTCAGACAGCTTGTGAAAACATCACAATAATCCACAAGTAAAGTTAAAGTCTGTGTTTGTAATAAAATGTGAACTTTATAATAAAATAAAATACCATGCATGCGTCGTGGTGCTTTCTTAAACGCACATGCGAAGACTGTCATGGAAGAGAAGAAATTGTTGAATAAAGTTGTTGTCTTTGTTTTCTTTACACACAAAAAATGTATTAAAAAATTACAGTTGGACCACTGATGTCAGATGGACTATTTTGCCAATGTCCTTACTACCCTTCTGTGCCTTCAGTTTCGTTTCTCTCTATGCAGGGTCAGAAAGCTCTCGGATTTCATCAAAAATATCTTAATTTGTGTTCCGAAGATAAACAAAGGTGTTACAGGTTTGGTTAAAGTTAAAAACATCTTGATGAATTTATTACAATCACAGTTTTTCACTTCAAAAGACATTAATTGATAGACTGGAGTTTACTTAAGATTACTTGTGAATTATTGTCATGCTTTTGTCAGCTTTTTAAACACCCATTCTGACGGCACCCATTCACTGCAGAAGATGCATTTGTGAGCAAATGTTGAATTTCTCTAAATCTGCTCTGATGTAGAAACAAACTCATCTACATCTTGGATGATGGATTTGCTGAGTGCATTTTCAGCAAATGTTCATTTTTAGTTAATTACTTCCTTTAGGGTTTTTATGTACCTGTAAAACCAATCTTCTCAAAGCACAGCAGGCTGAAGATGCTGTTGTAGAGCTGTAGCTCTCTGCGATGGCTCTGGTCCATCTCGTCCAGGATGCCCATCAGCTCCATGCCGGTTTTGGATGGGTGGGAACACTCTGCCTCATGGGCGCTGAGCTCATGGAACGGCCCCTGCCACGGGCAGCCAATCCGCTTGTACTTGCACTGCGTCACTCTATTACCAAAAGAAATAATTAAAGAAATGACTACCCATCATCTCTAGAAATATAGTAAAAAATGAGTCATCAATGAATTAAGAATATTATTTGTGAAAACAATATCCAACTACACACATCCATACAGTACACTCACATAAAGTGATATGTACTATATACTATATCTCAAATCCATGATTGTTTACATCATCACAAAATGTAAAATATATCAATGTCCAGTTCTAATCTGTTAAACGTGACTATAAAGGCCATCCACAGGTTGATATGATTCTTTAGGGTCTTAATTAAAAGTCTATAACATGCTTTGGTTAAAATTTCTCAGTGGTAGTGTAAATAACACCTTTTTCTGCAAAAATCATCCTGTTCTGGTCGAGGTTGCTTTGAATGTTAATGCTCTCTGCTTGCTCGCCCCTCTCTTCTCTTTGTGGAGTGACGAGCCTGTTTACTTTAGCTGCATTTAGCCCTGTTTAGCCGTTACACTTGCTAACTAGCACGTTATTAGGAAAGGTGATCGCAAAGATTCATAAAAAAACCCTTATACTCGCTTCTGCTGTAAGTGAAGCTGGATCACTAATGATTTACGTGAACATAGACAGATATATGTACATGGGGAGGCGCATTCCATTTACAAACAAACCCAATCCACTGCATCTTCAGCGGCTCAGATGTCAGGAGTAAATGACGACCACTATGTTCATTATTACATTCAGCAACAGAACACCTCAATCGCTCAATCGGAGATATGCTTGTCTAATTTACATCCCTGCTCCGGCATCGAAATAATGGAGGTCGGACTGTTACAGCTGATGTAAGGCAGGTCTGAGGTAAGATGCTCATGTCAATCAACTATTGTGGGCTCGATTTGGCTCGATTTGAAAAAGGGGATATTATTTTTACAGATTAATTAAAAACCAATGCATGGATTTTTATTATTAGTAAATGTAAAAGTGTGGAGCTTTTTGAGTGAACTTTGCATCCGATGACCCCTTTAATTATTTTACCAAAATAAGAGGGATCATACAAATATTTTTTATTTAGTACTGACCTTAATAAGATATTTCACAAGAGTAAATAATAATTGAATTTATAAAAATGAACCTGTTCAAAAGTTTACATACACTTGATTCTTAATACTGTGTTGTTACCTGAATGATCCACAGCTGTGTTTTTTTGTTTAGTGATAGTTGTTCATGATTCCCGTGTTTATCCTGAACAGTTAAACTGCCTGCTGTTCTTCAAAAAAATCCTTTAGGTCCTACAAACTGATTTTGAGCTCGGTCTTTTCACACCGAGGACAACTGAGGGACTCATGCAACTATTACAGAAGGTTCAAACGCTCACTGATGCTCCAGAAAGAAATTTAGTTCATTTAGTGCAGGTCAGTACTAAATATATTAAAAAATAACATGCATTTTGTATGATCCCTCTTATTTTGGTAAAATAATTAACATTTTGCAGATTCTGCAACTTTTGATTTCAACTGTGTATGTGTGTATGTATGTATGTATATATATATTTATGTATATATGTATGGATGTATATAATTTTAAATTATATATTTATAAACGTATACAATTCAGTTCAAGCCAAATTAATATGGAGGGAATTCACTAAACACAAATTGCCACCACTGATTGCAATAATATATTTGCACCAAAGTCTCAGTGACTCCATGGCCATCTAAGTAATGTTAAATCACTATAAAATCGAGCTTAAAACGCATCTCCTAAAAATCTTTTTAAAATGCTAAATGTGTGCTTGTCTACTTGTCTGGATATTCACCTGGTTGCAAAGCTTATAAAAGGCAATTAGAAATTTATTTTTAATACATTTCACTAAAACAGATGTTGCCTGCTTTTCACAAGTTATAAAAGCACATTCAAGTTGCCATGAAATCAAAATCGACCATTCTTATTTTTTATGAAATATTGCAGTATTTATTATAAATTATTTATAAATTTTTTTTTAAAAAAGCCATCTTTCATCAAAAACATTAACATTCCCGTCGCCTCTCAAAGACATCTCCTCTCTTGTGATAAACACCGGCACAAGGGCTGGACAAAAACGGTTGTCCAATGGCCAGATGACTTTCAATCCTTCCCCTCCAGCAACCTGTCACTCAAAGGAAACGGTTGCAAAAATTAGCAGATGACAGCGGTCTAATTAATTCCCAATGGACAAAAGCAAGTCCCCCTACAATTTTTTTTTTTTTTTTTTCCATCTCACTAATGGTCACTTGGATAAACTACACACAATACAGTGGAAAAGGAAGGTTTCAATTTCAATTTTATGTTGACTAGCTTTTGGATTAAAAAAAAAATATATATATAGCTGTTATATAGCACAATCCATAGCAAATCCAAAATGGCTCAACTATTTAGTGAATTCTCCCCTTTGGCTTTATATATGTGTTGGATATAATCTTGCTCATTCGGGTGTGTGTTTTGTGAATTGGTGCAACAGTACCTGTCCTGGCACTCTTCTGTTTGATGGCGGTCGAGGCTGGATCGAGGGAACTGTTTGAGGCAATAGCTGCAATCAGAGGGCAGTTCACTCACAGCTTTCTCCACCGCCAGGTTCCTGCAACACAGACTCTTACTGATCTCACAGCGGCAGTTGGGACACGTGGCCTGCTCCTCTTTTAGACGCGCATCAGCAAGCAGGTGGATGAAGCAGCCTGCGCACATCAGGTGCCCATTTGTACACTGTAAAATGAGAGCACACATCTGAAACAAAGGGATTTTTCACTGGGATTTTTACGCAGTGTATGTGTTCTTCTCAAGGAGTGTGTTTTCAGTAAATGTACTCTTCTTGTTATGATGGGATTTCCTATTGTTCCTCAAAAAGACACGATGCAGTAGTATCCTGAATTATTTAAAGGGTTAGTTTACCCAGAAATGAAAATTCTGTTATTAATTACTCACCCGTAAGACCTTCGTTCATCTTCGAAACACAGATATATTTTTGATGAAATCCGAGAGCTTCTTGACTCTGCATAGACAGCAATGCAACTACCACATTCAAGGCCCAGAAAGGTAGTAAGGAAATCAATAAAATAGTCCATGTGACATCAGTGGTTCAACCACAATTTTATGAGGCTACAAGAATACTTTTTGTGCGGAAAGAAAACGCGTTGTGGTACGTTTGTGATCACGTGTCGAAGACTGCCACGTAAGAGAAAAAATTGTTGATTAAAGCTGTTATTTTTGTTTTCTTTGCGCACAAAAATTATTCTCATCGCTGCATAAAGTTAAGGTTGAACCACTGATGTCACATGGACTATTTTATCAATGTCCTTACTACCTTTCTGGGGCTTAAACATGGTTGCATTGCTGTCAGATTCAGAAAACTCTCAGATTTCATCAAAAATATCTTAATTTGTGTTCCACAGATGAACAATGGTCTTACGGGTTTGGAACAACATGAGGGTGAGTAACTAATGACAGAATTTTCATTTTTGGGTAAACTATCCCTTTAAGCAGAAATCACATGAAGCATCTGTACTACCATCTGAGTGTAATGAGGCAATGACAGCATGTTCATCTTTAAAGAGATCAAGGAATCAAATTTTACCTACAAACATTATGTACTATGAAAACATGTAAAAACTTTGGACATCACACAGATGAAATGCATCATTACATAGATGCATACATTTACACATCAGTGAAGCCTAATGGGTGCTCACTCACTTTAGGTAACAAGCTATCATTCCTAAACAAAACCAAGTATAATCAAAATAAAGTAAAATTAATAAAATAAAGAAACGTTTGTCAAACCTTGGTCTGTTCCCCCAGTGTGTGGCGCCTTCTGCTCTGCATATACTTATTTAAAGATCCCAAAGGTTAGTTAGAGTTTAGTTAGAGCTAGAGTTTATTTTTTTACAAGAACCCAGTCAGAATTTAACAGTATGTGCAGAGCATTTCAGCACAGAGAAAATGCTTAGCACTGTTGCTTGAGTGGATCTTAATGGGAAAAAAAATAATTATGAATAATAAAAAATGACCTCTTTAGGGTAAGAGAGAGGTAACAGAGAGAGAGGTTCATAACCTTTGATACCTTGTATAAATATGTGTGTCTAACATGGTAATTTCAGGTTACACTTTATTTTAAGGTGTCCTTGTTACAGTGTAATTACTCATTAAGCTTACTAAAGGATTAGGGATTGGTAAAGGGTTAGTTCCATGTAATTATAAGTAATATACTGTTATAATAAGTACACACAACATTTAACAAAGACACTGTAAAATTACCCAAATTTACTAATACAATTACATGTAATTTGTTAATGAAGACAATACTTCATCCATTTTATACCACAACTCAGAGTGCTAAAAAACAGCTGAATGCTTTAGTGTTTCAGTTTAGTTTTTAGATTTTATGTTGAATTAGCTTTTTTTTATTGTTATTATTAATTTTAGGTTTTTATTTTAAAGTTTTAATTACTTTGTGCTTTTGTAATATTTTATTGTTTTTTGTTTTTTAAAAATATTTATTTAGTTTTAGTAATTGTAGTATTTTAATGTATTTTTATTTTAGGTAGTTGCCAAAGCAAATTTTCTAATTCTCATTTGTGAGCCTGGACCACAAAACCAGTCATAAGTAGCACGGGTATAATTGTAGCAATAGCCAACAATACATTGTTTGGGGTGAAAATTATAGATTTTTCTTTTATGCCAAAATTCATTAGGATATTAAGTAAAGATCATGTTCCATGAAGATATTTTGTACATTTCCTACCGTTAATATATTCATTTTTGATTAGTAATACACGTGGCTAAGAACATAATTTGGACAGCTTTAAAGGGGATTTTCAGAATATGTATGTATAAATGTATATTTATGTATAATTCTTTTAAAAATTTGACTGGTTTTGTGGTCCAGGGTCACATTTAAGTTTTTCATATTAAAATTATATTTTGTTTCAGCTTTACTTCAGTTAATGGAAATTATTTTAATGTATTTAGTTTTAGTTAACTATTATTACACTGACATTAACACTTTACAATAAGATTCCATTAGTTAATGTTAGTTCATATATTAACTAATAAGAACAAAACATTATTTACAGTATTTATTAATAGTCATTCATTGTTTGTTCGTGTTAATTCACAGTGCATTATCTAATGTTAACAAACACAACTTCTGATTTGAATAATGCATTAGTAAATGTTGATATTAACATTACTGAGATTAATAAATGCTGAACTATTGTTCATTCTTAGTTCATGTTAGCTAAAGTAGTTCACTAATGTTAACTAATGAACCTTATTGTAAAGTGTTACCACACTGACTATTCGAGTTTCATGATTAATTCAAAGTTTTATTTGAATAACCATTAGTAAGCTGTTACTAATTCACCAGCTGATCTATTTCACAGAAGGTAAGCTGCATGTCAAGTCTGTGTTTGATTAATTCAGCGAGCAGCTGATTTGAGTTCTTCCTGACTTGTTTGTTTTGCTTCAGGGTGTGCGCATGTTCGCCTCATTTGATGGGATTCAAACCCTGATTCAGTAATAAACGGATTACATGGCATGAGCTTAATAGCGCTGATGCAGTGTGACACATCCTCCCTGAATCACATGCTACTTTTAGGGGTCAGTGTGAGGGGATGTCAGTGTTTCTCATGCTCTGTTTTTTATTTTGCATGTCTAATTTTTCCTCTGTAGGCCTGTCAGCGCAGCAATCATCACATTGACGCATACTCCAACAAAATGATCACTGTATTGTGAATTTATTTAATTATCCAGACAAATCCAATAAATAAATGGACAATTGTAAAAATGTTACCAAAGGTATGCAAACCTAAAGAGTACAACAAAGTGTGTGAAAGCATGAGAGGAAGTTCTTTTACAGTTGGTTTAGCCTGTGGCTTCAGAGGGATTATATGGGGTGCATATTTGGGGGAGGGGTGATCAGGAAAGGCCAGCAGCGATTGGGTTAAAGAGGTCATGTGACCACCCTGATTGTCATGTTTGCCTTTGAAGGCAAAAAACAGCTGCTCAGGTCAGTATTACATCTGAATCCTACAAAAATAACTTCATACCAGCTCTTAAAAAAAAAAAAAACGTACCTGAAATGGCAACAAATGTGTGAACAAGCATTTTATTAGTAATTTCATCACACATTATGAGTCACAGACAGTGTGTAATCAGCTATATTGTTTGGAAATACACAAACAATAGACAATCACAATGACAATAACAGGCTGTATGTTTCTATTATTCCAATGCATTCCAAAAGGATACTGCTTTATTATATATCTACGTTGCGTTTATGGTATATATACACATTATAGATACAGATTTCTCTGCACTGTAAGCTTCATAATGGCATTGTTTACCTGGTACACCGAGGCTTTAGGCAGGTCCAGACACACCGTGCAGCACAGCACCGAGTACAGGCGCTCCTCGAGCTTCCCCGCTTCTCCTTCCTGCTGCCTCACGCGTTTTTTGGGCGGCGCGTCCGGGTCGGCCTCGGAGCCCGAACCGTCTCTCCGCACGCCGGACTCCTCCTGGATACCTGCCAGTCCGGCGCTCCCCGGGCCAGCATCCAGGGCGCCCCCCACAGGACCGACACCCAGACCCGATGATGAGGAGCCCGGGGCGGCCGCGACGCCTAATTCCATCCGTTCTTCCATCGAAGACATCCGACTGAGTCACGGGGGGTATTTGGCCTGACCGTGCACAGGATCCGCTGATTGTCAGGGTGAGATTTCCAGCTACTTGGCCTGTAATGATGGGGGGTCTGGACAGCCAACAATGCACTCAGTTGTAAACCATCAAGCGTCAGTTCAAATAGGTAAATTTGGGGTAATATGACACTAAGTTATGGGACAGTGAATTTAAATTCATCTGTGTTTTACTGCGGTTTGGCCTGCATGAATGCCTGGATTTTTTTGGGGGGTAGATCTCAGGTAAGCTTCAGCTCTCAGCTGGTGAAGAGAGAGAAAAAAACAGCTAAGACTCAACAAAACAACAGGCTGTTGTTTAGTGCCGTTATCCGCCGTGACAGCACGCACACAGCGACTCTCCGCGACCCGCCTGGGCTCTTCCCCTCCGGTCCACCTTCCGATCACAACCGAACCGCTCCGACACGATCCGGATTCGCCCGAAAGCCTAAAAGTTATCAGTTTGCTGCAGAGTCTCTTCGATAGTCCTTCCCTTAATCTACACTGCCATCTTTGTTTTTTTCCTGTCTGTCTCCTCCTCTCCCCCTGTCCCCTTGTCCGTTTCTATTTCTGCCTATCCGATGTCGGTTTACTCACAGCGAGATGAAGAACGGGCGAATACTGTCCTCTGTTATTGATCTGTCAGTGAATGCGTTGCCACTAGTAATGATGGCCGCCCTGCCCTTCTCGTTTGCGCTCCCTGATTGGCTGCAACAAATGTTGTGCTTCATCAGATGACTGGGGATATTTAAAGAGCTATGCGTTGCGCATGCGCACCGGCCTCCTGCGGGTCACGGCCGAGGCTTTTTTTTTTTTTTTTTTTTGAGAGAGAGAAAGGTGACAAAAAAACTTTTGTGATTTGAATAGTGTGATGCTTGGTTTTGCTAGTACGTTTATTTTCAATTCTATTGTGCTAGTTTGTCGTATTACTGTCGTGGTGATTATATTTAAAAGTAAGAGTAATAGATGACCAAACCTTTTCATACCTTGCTCAAAACCCCCTAACACCCCTCATATGCGACAAAATGGCAACGTCATCGTGGGGCATCATTTCTAAATTATAGCATTTGTCCAAATATTAAATGCAAGTGCTGAATAAATTATTTTACCAGATATCTAGGCTTGAAAATGTAAAGTTCTTTTTATTTATTTTTAACCTTTTTAATTGTTTTTTGGACCCGAAACTAGTGTGACCCCGGGGGGAGGGGAAACGGCCTCAGCCAATCAGATGGCGTGGTCTGTGATGTACTAGTTTGGGCAAGACAGCTGTCAGTCTTGCATGCCCAGAATGAATGAGCTGTGTGTGTTTCGTGAGGGGGGATGGGAATGTGTTTATATGTGTCTTTATTATTGCTGGACTGGATAATAAGAAATATGATTAATAATATGCATACAACAATGTAATACAGAAGGTATTACTAATGAAGCTGAGATAAGTCGTGTGTTATTTGCACATTACAATACCACTTAAAATACCACATTTTACAGCCTTTGTTTTGTTTTGCCACCATGAATGTTGAAGGACTGAAGTCACCTGACAAGGACAAAGGCTTTATTCATTAATAATTACCTTTGAACCACTTAACATCTCAGAATTTTTAAGTGTTAAAAGGTGAACAGAAGAGGGGGAAAAAAAAACATTTTTATCATTAAAAAATATTATTTTACTCACCAAATTATAGAAACGTGTTACCGAACAGCTAATAAAGTTGAATTGTGTTAGCCTACAGTCTAAAACATTTACACAGTACTCATGTTTCAAAAGACCTCTGATTTGCAAAACAAAAAAAGAAAAAGAAAGAAAAAGACTGAATAAAATTGAATATGTGCAGTATAAATACATGAAATGAGACATGGGAAGGCAAATAATACTAAATACTTTTAGCTTATTACTAGTTAGTCTACCCAACTAACATTCCCACAAACATTGGCAGAGGCCGAGCTTGACCGATACATTTTTTGATACATATTAAAAAACAAAACTAGTCCTTCCATATTGAAATGCCTTTCTTTTAAAATAACACAGATTAGGAAGACAATACAGAATAATTAGAAGCTTTTAGATACTAAACACAACATAAATTGTTTTTCTAGTCAGTAAATAATGTCTTGTAATAATAGTTACTTTATTTTCCTGTATCATTCAGATATGTTTTTAAAATATTGGATTATGCCTTAAACTACCAAGAAGAGTGCACTATAAGCTCCTTTTAATATATGTAACCATATTTACACTAATTCAGCAGATTTTCCTCCAAAATGAGTGGAGATTACATCTGAGCCTTGTGATCAGGATTAAAAACTGAGTAAACTCTCAGACAGAATCAGTGCTTAGAGTATATTTGTAGGTTTGAGAGTACGAGAAGACACTATATGTTGTTTACTACAGAGTATTATGTATGTTATGTTTGTTATATTTTTGCCTCAGGTCTACTGTCCAGCTTTGTTATGTTTCACATGGATTATTTTGACATGACTATTTAATGTATGATTGGTTTCTTCTAGTCACTTGTCTATGCTTGCTTCTTCAGTCTTCACTGCCCTTTAACTAACTCATTACTCAGCAGGTCACTCATGTTTTGTGTCAATGTCTTCTTGCTGTGCTGGTTTCTCAGGTTTGTGCTGATCTGTGGTATATTGCTTGGTGGTGGTGGTGTCCACTGCATGGGATGCATTTTGTTGGTTGCTTGCCATGTTATGAGTCTCTTGAATCTGCGCATCTCTGTCTGGCATGTTAATATCTGTTTCATATTTATGATTCAGTATGTTCTCATAAATTTGTGCCGCATGACAGTTCTCTGACAACATTTCTGGCTTGTGAGAATCACTCTTATTTTCACCACTTTCCAGCTGTCTGCTTAGTTTCTGCTGGTTGCTGGTGGAGTCAGTGGCCTTTATCGCCCCCTTATGGTCTTTTTGTGAAGTTGCATGCTGAAGCCAATCGTGCTGCAGGGTTTGACTAGCTGTCAAACGCCTTTTGGGGTTGACCTCCAGCAAAGCTCTGACTAGAGCTTTAGCCCCTGGAAAACACAGACATTATCACATAGCTAGATTACAGCATCTAAACTGCAGTACATATAAATGGGTAAACAGAATACTTCAAATTCTCTCATTTACTCCACCTTTGAATATAGCACACAAATTGTAATGACTTTAAATGAAGCTTCTTGAAAGAAACAACGTCATTCGAGTTTAAAAACAACACAGGATTGAATAAATGATGATAGACTTTTCTTTTTTGATTGATTTAACCCTTAAATCTCTATTTGTAGGGGTCACATGCCGGAGTTCAGTGTCTTACCCTCAGATACATTATCCCAGTAAGGGGACAGAAAGTGGACTTCTCCTTTCTGGATAAGACGGAATAGTTCCTCTTGATTACGATCTGGACTGCGGAATGGAGGAAACCCGCTCAGCAGCACAAACAGTATGACTCCCATCGCCCAAACATCTACTCCAACACCGTAACCTGTTCATACATAGACCCATACACACGCATAGCTGAAAGTTTGAAATATTATGTCAGATGTTAATGTCTGAAAAAAATGTAAACCTCAATGTAGATCTAGGACAGACCTGTAGCTCAGGTTTTTTGTGTCCAACCAGTCCCACCGATCTAAATGAGTATAGACTTTACCTGTCTCAGCAAGTATCTCTGGAGCAACATATGTAGGAGTGCCACAGACTGTGAACACTGGCTCCGTTACCACCAAAGCTAGTCCAAAATCAGCCAACTTCAGATTCAAACCTCCATTGCCATTTCGCTGTACCTAATAATCAGTTTAAAGAGAGAGGGAGAGATGATATCAACTGAATATTTTTTCTAAATGATGAATAACAAAGTCGCTGGTTGGAATGTACTGCAGGTTTTTTTTTTTAATTAATGAGCTACGATTTCCAAAGAGTGGCGCTGTAGCGCGACCAAACTTTTCATCGCTGCTTTTACTGTGTGAGAGCTGAGGGAATAATGATAGGTGTTCACCAACGGACACCTTTTGTAGTAAATTTCGATTTATTCTAATAAATGGGTTCATCTTAAACTGTTTTCCCTCATATGTAGTGTTGGAAAATCAAATTAATTCCATTTTGTCTTAGGTATTGTGAAAATGAACAGACTCAACGACTCACTGTATATATAATGATTCACCGATTCCTTGTTCATGTACTCTGTAACGATTCACCCATTCTCAGTCCGATTCAGTAGTTCATGTAAATTTTGTTGATTTTAGTAGTAATAATATATAATTTGCATCTAATATAATAGGCTATATAAAGTGTTTGTACTTTATGAAATATTTAGTATTTTGAGCAGTGTTATTAGTGTTAAGCAGTGTAAAAACCAGAACTATTAAAAAGTTGAAAATAAATAAATAAAAATAAATAAATAAATAACAGAAGAAAACTTTAAACCTAAAAAAAACTAAATTGATTAACCACTGTAAAAATGGCTTTTTAAAGCTGTAAATAAATTATAGACGGTTTGCGCTTACGTCAGGAGTCAGTTACCCGGATGCGCGGCCATATTGGAGATACTCAGATGTAAACAACAGAATGGATTGTGCAGTTAAGGTGCTACTGAACACATTGTTCTGTTAATTTATGCTGTCTAAACCAAGGAAAAAACATGTGGAAGCTGCTAAATCATACAGAGAAGGACTTAGTAAGCAGGAAATTTTAAGGATATAGTAATAGTAAGGATATTTTGACAAACTAAAGTTAATATGTCATATGAGCAGTATTTATTAAGATATTAGCCTAATATTTCATCTACTTGACTGGAAATGATAAGAACAAACACAAATGTTGTCAAGATTCTTGACCCGGAAATCCTGGCTCAGTTTGGCCAAACACAAATGGCTTCCTTCCTCAGACAGAAGCCATAACTTTTGCACCCTTCTTCTTGATATGTTATAACTTTTGGCAGTCTGTAGTACTCCAAATGTTTTTCCTGCTTTCACCGATTAGTACATCCCAAAATATGACAATAATTGACCATTTTCAGCAGCAATAATAATTGCAATAATTGCAAGTTCTGTTCAAGGGCATTGTTTACATTCAGTGCCGACAATACGGCCGATTGATGACGTCTCATTAAAACAACATGACGTTACAACAAAATACTTTAAAATAATTGCAGTTGTTCTACTTTAAAATTTAATGTTTAATTCATTGTGTTACTTGTTTCTTTGTCATTTTTTGTAAAATTAGCAGTTTTTTGACTGGAAATAGTTTCAAAGGAAATCCCACACTGATTTTTTTTCAGAGTAGAAATATTTTAAAAAAAAATTTAATGACAAAAACACTAAAATTAAAATGAAAACTGAAATTATAAAAATAAACGCTAATTCACACTATTAAACAACGCGGAAGTAAGCCTATGGGTGAGACTTCCGGTTCATTAGCCGCTATATGGAAATAAAGAGAAGAATAACAACATACAGTAAACGGTAAAACTGTTTGCACTACAAATCAGTGTGCTCATAAAGACAATACATTACAATAATATGGTAAGACACACCAATTTGTAATATCAATCAGCAAAACAAGCTGTTTTGTACAGCTAAAAATAGCTGGAAGTGGATTAGACTGGAAGCCACACCCATATAACTGTCCACACACCCTCTTACAGGAAAAATAAGGTGGATAAAATAATACTAAAATAACACTGATCTTGAATAACTCTTATGTCTTACCAGTAGGTTTTCAGGTTTGATGTCTCTGTGTGCAATGCTCTTGCTGTGGATGTATTCCAGTGCCTGACTGATGTCTCTGATCATGCATGCAGCACTTGGCTCAGTAAACCTGCCGCTCTGAGTGATAGCATCAAACAGGTCTCCACCGGTCACCAGCTCCATCAGCAGGTAAACATGGGTGTCCGTGTGATGAGAACGAAACAGCTGGATGAGCCGAGGATGTTCCAGACTACGCAGCAGAGCGATCTCATTCTGAATCATGTGACCACGTCCCTGCAGCTTTGCATTGTCCACAATCTTCATAGCGAAAGTTTCAGCAAGGCCTCTCACACGGCACTCCCTGACCACCGCAAAGTTCCCGTCTCCTACCACACGGCCCATGTCGTAGCAGCGCTCGATGTCCTCCAGCGAGACTTCGGCACCATCAGGTAATATGCTACTCTGCAAGTCTTTCTGCTCAGCTGTTTGCTGCTTAGTAACATCCTGCTCAGTTATTGTCTCCAAATCTTGGTTTTGAAGAACACTTGGGCTTGACTTTGTATTGGCAACATGCTTGTTTGCTTTCAGTGATCTTTGTGGTGTTTTTTCCATGTTGTTTTGAGTACTTTTATTACTGTGGTTATTTGGCCTGTCCGGTTGAGAACATCGACTGCTTCTGATTGGAGGTATAGGAGGGCCGCATCCTCGACAGCTCCTGCAGTAAACAGCTTCTCTCTTTCCTTCCTCCTTCTTTATCTCCTTCTCCTCCTCACCTCTCCTCCTCCAAAGTTCTCTCTGTCTTTCTCTCTTCACCTTTTCTTTTTGCCTTCCAACAGGCTGCAAGTTGTTAACAGCTGGTTGGTTTACCTGTTGGTTATGTACCATAGGTAAGGACATCTCGGCTCCGGCGTCATCATCATGGAAACCACTATCCGCCTTAGTGGCCTTGGGTCTCAGGATACGCTCCCATACCCTCAGCAGGTGTTCGCAATGCTCAGGGTTTTCCGGATATAACTCATCTAGTGCTGCATGTACCTCGTCAAGAGATGGCCGGCTATTCCCAAAAGCCAGGAAGGCATGGTCAAAGCGAAAGAAGTCAGCAAGGCTGTGGATTTCTCGGCCCGCAGGACTAAAGAGTCGTCGTATTCGACCGTTGTTCCAGCAGGGGAAGCCAAGCGCCTCGGACACATCTGCCATTAGCTGTTCGAACGTCTGCACAGCGCGGCGGTTTAACAGCAGTGAGATCTTCCGCACGCTCTCCTGTCCGCACGGCCGCACCACCGTCACGATTCGTGGGCGCACCGGGCTTGATTCTGCGTGTCTGGCATGGTAGCCGCTCGCCTTGGGTACTCCTGCTTCCTCCCAGTGATACACAGGGCTTTCTGAAGGCCCGAAGTCTGTGGGAGGCCTTCGGGGTCTTGATCTGTGCAGGTAAGATGGAAGAGGTTGCCGAGGGGCGGCATTTGGGCATTTTGGCAGTTTAATCCTTTGATCTGGAACACATAAACATGTCGAACATGATGTGAACTGTTAGGACACAATTTGTTGGGGGGTTTTTTTGTTAGTAGAAGACCGTGTCCAAAGATATGCTTTGTTCATCAAGAGCACAGGACACAAAATTGCTCGATCAGATTTTGGAAGAAAAAAAAAAAGCGTATGCAGGTGAATTAAAGAGGAAGTGTGCAACATTAATAATTTAGAGCAGGTGTGTATTGAGGAGCAATGCTGAGACATGCAGATTCTCAAATTGCACCTCATGCTCCAGGGGTAACGGAAAAGGATCAAATCTGATCGTGCCGGATCACTTTACTATGGAACGCAGCTTGTTTTTCTTTCTTTCTTTCTTTCTATGCACTCCCTTAACACACTTCTTTAAGTGGAGGGATGCAGGTAGGAGGCATTAAGAAAATGAACACCAAAAACAGTCAAAGATGCTGTTTCACTTTTAAGTCAGTACTAAGAAAGGTTCTTTTGAAAGGACTGTTACTGAAGCAATGCCATTGTAAAACTAATTAGCTATGTATATTAATTAATAAACCTAATGTTATGTTGCTTTGCATGAAGCCCTACTGAAAGTCTTTAAAGTCTTTTATGTGTTGAAAAATATACATTAATGACTTATTAAAGTTAGTGATGTTCAATGATTAATCACGATGAATCACATCTAAAATAAGTTTATTTATATAATATATGTGTACTGTGTACATTTATTGTGTATATAAAAATACACATGTATATAAAAATACACACAATAAATATACACTGTACACATATTATCTAAACAAAACTTATTTTGGATGCGATTAATCGTTTGTCAGCACTGATTAAAGTATAATATATATATAATGTTATTTATCTAAATAATAACATCATATTGATTGTTTCGTTTATTCATTGTCAGGATAAATTTAATGGCAAGAATCATAGCGGAATAGCCTAGGCTATTCGTTACGTGATTCTGATAATGTGGACTAGTTAATTGGCCTACTTAAACTTTTACAGTCATTGCCCCATTTCATTTGATGTATTTATTTATTAATCATTTGAACTCACCTGTAAGTCCCCATCTGGGTCTTGGTGGCTCTCGCCCCGGTCGCTGGTTCCACACCGGTGTCATTCTGTTCCACGGCCCGCAGTATCTTCAGTATTAGTGCTAATATAAACCCATGAGTCTGACTGACTATCCATACTGCCCCAAAGATGTCCGGTGGGTTCACAAAATGGTTTAAAAGCCTGTAGTCATGATGAAATCAACGCGCACCTCTAAAGAAACTTGTCAATGTTTTTCGTAAAAGTTTGAAAAAAACAGCGCTGAATTTAAAGCTTTGAATTGGACAGTGCGCACCCAGCCAATATTCAATCAGCGTCTATCAGACATGAGGTAACACGGGGATATCTCGAAGCCGCATCTTTTGGAAAAGCTACGAGCGCGTTACCGGATACTCCGCATCCTGCTGCAAGCGAGTCTCCCCGGTAACCCACAGAGAACTGAACACACACACACACACACACACACACACAGAGGTTTGTTTGACTACATTAGTGAGGGGTTTTCGTCATGTTTCGCTGTAGTGAGGACTAGAAAGGACTACAAAACCTATAGCCCACACCCGTATGGGGTGTTTATAAAAAATAAATAAATAAATAAAATCATTTTGTTTTGTGAATGAAATGTATTATTCATTTAATATTATTATGGCATAAAATGTAGCCTATATTTAACGTAAACTATAGTTCTAATACATTATATTTTATTTCTGGCACCTTAAGGGATGTTAAGTGATCACCTTAAGTGATCTCTATAGTGGATATGATTGTATATTTTTATATATATATATGAAGAGTTCAGATGCAAAACCAGATAAAATGCCATCTCGGTAAAAAATGAGATAATGATACTGAGTGAACGCTCTTGATATATAGTATACATCCATCAAATACTTTTACTTCAAATTCGCTAAATTCCAGCCTCAGCCAAATCAGAAGTACCAGTGCTTACATAGAAACCTATACAAAGTAGTCAGAAAGAAATGCTAATTTTAAAGAAATGCGTCAGATGGATTTAGGGGCTTTTGCATCTGAACTCTTCGTATATATCAAATATTTTTTCTTCAAACTCCCTGAAACACCAGCCTCAGCCCAATCAGAAGTACCAGTACTTACATAGAAACCAATACATCTGAGCCTGATAAAAATGCATTTTTTAAAGAAAGACGTCAGATGGATTTAGCTGGTTTTGCATCTGAACTCTTCATATATATATAAACTGTTTTGGGAATATTTTAATGATTGCCTCTATTAGTGAAATTAGTACGGAAGTGAAAGAAACAAATTCAAATGAATTATATAAATCAGCCAATCAGCTGTTTCCTAATCCCTTATATACCGACTTTCACACTTTTTTAGCCTTATACGCTGCCTACCAGTCAAAAGTTTTGGAACAGGAAGATTTTAAAAGTTTTTTTTTTTTTTTTTTTTTAAGAAGTATTTTCTGCTCACCAAGCCTGCATTTATTTTCTGTAAAGTACAGCAAAAAGAGTAACATTTTGAAAAATTGTTACTATTTAAAATAGCTGCGTTCTATTCAAATATATTTTGTAATTTATTTCAAAACTGAATTTTTAGCATCATTACTCCAGTCACATGATCCTTCAGAAATCATTCTAATATTCTGATTTGCTGCTCAAAAATATTTATTATTATTATTATTATTATTTTTTATTTTTTATTTTTTATTTTTATTTTTTTTCAGGTTTCTTTGAATAATAGAAAGTTCAGAAGAACAGCATTTATCTGAAATAGAAATCTTTTGTAATTATAATGTCTTTATCATCACTTTTGATCAATTTAAAGCATCCTTGTTAAATAGAAGTATTAATCTAATCTAATTTCTTATATATATATATATATATATATATATACTGACTCCAAGATTTTGAATGGTAATAGTGTATAATGATACAAAACCTTTTTATTTCAAATAAATGCTGATCTTTGGATCTTTTTATTCATCAAAGAATCCTGAAGAAATGTACTCAACTATTTTAAATATTGATCAAATAATAATAATAATAATAATAATAATAATAATAACAGAAAATCAGCATATTAGAATGATTTCTGAAGGATCATGTGACACTAAAGACTGGAGTAATGATGCCGAAAATTTAGCTTTGATCACAGGAATAAATTACATTTTAAAATATATTCAAATAGAAAGCAGTTATTTTAAATAGTTCAAAATAAAAAAAAATATATATATATATTTTTTTTATTATTATACTTTTCTTTTTATTGTACTTTTGCAGTATTTTGGATCAAATAAATGCAAGCTTGGTGAGCAGAAAAGAATTCTTTAAAAAACATTAAAAATCTTACTGTTCAAAAACGTTTGACTAGTAGTGCAGATTAGCACGAGGCCGAATCCAGCTTCTTAGGCCTACATCTGTACCTGCCAGCCTCCTATATTCGTTGCTTTCCTTATTTTGGTTTAAGGTATAATTCATGTAAACTTCTCAAGACTTCTCTTTGTGTTAGGTCTCTCAGTACGGCTGTATCGTCATGGTTACTGTTAACACAGCAGTGCTGCTTTGTGTGTGTATGTTTGCGCTGGCCTTTTCTGTGTGGACAGCTGTAAATGGGTATCTACATCCACATGTCCATTAGAGGGCAGTGTGTGTTAGAGGGTAACGGGGCATGGAGGAGAGGGGCAGAATCAGTTTACAAGGTTTTCCAACAACATATTGGTTTGCCTACCAACATAATGTAACGTTAGCCTATATTTACTGATATTGTTATGATGCTAACAATGCAAAACCATTCAAAATCATCATTAACATTTACTTATACCTACTTGTAACAATTTAATTTGCCTAATGTATTTTTAATATTGGAAGGACAATGAAACATTCAGCAGAACGTCAGGTAAATAGAATACAAGTTAGTGTTTTTGCACATAAATACTAAAGTCGAGTTCGTCTGCATAGCAACAGCGATTTCCGTTCAGTAGGGGCAGTACTACAAAACGTGAGTACTTTATTTTTATATCACTTTAATAAACTGCACAAATATATAACAAAACTCTTTGATTTGTTTAAAAAGTTGATGTTTAGCTAATTGTGCTACGTGGACCACACGAACCTCGACAGATATTTTAAAAAGTTATGATTCGCGCGTTAACGTAATATATTTTTATTATTTACTTAAATTGGTTATTAACAATTAGCATACCTCCATGTTGAATTCAAGACTCTGCAAATGATTATTTTAAATGCTGCTGACCAGAACCTAACAGGCGTGCCAACAAGATATGTAGGTATTTATAGTATGGAGTAACAGCAGTTGGATTTGTGACCTGCTTGTAACTTGGACTGCTTACCCTGATTTCATGATGGTGATCTGTGCTTTGTATGTTTTAAAAGGAGGTTTACATCTCAACTCTTTCTCTAAAACTGCTCCCTCACTCCCTCACTGTCTCTCTTTCTCTTCCCCTGTTTCTGTCCACCACCTGTTTGTGTCAAATGTCAAAACACATGAACTCTGCATACCATGTTTAGTCACACATTTGTGTTGGGTTAGACACAGCAACAGTCTATTCAGTGTATGAGTGTGTGTTCAAATACCAAGTGTATAAAGGTGAAAACCTGCATATTATAAATCTTTCCAGAAGAGCCGTTATACAACACATAAGGTTATATCATCAGTGCCTTTGAGAGATCTCCTCTGTAATTTACATCACTTGGTTTACATGGATACGCTTCCAAAGTCAATAGAAAAAAACTGGGAGAGCAGGAATAAAGTATTTGCAACTGAAAATTGTTTTTGCTTTGCCGCTTCAGTCTAATTTTCATTTACTTAACAGCCACAAACAATACAAACGGAAAGGGATTTTAACTATAAATGACCAACAACTAATCATTCATAAATGAATGCACTTCTTTGTTTTCCTTTGGAGCATACAAGTCTGGAGCCTATTTGTTAAACCATCTGAATGTTGTCAACATTGACACGCCTACAATATTTGCAGTTTATGGAAGATTTATCTTGCGTTTATAATATAATCCAGCAGCAATTGATCAAAGTCAATTGATAATAATCTGCAGATTAGATAGGTATGGTATGATAGCTATAAAGAATAAAGATAATGAAATATAAATGTAAATATCTGGGAGAAGTGACAAAGCAAAGGGTGTGTGTCTGTGCAAATTTGTGCATGCTCAAACAGGTGCATGTTTCAGAGGATGTGTGAACATTTTACATTATGTTCCCACATGGGAATGATGAGTACAAAAGGGAAAAAATCCTGGAACATTTCCTCCAAACAAACCTCCAAGGAGATGAACTGGGTTTTATGGATTGTAGTTGTTAGTGACGGGTAGTTTGCGTAGTCACTTATTGAATAGTGTTTTTCACTATGTCTTTTATTTTTATATTATTTTCAGTTAATTTGATGGTTTAAGCTTTAGTAATTTTGTTATATGCTTTTGGAATTTTTTAAATATATCAATATAGCTTTCATTTTTGTAGTAGAAGTAGTTCAGCTGCAGTGTATTTATTTCAGTTGCAGTTTCAGTTCAAGTTTTTCATCTAATATTTATTTATTTTTTAATTTTATTTCAGCTGTATTTTAATTACTGATAACAATTTTTAATAGTTTTAGATTTAGGGATAGTTCACCCAAAAATGAAAATTCTGTCATTAATTACTCACCTTAACCAGTAAGACCTTTGTTCATCTTTGAAACACAAAGCCGTTATTTTTGTTTTCTTTGTGCACAAAAAGTATTCTCGTAGTTTCATAAAATCATGGTTAAACCACTGATGTCACATGGACTATTTTAACAGCGTCCTTATGTTTCTGTGCCTTGACTGTGTCAGTTGCATTGCTGTTTATGCAGGGTCAGAAAGCTCCTGGATTTCATCAAAAATATCTTAATTTGTGTTCTTAAGATGAACGAAGGTCTTACGGGTTTGAAAACACATGAGGGTGTGTAATTAATGACAGAATTTAAATTTTTGGGTGATCTAAGCTTTTAACTTTTTTCTTTGCCTTCTATAGTACTCTTAAAATCCTTTAACATGAATTTATATTTTCTTGTTTGTTTTTTTACAGATTAGATTGCTACGTAAATATGTGTTTTTTGGCTTTTCTTAAATGCTATTGTTGATCAAAAGAACCTACACCAGATGTCTAATGTTCATGAACTATAAAACAGCTGCTCTCTGATAACAATCTTCAACCTAACGTTACAAACTATAAAAAATTCAAGAGTTCAGCTTTAACCCCAGACCATACTGTGTGCAATCTTGGTATTCAGACCCTTCCCGCAGTTGTGTGGGGAAAGCCTGTATTATACATGCATGCTGAAACAATTGTGTATTTCAGACCATGCAGCCTCATTTACAAACACTTGTAAATTCAGCCTTGTGGCTCCAAGGATGGGCTGGGAAAGAGGTTTAGCATTACTGGTGCAATGTTTTGGTGATTGTTGTACAAACAGCAGCTGATACGGCTAGATCTTCACTGCGTCTAACTGAGCAGAACAGCCAAACACCCAATCAAAGGGTGTAGAGGGTGGGAAGAAAGAGTTCTCTGACATAAGGTCATGTCCTTAGTGGCTTGTAAAAGAAAGAGACACAGAGAGAGAGAGAGAGAGAGAGAGAGGAGAATATGGCCTGACCTTGGCCCCCATATCAATCATTCCAACCCCCCTCCACACTGAGCTTACGCTCACTCCCTTTCTTGCTCTCTGAACCACACTTAAAATGAATGAATGCATTACATAATGCTTAGAATGTCCCTGACTCTTTTGATAAAAAAGCATCTGCTAAATGTAAAGAACAAAATATCAAACCAAATGACATTTATTTCAAACAACTGTAGGCATTTATTAAGTATTTTAGTGACAAAACAATATGTTGATCAAAATGAAAGGGTAACTGACATTATACATACTTGCCATTTCTTTAATTGTTTGTGAAATTTAATAATTCATGAGTGAAAATGGTTTCAATGCAATTTTTTTCTGTATATGGGATGATAGTTCACCCAAAAATGAAAAGTCTGTCATTAATTACTCCCCCCTCATGTCGTTCCAAACCCGTAAGACCTTCTTCATCTTCAGAACACAAATTAAGATATTTTTGATGAAATCCGAGAGCTTTCTGAGTCTGACCTGTCGTAGTAATCTCCATAATGGCACTAGGTTGACAAGGAGGAGAAAAATATTTCAATAAAGTCATTATTTTTGTTTTCTTTGCACACAAAAATGATTCTCGTAGCTTCGTAAAATTATAGTTGATCCACCGATGTCACATGGACTATTTTAACAATATCCTTACTACCTTTCTGCCCCTTGAACATGGTAGGACCTTTGCTGTATGTGGAGGATAAGAAAGCCGTTGGATTTCTTCAGAAATGTTTTGATTTGTGTTTTGAAAATGAACAAAGGTCTTATGGGTTTGGAACGACATGAGTAATTAATGACAGAATTTTCATTTTTGGGTGAACTATCCTCTTAATAGTACATGCTCATTTACCCAATTTTTACATTTAAATAATCTTTGCTTTCACCTAAAATTAATTTTTAAAACATTATAATGTACTCAAAAAAAAAAAAAAAAACAGAACTGGGTGAGATATGGACAAACCCAGCAATTGGGTCATTTTGACCAAGCAGACCCTTCTGGGTAGTTTTATTTAACTATTGCTTAAAAATGACTTTATTTCTTGCTTAACATGAACCCAAAATAGATTGGAAATTGACATTTATTAATATGTTCAATAAATATGTTCAATAAATAATAATTAAATAATATTTTTAAAATTGCTTATTAATAAATGTTCACCTTTTAATTAATGCTGGTGTGATTATTGGCTTTAGTAATTGTGTGTCTGATTTTTAATTTAGAACCTATTTTGGGTTCATTTTTTAACAATAGTTGAGTTAAATAAAACTACCCAGAAGGTTGGGTTAAATATTTAATTCAACCTCTGGGTCAAAACAACCCAGTCGCTGGGATTGTCCATATTTCACCCAGCGCTTGTATTTAATTTTAGCCCAGCATTTTTTAGAGTTTGTGATGTCTAAATTTGTTTGTAGCATTTAAAAGTATTTTAGTTTTTATTTTTAATTTATCAAGACAAAATAGAATTTAAATATCAGCCATTTATTGGTTTTTAACATTATTATTGGCTTATCTGTATCAGCCATAATTTTAATATAAGTCCATCCCAAATCAAATCTTCAAACTAAAAAATGCTGGGTTAAAAACAACCCAGCACTAGGTGAAATATGGACAAACCCAGCAATTGGGGTTTTTTTTGGCTCTGCTTCTGGGTGGTTTTATTTAACTCAGCTATTGCTTAATTTCTTGCTTAACATGAACCCAAAATAGGTTGGAAATTAACATGTTGAATAAATAATAATTAAACAATATACATTTTTAAAATTGCTTATTAATAAATGTTCACCGTTTAATTATTGCTGTTTTGATTATTGTCTTTAGTAATTATGTGTCTAGCTTTTAATTTACAACCTGTTTTGGGTTCATTTTAATTAATTTTTAATTTAATTTTTGGTTTAAACATTTAACCCAACCGCTGGGTCAAAACAACCCAGTTGCAGGGATTGTCCATATTTCACCCAGCACTTGTATTTAATTTTAACCCAGCATTTTTAGAGTTTGTGTTGTCTAAATTCATTTGTAGCATTTAAAAGGATTTTATTTTTTATTTTTAATTTATTGAAACAAAATAGAATTTTAATGTCAGCCATCCATTGGTTTTTAACAGTATTATTGGCTTATAAGCCATAATTTTAATATAAGTCCATCCCAAATCAAATCTTCAATCTAAAAAATGCTGGGTTAAAAACAACCCAGCGTTGGGTGAAATATAGACAAACCCAGCAAATGGGTTGTTTTGACCCAGCAGTTGGGTTATTCGTTTAACCTGCCTTCTGGGAAGTTTTATTTAACTCAACAATGGCTTAAAAATTTTTTTTTTTTTGCTTAAAATGAACCCAAAATAGGTTGTAAATTAACATTTATTAATATGTTCAATAAATTAACTTTTAATATGTTTAATAAATAATAATTACATTTTGATTATTGCGGATGCCCCTAGTAATTATGTTTGTGATTTTTAATTTACAACCTATTTTAGGTTCATCTTAAGTCATTCATATAATAATTTTTTAATAGCTGAGTCAAGTAAAACTACACAGAAGGTTGGGTTAAATATTTAACTCATCCACTGGGTCAAAACAACCCAGTTGCTGGGTTTGTCCATATTTCACCCAGCGCTGGGTTGTATTTAACCCAGCATTTTTTAATGTGATGTCTAAATTCACTTGTAGCATTTAAAAGGATTTTAGTTTTTATCAAGACAAAATATAAATTTAATACCAGCCATTTATTGTTTTTTTAACATAATAATTGGCTCATCTGTAAGTTCATTCCAAATCAAATCTTCCTTGAAGGAACCCTTGGATGAATACATTTAAATTTATTCATTTAGCAGATGTTTCAAAAGTCAAATTCATATGGAAACTCTGAAGAACGTCAAATGATTTCGAATGTCTTGCATCCATTTTTACACACCTCCTTGACTTCCTCATCTTTCTTTCTTCTATCTTTCATAATTGATTCTCCTGCAATTCCCAGCTCCCCATCTCTCTGACCCCCCTCCCGCCTGTCTGTCATCTCTCCTCTTCTCTCCTGGCATTGCTCCGCCCTCATCCACCCCCCCAAAGCTTGTAGTGATGACATCACAAACAGCAGTTATAAATCAGCCAGTAAGATTGCAGGAGCTCAGTGGTGCTGTCTTACCCTCCTCTCTCACTCACTCTTTCTTTCTTTCTCGCTCTCATTCTTTGCTCTTGTTCTCCCACTCAGCTCTAAACATGGCAGACGTTTTTGTTGGCACATGGAACTTAAAGGAGAGCAAGAATTTCGATGACTACATGAAAGCCCTCGGTGAGTAAGGAGGGGGTGAATGCTGGGGATGTATGCGGTGTGTATTGCTTTACTGCTAAACATAGGGTGTGCCTTTTGATGCAAGTAAACACATGTAATTTGGGCGTGTGTGCTTCTAAAAGCTTCAGAGCGGGAAGTGTGATCTGAGGAGCATTTATTCTGCAGGTGCATGTGTGTGCTGTTATGTGTGGGCATGGGTGTGTTTAAGATGGAGTGCATGTGGCGTAGGGAGGGTCTCCCTCGATGAACCTCACACACATGTGCTTTCACACACACAACCAGATTCAAGCTACAACCACGTGTGTCTGTAGAACAACTGCGGTTCTCTTGTGTAAAACACAATGAGCCTTTTATTTTCTCATTTAGATAAAAAATGAGAAAATAAAAAATGTGTGTACTGCCTACAGAACTTCAACTATATCATGACCTTGATGTTTTGTTACACAAAACATATGGACATGTGTTTTAGAAGCTTGCTGGCCATTTTTTGGCTAGTTGTGTAGTATTTCTGATTTTAAGGTAGCGTTGAGTGAGTTGTAGCTTATGAGTGGAAGATGAGGGGGGAAAAATCAATCAGTGAGCAACTGTATGGAGATAGCGATAAAGGGAAGGAGGGCGGCAAGTGTGGGTTAGACAAAGTGGGTGGGGGTAGGTTTTTTCTTTCCACCAACCAGTTTCAACTGCAGTGAACCCTGATTTTCTGTTCTTTATCTGTGGTCAAAAAAGAGTCTGTCCTGTCTCAATTTGCCCACATACTCTCTCTCAGTATTTGCTGAACAAATCAATAGTAATTGCTGCATTCTCTCAAAAGTGCACGAGTGCTGATTTGACCATTTTGACCGTTCCAAAGATTGGTTATTTGCAGACGTGTGACTAACCCCTGAATATACATGCGATCTTTGTTTAATTATTACTATTCTGCCCTTAGGCTATGCAGATGATCTTTCTTCATTTGCATTTTCTCTATAAATGGTGGTCCCTTTTGAATTATTTTTAATTTTAAAATTAAATTGTATGACTTCATTTGAGCTCTTTAGATTTTTTATTTTACTTTAAATAAATAAAACTAAGGACCTTAGAATTTTAACTATTTTCAGCATATTTAGAGTAGCTGACAAACTTTTAAAAGTAATTTTGGTTCTTAAAAATATTTAAGGGATATATTGATATATTGACCCCATTAGAAATGTTTAAAATTTGTCAAATTAAAATATTTAATAAATTATTTTGAATACTTCTTAACAGTCTTTAAAATGATCTTTGGTTCTTGATGTTGTCCATACGAATTCCTCTGCATATAAATTGCTCAAATGGCTTCATACCTTTTATAAACTGTGTGTTGTGTTTGTTTATCAGGCGTGGGCTTTGCCACGCGTCAGGTTGGCAGTATGACCAAACCCACAACCATTATTTCCATGGAGGGCGATGTCATCACACTCAAGACCGTCAGCACTTTCAAAACCACAGAAATCAAATTCAAACTAGGAGAGGAATTTGACGAGACCACTGCAGATGACCGTAAAGTTAAGGTAATGCCTGCATGAAACGCACATGAGTCCCATTTTCAGTAGTGCTTTGAGATTGCTAAAGGCACTCATGACAATGAGGAATTTCATGCCTGACACATTGTGAATTGTGAAAGACGTTTAAGCTCGTTTTGGATAACACAATAGGGTCTTGTTGGTGGGATACAAGGGTTTCTTAGAAGGCCCAATGGGAGATTGACCTATCCCGTGACATTCATCGGGTCAATCATTAATGTAGACATAGAAACGCCACTCATTGCTGCTTCCAAAAGTAACAATGAGACCGTTTTCCAAGTAAGAACTGTTTGTCTTATTACCTTTACCCTTGTTTCTGTTTGTTCGACAGTCTGTGGTAACTATAGATGGAGGCAAATTGGTTCATGTTCAGAAATGGGACGGTAAAGAGACGACCCTGGTTCGAGAAGTCGATGGCAACAGCCTAACTCTGGTCAGTATTGTGTGTACTTACAGTAAGTGCTTTTTTGGCTTGGAACAGTCGGTTCTGCTACACATTTAGTAATTACTTCTGTCAATATTTATGGGCGTTTGACTGAATGAATATACATCAACAAGCCAACCTCTCTTTTACTAACAGACATTGACGCTCGGTGAGGTCGTCTCCACACGACACTACGTGAAGGCGGAATAAAGGGAAACCTCAATCACAACCCGTCCTCTTCAATGGCTATGTACATTTCCAATGGTTTTTCTGTGGTGTTCATCCATTTCATTTGCGCCGTTCCTCAAACACTGAATAAAATTCCAACTTCATACCTCCAGCTCTGTATTTGAGCTTGTATTCTGGGTGTGTATGTTTCTTCTGTCAGTGTTATGGCATATGCCTTTGGTCTACAATAAATGACATTTGCTCCAAATCAACCATGTGTCAGGGTTTTCCATCAAGCGCTCCAGTGCTGTTCCACGTGCGTTTGTTTTTTAACAGGACTCAGTGTAACAGTTATATTTCTGTAAGGTCTTTCTAATTTAAGCATGTTCCAGTGTCTGCTGGGTGACGCGCATGTGGTCTAAATCAAGCGAGTGGGTCTTGTGTCTCTGTGTTTCTGGGTGAAAGGCCATTCTGAGGTTGCGCAGTGAACCTTTTAACCTTCACACACGAAGCCGGTCACTTTAAAGGATCAAACTTTTAATATTAACAAAAACGGACATTCCAAAATCAGCCGGATACATTTGATCTTGATACACATGCAAACAAAACCTGTTCTTGCACAAGCATGTACATGCATATCAACTGTTTCGCAAACCAAAAAGATCACTTTGTCTTGTGTTTGTGTTTCTTGTGTTTTTTCTTCTTTTCTGAATGTGAGTGTGAATGCCGTGGCCGTTTGGCATCTTCGTCGCTGCTTTCAGATGAAGAGCTGTGTCTTTTCTCTTTCTTTTTCTTCTTTTCTTTCTTTGCCTTCTTTTCCTGCAGGTAAAATGCGACATGCAAATGAAAGGTAGATCAAGAAGTCTGCAAGTGGGAACTATTGCAAAAGTTGGCCACAAGTAAAACAAGCGTTGGGTTACACAACCACTTGCGGGCAGCATGTCATCTGGCGCAATAATTTTGCTGTCAAAGGGGTGTGTCTGTACCTTTTTACGTTTCTGGGGCTCTGACTGGGTTTGCTGACTGGTCGGTGGCGGCTGCTCCTCCTCTTCTTCTGGCACTAAACTGTACTGCAGTCCAGGCTGGGAGAAGCAGTCCTTTGCAAAGTGACCTTACAATCAAAAAGATATACACGTCATTATTTATGGCCTGTCATAACAGGTGGTCAGGGATTAAAAGTACAATCTGCAAATAAAGACAATGAACAGGAGATCTAAAACTGACACTTCATGATTGTGTCTCAGTTAATAATAAAACAGGGTCAAGACTAAACAAAAGTGCATGCCGATTTAAGAATATGAACTTTATTCATCAAAAATATTGAGAAGCACAACTGGTTTCAACATTAATAGTCTTAAAGGGGACACTGAATGCAAAATTCACTTTTACATGGTGTTTGCATATGATTATGTCTTAGCAGTGTGTGAACACAACCACCATACAATGGTAAAAATCACCCAAAAACCTAAAGAATCTCAGTTATCAAGCCGTTTTGATTTTCTGAGCAGTATGACGTCATATTGCTCAAGCCCCGCCCACGGCTGCTGATGGGACTGTCGTGTATTAGCATATTTCCGCTCTTTCCGCCAGTTGTATACTGTCCGCAATTTTCTCCGCACTCGAGCAGCTATAGCGACAACAATGTCTTGTAAGCAATGTAGGTCTTGTGTAGTTGGATGTAAAAGTGAACACAAGAGTCTTCATTTTTTCTCAACATCAGAGCCACTGGGGATGCAGTGAATTTGTTTTTGATAGTAACGACCCACCGAATACCAAAAAGACAAAAGAGAGGGGCGGGGTGAGCAGTAGCTCATTATCATTTAAAGAGCCATGCACCGAAACGGGTTGTTTTTGAGCTGTTTTTGACAAGGTGAAAAGGGTGTTGTTTTACACATTCACTGAGGAATTTTAACCAAAGTATGTTGTAGACATTTCATGGAGACCCTAAAGAATCATATCAACTTGTGGAAAATAGACATCCGATGTCTTCTTTAAAAAATATTTCTTGAGCACCAAATCAATATATTAGAATGATTTCTGAAGGATCATGTGACATGGAAGACTGCAGCAATGAAGGTGAAACTTCAGCTTTGCCACCACAGGAATAAATTACATTTTTAAATGTGTTAAAATAGTCACTTCACGACTAGCAGTAGAGTGGAGTTGTTTTTCAGTAGATGATCTTTGTTACCAAAACATGTACTTAAAGGTGTCATCGGATGCTCATTTTCCACAAGTTGATATGATTCTTTAGGATCTTAATGAGAAGTCTATAACATACTTCGGTTAAATTTTCTCAGTGGTAGTGTAAAAAACACCCTTTTATCAAGTCAAAATCAGCCCTTTTTAGAGCAAGCTGTTCTGTTGCATGTTCCTTTAAATGCTAATGAGCTCTGCTCGCCCCGCCCCTCTCTTCTGTGGGGTGATGAGTCCTAATGTTTACTTTAGCCACGAAACTCGCTAGCTAGCACATTATTAAGAAAGGAACTTTGCAAAGATGCATTAAAAACCCTCATACTCAGTTCTGCTGTAGGTGAAGCTGGATCACGAATGATTTGCGCAAACATGGAAACATTAATGTAGATCGCCGGGCGCATTTCCTTCAAAAACGAAAGTAACATTAATCCTCTGCATCTTCAGTGGCTCAGATGTCAGAAGTAAATGATGACTGCTATGTTTATTATAACATCGAACAACAGAACACCTCAATCGCTCAATCTGAGACATTCTTGTCTTCCCCTGCACCGCAGTCGACACAATGGCGGTTGGACTGTTCTCAGCTCACACAGCTCATTCAGGGCGGGTCTAAGCTAGGACGGTAGTGACTTCACACCGACAAAAGGCTGAGAACAGCCTGATTTGAAAAAGGGGATATTACTTCTAAAGATTATTAAAATAGCACTGGGTGGAGTTGATGATTTTAATTTGGCTGAATCTTGTTGAATTAGCATTAGCATTGAGTTTAAGATCAAATTAGTTAAGTCTGTAATAGGGTCAAAAGTCTAATGTACACTGGAATAGGGTCAGGTTGCCATAAACCGGAGGTTCATACCTCTGCAGCCACACTTTTTGCATGTGGTGTTGAGCACAGCCTCCAGCGTGATCCTCTGCTCAGTATGATCTCTAAACTGTCTCCGGCGTCGTTCGTCCTGTCTGTGAATATTTATTTATGCACAATTTAGTATGGTTAGGAATTACCTCAGTCAACCATCTATGATTACAGAGTTTGATCAAACAAAGCACTTATGTACCATAAAACCACTTACTCTGCCATAACATTGTTGGGGTCTAGGTCCCGCCCAGTGCCTTGATTGACAGACTTCATAGAGAATGACAGTTTTACTTTATCATCTTTCATCTGATAGCGGACGGAAAACAAAAAGCATTATAAAAATACCGTATAAGGACACTAAACCAATGTTTAATCAGTGCAGCATGTGTATGCAACGTAAATATGTTGGTGATATTGTTATTGTTATATTTGCATAGATGTAAATTGAATGTACCTCTCTGCCAATGACTTTTATCCACACTTGTTCCCCAACATCTACAATTTCAGCTGGGTTATCCACCCGACAGGACGACATCTCACTCTTATGAACAAGGCCTGCCAATGCAAATACAAATAAACATAAAATAGGTGTGTATTGATCTTCATTTAAATAAGAACACACATCTTGATAACTCCCCAGCTTTACCTTGTTTTCTATATCCTGGAATCTTAACAAAAGCACCGTATGTTGTAACAGAAACGACCTAATAATAAAACAAAAAGGTGAATAAATCAGTAAAAGGATATTTCAATGAAATTTTATATTCTCCACACGGTGATTTTTAAATCTAACCTCTCCCTTCAGAATGCTGTACATTGGTGGCAGTCCATCAAGACCAGCTGGCTCTCTCATCCGCTCCTCTGCCATCACACCTGCAGAGGTACACATATGGTTTGCCATCTGTCTGTAACTAGTTCTTTAACTGGTCATGCTGGAGCATAAATCAAATCCAGTGCATCTAAAGATGCCAACATTAGTGATTATGCAATGCGACTCATGCCAGATGAGAATAGGCCAAGATGAATGAACTTACCAGATGGGATCAGGTCTAGGACTGTTTACTGTAATTTGAAAACAATCTATAAGAAAACTGCAATATGCACGCGCTGAATTGTCGCAATTACAGAATTCATTATCTAACAAGAAATTTGATAAAATGTAAATACTGAGAGCCACGTTACTATTTAACTACAAAACATCCCAACCCAAAACGTAAATACACTTCTAGCAGTAAACTCCACTTGTTTGGATGAAACGTGAGTTCCGCAAATACATTTTCTTCCGGTTCAGAGATTTATGAGTAGCCAATACGATCGCGCTGTGCTTGAGCCAGCCAATCAGAAGCCTTTGTGTTCCGGATGTGTTTTACTCGGCGAGCGTGTGTAGCTCGTTGGTGGTTGGAGGCCCGAAAAACTCATTCATTTGAAAACGAACTAATAGTTTTGAAGGTTTTTGATTTATTGTCGGGATTAACGTATTTTTTTAACAACAATGATCGAACCGAAGAAGCGCGGCGCAGAGATGGCAGTGGTTCCCGCCGGGGTGAAGAGGCCCCGGACAGAGCTGGTGGCTGCAGCGCAGTCCCAGCAGCTCTCTGCTATGGTAAGACTGAGAGCTAAATTAGATGGGAAAAGACTAGCTCGTGCTTAAACTTTTGTATTCTGGTTATGTTGTAGTCATGGAACTTTGATTCACCATATTGACTCAAATCTTTTGAATCATTATATCAAGAAGATTCATTCAGTGAATCTTTCTGTAAGTTGAATTGTTACGGTGGTAGTGTTTTATTATTATTCTTCAATAAACATTAACATTATATGTGATCCTGGATCACAAAACCAGTTATAAAGGTCAATTTTTTAAACGATCTGGAAGACGAATAAATAAGCTTTCCATTGATGTATGGTTTGTTAGGATAGGACAATATTTGGAAAATCTGGAATCTGAGGGTGCAAAAAAAAAAAAATCAAAATATTGGAAAAATCACCCTTTAAACTTGTCCAAATTAAGTTCTTAGCAATGCATGTAAAATACATTTTGAATTACAAAATATCTTCATGGAACATGATGTTTTCTTAAAAAATCTGTAATTTTGACCCCTACAATGCATTGTTTGCTATTGCTAAAAATTTTCCCTGTGCTGCTTATGACTGGTTTTGTGGTCCAGGGTCACATATGCACTTTTGTTTTAACTCAAATATCAAACATTTTGCAATTATGCAAACAAAAATTAAAGACAAAAACAACTACAAGTATAAATAAACAAGTGCCAAAAGCTGAATACAATGGGGTATTAAAATATCAAATAAACTTTTTGTAAAGCTCACAATCTTCACAGCTTTCTTATTTAAAGAGTCTCTAATACTATGTACAGGCTTACTTCAGTTAACAAAATGATGAAGTTATTTTTTTAGAAGTAAACTTGCTTTTATGAATGTTAAATTTGGTAAAAATATAAGTAAATGAATGCACTTTCATCCTCTAAAACATTTAGTGAAGCCAAAAGATAAATTTTCTCATAAAAGTAAGAAAGGTCTGAAACACTGAATATTTTCTTGGATTATATTCTGTATCTTAAACCAAAACACTACTGAATGTTACCGAGACAAGTATTCATTCTTGTTTAATCAAGAGTTTAATTATTCTTTCAACTGATTTATTCAAAAACACAGGATCGTTCACAACCAAAACAGGTCCTGTAGTTTTTATTATTACAGTATGTGATTATTTTTTATAAGTTATATAAATGATAGGTTTAAGCATTATACAATTAAAATGAACAACAACGGGAAAAAAAAGCACATTGCGTTGAATAAAAAAATGAGTGAGTCCATAAAAGTGAACAAGAAGAATTTTTTCACTTGAAAGATTCATTCAAAACACATTTTCAATTCTAAAACAGATAGCCATCTGCAGTCAAAGGTTAGTGGGTGCGTGATTAGTGGGGAGGCATCATCTTTGAGTATTTCTAACAGCACCTGCATAAACATTCATCTGTATATCTATTTGTGTCAATGTCAGGGCCCCCCGCGCAGCTCCAGTCTGCAGGCTCCCATAATGCTGCTCTCTGGTCATGAAGGTGAGGTTTACTGCTGCAAGTTTCACCCCAATGGAGCCACGTTAGCCTCCTCTGGATATGACCGCCTCATCTGTGAGTCACTTGACATTTATTTTTCTGTTATCACATGCTTTTTTTAATGTGTAGGTAGTATTGTTGTATTGATTTGCATGTGTGTTTGAATTGCTTTTGTCGATTGTGTCTGATGTTCTTGTTCTTGTAGTGCTGTGGAATGTATATGGAGACTGTGAGAACTATGCAACACTTAAAGGCCACAGTGGAGCTGTGATGGAGCTTCATTATAACACTGATGGCAGGTGTGTTTCTGCATCATTTGCACTGTGATTTTAATCTTTTATACTGTAGGTTATATATTATTCTTGTACAAATGCATCGCTTTATCACATATTAAGTGTGTCGTGTTTGTGTTCTCCAGTCTGCTTTTTTCAGCCAGTACGGACAAGACGGTATGTGTGTGGGACAGTGAGACAGGGGAGCGTGTGAAGCGTCTGAAAGGTCACACGTCCTTCGTGAACTCATGTTTTCCGGCTCGCCGTGGCCCACAGCTGGCCTGTACAGGCAGTGATGATGGAACTGTAAAGGTAAATTGAATTCAACAAGACTCGAAACACTCTAGAAGTTTGTGACATGTCTTGACTTTATGGGAAAAAATAAATTACATTTTCTACATTTTTAATAGAAGTGCAGCTGAAGCATTAAATGTTCTGTTAAAGGGATAGTTCACCAAAAAATGAAAATTCTGTCATTAACCTCATGTTATTCCAAACCTGTAAGAATCAATCATCTTTGGAACACAAATTAAGTTTTGACCCTGCATAGATAGCAACACATCTACCACTTTCAAGGTCCAGAAATGTAGTAAGGATATCATAAGAAGAGAAGAAATTGTTAAAAAAAGGCATCATTTTTGTTTTCTTTGCACACAAAAAGTATTCTCATAGCTTCAAAACATTACGGTTGAACCACTGATGTCACATGGACCGATTTAACAATGTCCTTACTACCTTTCTGGTTCTTGAACTTGTCAGTTGTGTTGCTGTCTATGCAGGATTAGAAAGCTCAAGGATTTCATTAAAAATATCCTAATTCCTGTTCTGATGTTGAACATATGAATCAAGTGGTTTAATCCTAATCTTCTGAAATGATAGCGTTATATAGCACAACTGCTTTGTTCATATAAACATGTGCACATACATAGAGCACATAACATGTGTCATGGAGCTGTCTGAGGTTTTGTAAGAGGTTAAGTATGTTGATGGCAATTCTTCTGTATCCTTCCTGCATCCTTCCTTTGACCCAGATAGTAGCTTTCATCTTTTAACCATTATGCCAGCACCATCCATTTAATTGCTAAAGCTTGGTTTACTGAGAAAACAGGAAAACATTACCACAGACGGAGTCTAAATGCACTCCCTTATTGTTTGAAGATAAACTGAAAATTGTTTGTGTGATTCTCATGACTTGTATCAAACTGTTTGAGCTCAAGGAAACCCTAGTTCAAATGTGACCTGGTTTGTATCCAATATAGCCATTAAACCAATAAATTAGTTACATTTTGATGTCTGGAATATGATAATGTTTTAATGTTAGTTGTTACACTCAGTCTTCAGGTTGATTCCTATCATTAATTTAAATGTGGATTGAAATGTCTAGATAGACAAAACATGAGAGAATTTGAAAGTCATTTGTGTGTGAGGCTAATAGTATTCAGATGGTTTAAAAGTATCCTCAGTACTTCATGTTCTTGTGTTGTTGTAGCTGTGGGACATCAGGAAGAAGGCCTCTGTTCACACATTCCAGAACACGTATCAGGTTCTTAGTGTGACATTCAATGACACTAGTGACCAGATCATCTCAGGGGGCATCGACAATGACATAAAGGTTTGTGTGGTACAAATACTGTGCAATTGATGTCTTGTGTCTGGATATGTTTATATGTATATTTATTCCTGTTTGTATGTGTTTCTATCGCAGGTGTGGGATCTCAGACAAAACAAACTGATATACAGTATGCAGGGTCATGGGGACTCTGTGACAGGTCTAAGTCTCAGTGCAGATGGGTCCTACCTGCTCTCGAACTCAATGGACAACAGCGGTAAGCCTAAATGCGTGCATGCATTTGTACACACACTGCGGTTCACTACAGTGGATTTGAAAGAAGCCTCTTATGCTCACCAAAGCTGCACTTATTTGATCAAAAATACAATAAAAACAGTAATATTGTGAAATAATACTATACTAGTATTGTACACTACCAGTCAAAAGTTTTTGAACAGTAAGATTTTTAATGTTTTTTTAAAGAAGTCTCTTCTGCTCACCAAGCCTGCATTTATTTGATCCAAAGTACAGCAAAAACAATAAATGTTGAAATATTTTTACTGTTTAAAGTAATTTATTTCTATTGGAATATAGTTTAAAATGTCATTTATTTCTGTGATTTCAAAGCTGAATTTTTAGCATCATTACTCAAGTCACATGATCCTTCAGAAATCATTCTAATATTTTAATTTGCTGCTCAAAAAACATTTATTGTTATTATGTTGAAAACAGCTGAGTAGAATTTTTTTTTTTTTCAGGTTTCTTTGATGAATAGAAAGTTTAGAAAAACAGCATTTATCTGAAATAGAAATCTTTTGTAACATTATAAATGTCTTTATCATCACGTTTGATCAATTTAAAGCATCCTTGCAAAATAAAAGTATTAATTTCTATCATTTCTTCCCCCTCCAAGCTTTTGAATGGTATAGTGTATAATGTTACAAAAGCATTTTATTTCAGATAAATGCTGATCTTTGGATCTTTCTATTCAAAGAATCCTGAAAAAAAAAAAAAACAATTATTTCTGAAGGATCAAGTGACACTGAAGACTGGAGTAATGATGCAGTTTGATCACAGAAATAAATTTTAAAATATGTTAAAATAGAAAACAGTTATTTTAAATTCTTAAATTAAATTAAATTATTTAATTTTTTTATCAAATAAATGCAGGGTTGGTGAACAGTAGAGACTTCATAAAAAAAAACATTAAAAATCTTTCTGTTTAAAAACTTTTGATTGATTGTATACAGTGCTGCTTCAAAGTTTGTGAAACCTTTAGAATTTTCTGTATTTCTATATATGCCCAAAAAGTTCATCAGATTTTCACACAAGTTTTGAAAATTGGTAAAGACAACCCAATTAAACAAATGAGATGAAAATGTATACTTTATTTATTTATTTACTAAGAAAAATTATCCAGCTTTAAATATTTGTGAGTTGCAAAAGTATGTGAATGTCTAGGATTAGCAGTTAATTTGAAGGTAAAATTAGAGTCTGTCTGTTCAGAAGTGTTTTCAGTCAATAGGATGACAATTAGGTGTCAGTTTATGCCCTGTTTTATATAAAGAACAGGGATCTATTAAAGTCTGATCATGTTTGTGAAAGTGAATCATGGCACAAACAAAGGAGATCTCTGAGGATCTCAGAAAAAGAGTTGTTGTTGCTCATCAGGCTGGAAAAGGTTACCAAACCATCTCTAAAGAGTTTGGACTTCACAAATCCACAGTCAGACAGATTGTGTACAAATGGAGGAAATTCTAGACCGCAGTTACCCTCCCCAGAAGTGGTCGACCAACAAAGCTCACTCCAAAGCAAGACAGAGGTTGCAATGAACCCCAGGATAACTTCTAAGCAACTAAAGGCCTTTCTTACATTGGTTAATGTTGAAGTTCATGAGTCCATCATCAGGAGAACAGTGAACATGGCGTGCATGGCAGGGTTGCAAGGAGAAAGGGCCTGTTTTGCGCCATCTGGGCCAGGACGACTTGCCATCATTGATGGAACAATAAATTCTGAATTATGCCAGCAAATTCTAAAGGAAAATATTAGGACATCTGTACATGAACTAAAATCTAAAGAGAAAGTGGGTCATGCAGCAAGACAACGACCCCAAGCGCACAAGTCATTCTACCAAAAAATGGTTAAACGAGAACAAAGGTAATGTTTTGGAACGGCCGTGTCAAGTCCGGACCTTAATCTAATTAAAATGTTGTGGAAGGACCTGAAGCAAGCAGTTCTTAGGAGAAAACCCACCAACATACTAAAGAATGGGCTAAAATTCCTACAAGTCGTTGTGCAGGACTGATCAGCAGTTACGAAAAACGTTACCTGCAGTTATTGCTTTAAAAAGGGGTCACAACGGATACTGAAAGCAAAGATTCACATACTTTTGCACCTTGCAAATATTTAACACTGGATCTTTTTTTTTCTCAATAACTAAATGACAAAGTATATATTTTTGTCTTGTTTGTTTGATTGGATTCTCTTTGTCAACTTTAAGGACTTGTGTGAAAATCTGATGTTTTGCGTTATATTTATGCAGAAATATAGAAAATTCTAAAGGGTTCACAAACTTTGAAGCAGCACTGTATGTGTACATTAAGTTATTAATGTATGCTTGACTGACTGTGTACATCATCTACATCTACTAATGTTTTGTGTTTCTTGAACAGTGCGTGTCTGGGATATCCGTCCATTTGCACCAAAGGAGAGGTGTGTGAAGATCTTTCAGGGAAATGTCCATAACTTCGAAAAGGTAAGGCCAATTCTCTCTGTATGTTTACAAATGAGATTACCTGCTTAATTTAAAGCTCAGTTGTTTATAAAGAGGTGGATAATTCCCACCGTGCTTGCTATGAAATGCCTTTTTGTAGGCTAGACTTTTAGTCATAGTAAATTATTAGTTTATTCTTTTAATAAACTTTACTGACGCCGAGCTGGAAGTTCACGGCTTGGCCGAAGGGTTTTGTAATTAAAGGTTTTTTGTGTGTTTCAGAATCTTCTCAGATGCTCTTGGTCTCCTGATGGGAGTAAGATTGCAGCTGGTTCTGCTGACAGGTATGGGCGTTTTTGTGTGCTTTATGAAGTGTTTGTACATTATGATTATGTTTAAGATTAATGCGATGTGTTTGTGCTGTAGATTTGTGTATATTTGGGACACAACATCCCGTAGGATCCTTTATAAGCTCCCTGGTCATGCTGGGTCTGTGAATGAGATTGCGTTCCATCCAGAAGAACCAATTGGTAAAAAATATATATATTTTTATTAAAATATTATACTTATCTGGAATTGTAAAAGGAGCACATTCCTCCCATACTGTTTACCCTTTCGCTCCATGTGTAACTCTATTATTTTCTGTCTCCCACAGTTCTCTCTGGATCCAGTGATAAACGGCTCTACATCGGAGAGATTCAATAACTGTGTGTTTGTGTGCGCGAATGCTGTTAATGTGTGTGACTGTGTCTGGATGTGAAGAGGATGGGTTGAGGAGGATATGACTTGGATTCTTGCCATTAGTGTTTGATTTAAAAACAGCGATGACCATTTGGGGGGAAAAATGTTGTATGATTGCTTTTTTTTATGCTTTTAATAAAACTGTTTCTAGAGTGATGTGCACTGTCTTTGTGTAAGAAGATCTATATCCAGTTGATAACTGAAAACTGATGATCCATGTTATCCAGAATGATTTAAGAAATAAAGATAACACTCTAAAGTAAGGTGTCATTTGTTAACATTAGTTAATGTATTAACTAACATGAATGAACAATGAACAATACATTTATTACACTATTCATTAATCTTTGTTAATGTTAGTTAATAAAAATACAATCGTTCATTGTTAGTTCAGTGCATTAACCAATGTTAACAAACACAACTTGAGATTTCAATAATGCATTAGTAAATGCTAAAATTAATATTACCTAAGATTAATAAAAGCTGTAGAAGTATTGTTTTTTAACTAATGTACACTATCAGTCAAAAGTTTTTGAACAGTAAGATTTTTAATGTTTTTTTTAAAGAAGTCTCTTCTGCTCACCAAGCCTGCAAGTCAGCATATTAGAATGATTTCTGAAGGATCATGTGACTGGAGTAATGATGTGGAAAATTTTGCTTTGATCATAGGAATAAACTACATTTTTAAAATATATTCAAATAGAAAGCAGTTATTTTCAATAGTTAAAATATTTCACAATATTACGGCTTTTGCTGTATTTTGGATTCAATAAATGCAGGCTTGGTGAGCAAAGAGACTTATTTTAAAAAAAAAACATTACAAAATCTTACTGTTCAAAAATGTTGTTACTGATGCTAACTAATAAACCTTATTGTAAAGTGTTACCAAAATAAAACATACGCACTTACATTATATACACCTACATACTACATATAATTATATGCATGACAAGATAAACAAAAACATCAGACCATTTTTTTTATATAAAAAAGGGTGTTCATATGGTCAGAAAGTAGCTTAATGACCTAAAATATTTTATCTTAATTTTAACATTTACCTGTTTTTATTTCTTTTTTAAGGGTTCAAATAAAAATCCAGAAAACTTCTTAGAATTTGATGTGGATTGGGCTCCAATATTAACATAAATACATACTTTTAGATTACTTCTGACCTAACTGTTCATCACATTCATTTAAATAGGATAATCTTGTACCAAACTGGTATAGAAATACAAAGAAAATATATTACAGTCAATGTTTGCAACAATATTAAGTGCATTAAACATTATACTACGTCAAAGTTTGCCAAACTGGGGTTAATGAATGAACTGCAAGGCTAATATATAAGCTAATGAATAATTAAAAATAAAATAATTTAATATAATAATGTCAAATAAGTACAATAATAATAATTAAACGATAACAGTCAAAATAAAAATCAAAAAAAGGATATACCTGTTTACCTGCATGTCATGTCAATCAATCAAAGAAGTAGCTAGTCTGATTACAAATGTAGTATGTATGTACAGTAGGTATTTATGTTGTCATCATACACAGGTTAATTTGACGTAATATTAGTTTCAAAATAGCAAGGTTTCCAGGTTGTCCACAGCCGCATGATGATTTTCTTTGTGCTCTATAAAACGCCTCGTGTTGTGCCGAGCGGGCGGCGAGCGTCTCTATGCGGTTGCGCGAGCGGGTTGCAGACTCACACGAGGGTGTCTGATTTCCACCCACAAACCCCGCTCCGCTCACCCTCCCGGTGCCGATGTTGACAAAGAGCCGGAGCAGGAGGATGGTTGCTCAAGCTACAGCGCCAGTCTGAGACCCCTGACGGTAAATCGGATACCGAAAAACGAACACCGGACCTCACTGTAAGTCACAAAGGCTCGCTTTGTGCTGGCTCCAGATTTCATTTGCGTTATTTTCTTACCTCTCGCCCTTACACCCCCCGCTCGCGTTCCGTCTGATGCTTATCATATGATGCTCATTTCTGCCTGTTAAACGCGCTCTCTGACTCTTCCTCTGTTCTTTGTGCTATTTCGGGTTTGTCTGTGCCTGGTACCCGGTACGGAATGAAGGTGTGGCTCGGGTGATTCGGAACCGCAGCGGGGCTGTAGGACGCTTCGGTTAGGACAATTCAGCGGAGGAGGTCCGGTATGACCAGCAGCCATCCGAAAGCATCGACGCACCGAAGCATGTACGCGGCCGGGTGGGCTTCTTGATGTTTTGAACGCTAATCGTGAAGCAAGACCCCGAAGCGCGCTGGACCTCACCGGGGACTCCGCTTTCTCCCGACGCCTCGCGGGGCCCAAGCCGTGCCTCAAGCGGGAGAGCATGGGTCGGTGCGACGGGAGGTGCACGCTGGTGGTCATCTGCTGCCTGCAGCTGGTAAGACAAGCCTGTTAATGTTCATGTTAAATTCAAATCTAGTCTTTCCTAAAAAAAAAAAAAAATAATAATACATATAAAGAGATTGTGTGAGAGGGCGCAGGGGTTCTGATTTGGGAGGGGTGAAGCCAAGGGAGAAGGTGTCCTGGTTCCCATTTCTTATGGGGCCAGTGGAGTAGCCTGTCAAAACTTTTCTCAGGGAAACTTCATGCCCCAGATATGTATGCATATGCATGATTTGTTGGTGTAAGGCACAGACTAGACACATGTGAGGATGAGGGGCCTCCTGAGGAAGGGGCTCTTCTCTCATAGGGCTGTGGGCTGGGGCTCCAGGCAGTTTCCATGGAAACAGCTGCGGCACCGAGCTTTGGGATTGCTCCTGTGTGTGCGGAGACAATATTTTTATTTATTCGCCATTGGCTTAAGTGGGTTTAATGGTCCACTGCAACCTGTACTGCTGATTCAGTGATAACAGGTAGGGCCTCGCAGTCTGAATCCTTTGGTTGTTTTTAGGCTTTTCACATCCACTGATCTTGATAAAACTTTGATTTCCATCCAGAATAAGTCAAAACAAGTAAAAACTTAACTGATTAAAATGTATGTCTAGTCAAAGGTTCAGAATAGTACATTTTTTTTACTGTTTTTGAAAGATGTCTCTTATGCTGAGCAAAGTTGTGTTCATTTAATCAAAAATACAGTAATATTGTGCAAAATTATTACTATTTAAAATAACTATTTTCTATTTGAATATGTTTTGGAATGTAATTTATTCCTGTGATGGCAAAGCTGAAAGCTGAAAGCTTTTCAGCAGCTTCAGTCTTCAGTGTCACATTATCCTTCAGAAATCATTCTAATATACTGATTTGCTGTTTAAGAAACATTTCTTTTTATTATTAATGTTGAAAACTGTTTTGCTGCTTAAAATTTGTGTGAAAATATTTAGCTTTGCCATCACAGAAATTACATTCACAATATTACAGTGTTTTTAAAGTACTTTGTTATTAAATAAAAATTTGCTGCTTAATATTTTTGTGGCAATATTCAGCTTTGTCATCACAGGAATAAATTACATTTTAAAATGTAGTCAAATAGAAAATGCTATTTTAAATTCTAATAATATTTCACGATACTAATGTGTTTTTACAGTATTTTTGTTTATCAAATAAATATTTCCAGCTTAATATTTTTGTGGAAATATTCAGCTTTGCCATCACAGGAATAAATTGCATTTTAAAGTTGAGTCAAATTGAAAAAGGTATTTTAAATTCTAATAATATTTCACAATACTAATGTGTTTTCACAGTATTTTTGCTTATCAAATAAATATTTGCTGCTTAATATTTTTGTGAAAATATTCCGCTTTGCCATCACAGGAATAAATTACATTTTACAATGTAGTCAAACAGAAAATGTTATTTTAAATTCTAATAATATACTGTTTTTTACAGTATTTTTTTATCTAATAAATGTAGTTTGGCAAGCATAAGAGGGTTGGAAGTTTGGCTAAACTAACCCACCAACACAGCCAAGCAGAGCTTGTGGACTCCATCATCAAATTAGCCAAAATATTTAATAAACCCATATGTGAGCGGCAGAGGATGTGCAGTACTTTGTCAATGACGGACACTCAAGTGTACGGAAATCATCTGAGTTTTCTGGCATGTATTCCCTGTGGCTGATGATCCGTCTCTGAAGAATTTTCCATCCTTACTGCTTGTGGTTAATGTGCAGTCGCGTACTGGACCGTTTCTTGGACGGATGCGGCGCGTGTCAGTTTCTGCCAGGAATAGTAGCCAGCAATACCAGACTTTGTGTACCGTTTTCCTGCCAATATAACTTGGGAGTCTACTGCACAAGCTTGTTTTGCCAGTCTAATATTTGCCTAAATAAACCCAGTATAGCTCATTTTGAAGTCTGCAAAGACAAGGGTCGATGAGTATATATGATGTTCTCTGTATTGGTACAAGCTTTTCGTGCACATTTATGCATGCATACATTTTTGTAATGTTGGATGGTTGTATATGTAAACTGTTCTTGGTTTGTTCACAGGTCGCTGCATTACAGAGGCAGGTGTTTGACTTTTTGGGATATCAGTGGGCTCCCATCCTTGCCAATTTCCTCCATATCATGGCTGTCATTTTGGGAGTGTTTGGGACTGTGCAAATCCGTTCCAGATATCTTATACTGGTAGGACAAAAGAGCTGAAAATGTTTCGATATTTGCATTGTCTGTGTTGTCTTATATGCATTCATTTATATTATATTTTTATATGTGCATGTATATGCGTGTCTGTCACTTTTAGTATGCTGTGTGGCTTGTGGTCTGGGTTGGCTGGAACTCTTTCATCATCTGTTTTTACCTGGAAGTTGGTAACCTGTCACAGGTAGGTGATCGGTCCAGACGCTAGTCACTCTGTAAATACACCAAAAAGTCTGATTAAATGTTTGATTTTATGCCTTGTTATGCTTTGATCTTAGACTCATCATAAAATGGCATTCATAAACAATTTTACTTCTGTATTTATGACAGAAAGGACATTTTATTTGATTTTATCAGTTGGGATCCTGCGAAATAGTTTATAGTATGATCCGTAACGATAATAGGGCTTCTTTGTAATCTTTAAATTAAAATTTTCAAAGAGTACAAAGAACACAAGCCATTTTTCTTTGAAAAAACTAAGAGTTTGGATTAAGGGTCAATGAGTTGAGTTCATGATTAGGGGATTTTTGCCTTTTAAATCCTGTTTGCGTTCTCCTGTAGGACAGGGATTTCCTAATGACATTTAACACATCGCTTCATCGTTCCTGGTGGATGGAGAACGGGCCTGGTTGCTTAGTTACTCCAGTGCCTGACTCACCATTGGCTCCTGAGGATCATCATGTGATCACTGTCAGTGGCTGCCTACTGGACTACCAATACATAGAGGTGGTCAGCTCAGCCTTGCAAGTGTTTCTTGCAGTGAGTACTTACGTTGTATCTCTTTTTTTCATTTACAAAAGTACATGCATCTGAATGTTTGGCAGAAAAGAAGGACACCTGAATGGCTCTTCACATGTTTTGTTCTGCGTTTCAGCTCTTTGGATTTGTTTATGCCTGCTATGTTAGTAAAGTCTTCCTGGATGATGAGGACACCTGTAAGTATTTTGGACTGTTAGAACCTGTACGTGAATTACAGTGACATTAAAGTGTTTGAGTTTTCAGTCCTCTCTCTTTGTTGCAGTTGATTTCATTGATGGATTGGGCTCGTATCCTTACCAGCCTCCACAAAAGAGTTCTCACTTACAGCTGCAGCCTCTCTATACGTAAGTACACATAGATTTATTAAATTATGCATTCTCAATTATCAGAACCATTCCTTACTTACAAATGTTACTCTTTCAAAATGTGTAGTCTTTAGAAATGTTTTAAAATATAGTGTGTGAAGATACTATGTTAAAGGATTAGTTCATTCCAGAATTAAAGGAGTTCACCTCCAGAACAAAAATTTACAGATAATTTACTCACCCCTTGTCATCCAAGATGTTCATGTCTTTCTTTCTTCAGTCGTAAAGAAATTATGTTTTTTAAGGAAAACATTTCAGGATTTCTCTCCATATAGTGGACTTCAATGGTGCATGGGATTTTGAACTTCCAAAATGCAGTTTAAGTGCAGTTTCAAAGGGCTCTACATGATTCCAGTCAAGGAAGAAGCGTCTTATCTAGCAAAACAATTGGTAATTTTCTAAAAAAATGTATGTAGGAAGATTTTGAAGTTGGAGAACAAAATGAGATGGGAGTTTTTCAACCTACCCTAACTGTCTTGAACAAGAATACACAGAGTTCATGCAGAGCTAGATAAGACGAGCATTTGAGGTTAAAAAGTCTATAAATTGTAAATTCTTTTTAGAAAATAACAAATTTATTGGCTGGGATCGTTTAGAGCTCTTTGAGGCTGCGTTTAAACTGCATTTTGGAAGTTCAAACTCGTGACCACCATAGAAGTCCATAATATGGAGAGAAATCCTTTTTTCCTTAAAAAACAATTTCTTTACGACTGAAGAAAGAAAGACAAATTTTTGTTCTGGAAGTGAACTTCTCCTTTAAAGGAACACTCCACTTTTTTTTGAAAATGGGCTCATTGTCCTGAGTTAAACTGAGTTAAACAGTTCAGCTTTACCGTTTTCTAATCCATTCAGCCAATCTCTGGGTCTGGCGGTAGCACTTTTAGCATAGCTTAGCATAGATCATTGAATCTGATTAGACCGATAGCATCTCGCTCAAAAATTACCATATATAATGATGATATTTTCCCTATTTAAAACTTAACTCTTCTGTAGTTACATCGTGTACTAAGACTGACGGAAAATGAAAAGTTGCGATTTTCTATGCTGATATGACTAGGAACTATACTCTCATTTTGGCATAATAATCAAGGAACTTTGCTGCCGACTACACGCTCAAAAAAAAAAAAAAAAAAAAAAAAAAAACTACACGGCGTATTAACCGTTAACCGACAAGATTTTTTAAAATTAGAATTTAATTATTTTAGAAAGGATAAGTGTCTGTGACTCGTTAAAATACCAACATTTGTTTACCGGGATTAATTTTACATGCGCAAAAAGCAGCAAACAACAGAACATGAGGATTCACATGGACACGTGGCAACACCTGCAGCGCCTCTGCGAATGGAGAAAAACATTATAAAGCTAGGCTATATTTATATATAATGAATGAATAGGCCTACACGATAAATATTTTTACTTAATAAAACAAACAAACAAACAAACAAACAAACAAAAAAAGTGCAACAAGTAGCTAGCATGCAGAGTTTTGGTACATTTTTGTGCTGCGCGAAAGGAAGACGGCTGAAAGCGGCATCCTATTTTTCTTTATTTTACAAACAGCAAACCGTTTACAGTTTCGATTATCTGTAAAGAGTTGTTTCCCCTGTTAGAAGGAAAAAAAATAAAGTGATTGCGCCGGCGCCGCTGGCGCACACACAATCAGTCAAACATATGGGGAAAAAAAAAAAAAATCACACTGCTTAATCGTTATCAACGTACTGCCGTGATATTATTCCAAACATTTTTTTTAATGTGGATATTGTAATGCGAGAAGTACAAAACCAGGTTTACATAATAAATAATATTTTAGCATTCAAATACATCCTGAATACAGAGACATTGGATTTGTGTCGTGTGTGAGACCCAATGTTAGTTTCAGTTTCGCTTTACCCTAAATGGTTTCGTTTTTGCTTGTCCCCTAGCTTCTTATATTTTTCATTTTTGTTCTTTTCTAAATACTGTTAAATTGAAATTATTTTTGTGGAGTGAGGGGAACTAAAATAGCCTAGCCTATGTTTATAGTGTACTGTAAATATTTCGCGACCTGGTGTCTTTCTGAATGTAATAATAAAATACGACTTAACGTTATAGGCCTACGCGATTTATCTTTTTTCTCTCAAAAATGCAATTTCATTTTACTTTAACCATCCAAAAAACGTTTTAAAATATTTTGATAAATAACTGAAAAAAGACCTTTTAAACCGTTGAACTGATTGTATTAATCGGCCAAATTCTTGGTGAGCACGGCTAGGGTTGTACATCAAGTTCGTGGTATTACCAGTCTTGGCTGGGACGACGGTCTTGCATAATTTGCAGACGACATTGGTCTGACTACGGTCAGACTTATAATATCCAAAAAACTGCCATACTGGCGAGCTGACTTTTCCTCTTTTATTTAAAATTTCCTCGCTCGCTGCGGCACTCATTTTCTGCTTATGAAGAGGAATCCAGCAGACCAGCACGAGACAACGATATGGCGCAAGGAAAGTTGATACCATTACATGATTGGCTGTTAGCGTGTCACTCCCTACGTTGCTAGGTTTCCAGAGAGCGAGTGCCTTTGTTAATGCAACCAAACTTGCTTCACAACCTCTGTTTTCTTCGCCGTACCATGGGTGCAGCAGGCGCAATGATATTACGCAGCGCCTGAAAGTGACCGGCACTAAGTTTATGTAGATGCAGAGTTGCAGCCGGCAGAGTTGACGATTAGCAACTCAGCAAAGTTCCTTGATTATTACACCAAAATGAGAGTATAGTTCCTAGCCATATCGACCTAGAAAATTGCAACTTTTCATTTTTCATCCATCTTTGTACACGATGTAACTACAGAAGAGTCAAGTTTTAAATAGGAAAAATATCGAAACTCTTTGATCATTTTTGAGCGAGATGCTAAAGGTCTAATCGGATTCAGTGATCTATGCTAAGCTATGCTAAAAGTGCTACCGCCAGACCCGGAAATCGGCTGAATGGATTCGAAAACGGTAAAACTCAAGTGTTTAACTCTAGTGGAGTTGGAAAATTAACCTATTTTCAAAAAAAAGTGGAGTGTTCCTTTAAAGGTTCCTGATAATTTACTCACCCACATGTCATCCAAGATGTTCATGTTTTTTTTTTTATTCAGTCAGAAAGAAACTAAGGTTTCTGAGGGGAAACATTCCAGGATTTTTCTCAATATAGTGGACTTAAATGGAGACCAGTGGATTGAAGGTCCAAATTGCAGCTTCAATGCAGCTTAAAATGGCTCTACACAATCACAGCCCAGGAATAAGTGTCTTATCTAGTGACACGATCAGTCATTTTTTTTAAAATAAATAAACATTTAAGTACTTTTTATGCACAAACGCTCATCTTGCACTAGCTCTGCATCCACGACTTGACGGACTACTTAATCACGTTAGAAATGTCACGTGTGATGTAGGCGGAAGTTTACAAAGCAAACATGCAAAGCAAGTCAAACGCCCGTTACAAAAAAAAAAAAAAAGGTAAAACAACGATGTCAGACGATTTTGAAGTTGGAGGACAAAATGAGATGGAGTTTTTTGCCCTACCCTACTTTTTTGAACCAAAGTACACAGATAAAGAACTAAGGCCCAAAGTATACTTTGTTTTTGTATGCGTAAGCTCGCGTATGTGTACAGTCGAACACGTAGCCTTTCAAAGTGTACTCCATTTGATGTTGTGTGCAAACGCAGATTGGTCGACACACACTCTAAACAGCTTCTTCCACTGTCTGCTCTATATGAATTCTCTTATAAGTTATGGCAGATAACAAATATTTTTGAACTCTTTTAAACCAAGGCTGAGCTGTCTCATACCCTCTCGCTCACAAGCGCTTGTCAATGTGTGTCTGTTGTTGTTGCAGTCTCCGCTATTCTGTTGTTGTTCCATCTCTTTAGTTTAGTATTCTACTGTGAGACAGTGGCCTGGGACAGTGTTGCCACCTTGTGGAACAGCTGATTACTGCAAAATAATCTCAATGCGCATGTGCGACGGTTACGAAAATCTGGTGGTGTGCCGACACGCCCAAGTGCTACTCAAAAATAGCCCAATCGCCTTTCGAGGGGGTCCCCCATTAAGAATCGTGTTCCGTGGGGTAAAATACTTGTTTTTGGCAGGGTTCCCCTGGTAAAATTCACATTCCAAGGGGATAAATATCACATTACTGGGGTCACTTCAACCTGCGGACACAGGTGTCAGCCAATCAGATCGCTTTATCGAAGTACTCCTGAACCGTGCATGACTTTTCCAGCGTGATTACGTAATGCATGAAGTCATAGACATCATTTGTGGTTAAAAAGTATATACTTTCTTTTTTTTTTTTTTTTTTTTTTTTTTTTTTTTAATGACCGATCGTTTTGCTAGACAAGACCCTTATTTTTCAGATGGGATCATGCAGAGCCCTTTGAAGCTGAATTGAAACTGCAGTTTGGGCATTCAACCCCATTGATCGCCATTGAAGTCCACTATATGGAGAAAAAACCTGGAATGTTTTCCTCAAATACCTTAATTTCTTTTCATTTGAACTATGAGCATTTAAAAAAAAGTAGTGTGCAATATTGTTGTTACATAATATTGCATGTTTAAAGGCACAATATGTAAGATTTTTTTATTAAAATATCCAAAAACCACTAGAACAGCGTTATATATTTTGCTGACTTGTGTACTTACATTATCCCAAATGTTTCGAAGAATGTTTAAATCCAGAGAAATAAGCAATTTTAACTGCGTTGCCTGCCAGTGACCTCGATTTTCCGGTTTTATTTTGTAGAAAACATGGAAACCCCAAAGACAATTTAATATGTTTTGCATTTTATTAGACAGGTGACAAACGTACAGAGTACCATTATAACAAAACTTTCAACACACTCAAATGTATTTAGTATGATAAAACAGCACTGTTTTTTTCCTACATACGCATGAAAGAGTGTTTTGCTTCCACAACTTTTAGCCCCACGCTGCTTCATACTACAGTGACCTTAATAAGTCTTTAATACATTAGCTCATCCATGAACATGATTTCTGCCTGAGTCCCAGCGGATTGCATCGGCTGTGGGGATGAAGAAAACAACTCCCATGATTCCACACTCAATCACAGCGTCATCAACCTAGGCTTTTGGTTTTTTGTTTGTTTTGAATATGCGGCCTCTAGCCGCGAAAACTTACATATTGTGACTTTAATTCAGTAAATGATGTCCAGGAAATGTATTTTCTTTTGTTCATTTATTTATTAAATTATTTACCAATTTATCGATTGATTGATTTTTTTTTTTTTTTATTTTGTGTAAAAATGCCTTAAGCAATCATTTATTAGTCAAGAAATATGTTAAAAAGAGCTGCTGATAGTACTCGGGACACTGAAATAATAGTGTGTCATTAGTAGTGAGTTCTATGTACGCCACTCATGTTGCCATATATGGTCATTCTGCAGCTGAAAATTTGCATACTGTCCACAGTGTACAAACTATGTCGTGTAAGCATGGTAGCACTTCAAACACAGCCCATTCCTTTAGAAACCTCACTTTGCATCTGTTCATAATTTGTTTTAATATATATACATCTAGGACTGGATAGAAACTGGAGGAAAAACCCACCCTCAGAGGAAAACAACTGCTTATCTCTGAGAGATGAAGTCCTCTGCATCGTGGGAAAAGTTCTACCAGCTTCAACGTTTGTCTTTCTTGAACTTTGTCTCCCTCTACTGGAGAAAATCTATAGTGCAGCACCAGCCAGAGTTCTAGAGAGAGAACAAGCATATGGACAGGACCACAGCAGGATGCTTAAAGCCTCATTGAGACAAGCATTATTAAATAGGACTTGAAGACAGTAACAGATCTTCTGTGTGTGTGCGTGTGTGAGAGTGTGTGTTTGAGCACATAGGCCTTTGTATATGTTTGTGTATTCACAAGGTGGCCAACCTTTGACCCAGGTAATCTTTGAACACATCCCAGAGCTGCCTGTTCAGCTCTTTCTGGTGTGTTTGCGTGTAGGAGAAAGATTGTTTATACTCTGATATAAGACACTATAATGTAATGTGTTAGATGAATGTTTTAGGTTGGGTAGATGTGTATTTGGGGAATGCCGTAGGACTTTGTGCATGTAAAAACTCACGATAGAGGAGTTGTGCCTCTGGGTGGCCCTCATGTGTCTGCGTGCATGAATGTGTGTTTCTGATTGTGTCGATGTACACGGACAACAAGTTTTGATATGTACTTATGCACCTCACGCATAATGTGACTAGCCATAAATGTTTATTTGAACACAAGCTTAGAATGAATGTATGTTAATGTACAATACTTGTTTCAGGAAGGTTGTGTTTGTGTGAGTGAAAGAGAGAGAGAGAGAGAGAGCGAGTGTGGGTGGGTGAGAGAGGGACACACCTGAAGGGTGGGACAGTTGTTCAGCATAATAAACTCTTTCTAGATTATTCTTTGTCTCGGTCACTTAGAAATGCACCTCAGAGGGCTTGTGTGACATAAAACACCACTTTTGTTCTCTCAAATACATATGGATGAGGATAAGAAGCCTCGTTTTCACAAAGCTAAGTGTATAAAACTAGTGCTCCCTAGGGAGAGCTGCGAATCAGATAGGAAGACAATGGACAGACCTGTTTTATCTCATTGAACGTCATTTGAAATAGCTCGCTCGCAGCCAATGTCCTCCTGCTCTTCACACAAAGGCAGTTAAGTAGCTGCTCACATTTCAAACAGCCTGTTATTTCAGAATAAGCGCCGTTTGTAATGAAGAAGTGCATCTTTTTGACTAGCTCATGGCTTGTGTAGCTGTTTGTGGGAGAGAAAAGAAATTAATTATTAATCCCACTGGTAAAATGTGTGACCAAATTTACTTCTAAGCCAAGACACTGTGGACAAAACTTGTTTATTTTTCCCCCCTTCAAGCACTAATCAGTTTTGGACTACTTGCTTTTATAACATTTCTTCCTTAAGAATAGTTGAAAGAAAGCATCCAAAATACACATTTTAATGTTTATTTTAATACAGTTTACAATTTCAATTTTGAAGTTATCCACCTTATTTTCCCTGTAAGAGTGGGTGTGGTAATTAGTACATTTTATGGATTTGGCTTCCGATCCGCGTTTTTAGCTCTACAAAACATCTTGTTTTCCTGTTTGATATTGGAAATTGGTAAGTTATTGTTTTAATGTATTATGTTATTTATGAACACACTGGTTTGTAGTGCAAACAGTTTTACCCGTTTGCATGTTGTTATTCTTCTCGTTATTTTCCTTTAGCGGTTAATGGACCGGAAGTCTTGCCTGTAGGCTTACTTCCGCGTTTAAAAAGAGATTACAAAAATCCTCTCTTTACAAACTGTTTTAACCTGCCAATATGTAGATTATAATAACAGCATAATAATCCCTAAAATGTAATACACATACAACCACAACATTTGATATTTAATTTTTAAAGGGTCTATTATTAACGCATTTTTATCGTGTTAAGATATTTAGGGTTTATAATACACGTGACAGTAATCACATTTTGAACAATGGCTGTTTTATTCACATGAGTAATTTATGAAAGTGAATATGCATTTTTTTGCCTCATGTTTTTTGCAACTTTATTGTGTTTAAAAATAAATGAATAAAAATAATACATAAATAAATAAACCTTGTAACCAAATTTACCATATTTAGTCTGCAACTCACAAAGGCATATATACCCTAATACTGATACAAATACAAATTGTGTTACATACAATATTTAAACCATTTATTATTCGTGTATTATTAACACTGTATTTTAAAGACACGGAGATTATAATTCACGCAAACATGTCGGTTGTCGTTTGATTCACAGTACAATATTGTAGACTTCTGACAATTATTAGTCTATATTTTTTTTAAAGAGTGTGTTTGTTCTGATAACTATTAATAACATAATAAATTTAACTCATTATTATTTACACACCTGACTGCATTTTATTGTTTATCTTATTTTATAAAATCAGGCCAGGTATGATTATTGGCGAATAATACATGTGCTCAGATTGGAAAAAAAAAATATTCAATAGATTAAGTCCAAAACAACAGATACAGCAAACAAGATTAATATATTTCTGCTCTTGTAATGTAAACAAAAAGCCAATACTTCGCTTTCAAAATCCGACGTTGGCTCACTATGTAGGGATGTATGTCACACATTATGAGCGCCTGTAAATCTGAGTACATTGTTGTATGTGTGTCGAGCACAACAAAGGACGACACTCCCCTCTTGGCGCAATGAACCGCACGCGCTCCTTCTCATTCTACCCATGATGCCCCGCGCGCGTCTGCTTGGATCGAGCCGCCATGTTGTCGGTGTGAAAGCTAGGGAGCTGCTGCGAACCGGGGCTGAAATCCGTCACCATCCGCATCCTCCACCTGTGAGTAACCCTCTATTCTGAAACCTACTTTTCATCCGGAACCGTTTTAGCTAATTGCGCGTTTATATTTTGGCGTTATGAGGCGTAACGACTGATTTTGAGGGCTTTGTTGTAAGGCAGTAGCTCCCCCTCCTCTCCCCGGGTCTTCCTCCTGCTGTAGTGCTCTTCCTGTCCAGACGGCCCGGGCCTTTTGTTAACGGGAAGAGGACCTGTAGAATAGCGCAGAGCCGGCTCGCAGACTCAAAGGTACCGGTCAATACGTTTCACACACCCGTTTGTGTCGGTTTCCGTTGGAAACCAGCGTTATTTCACCGTGTAAGCGTCATTAAACCGTTTCATCAAAGCCTTGCCAGACAGTTCCGCCCCTCACCGATTCCCATGTCGTGGATTAATGGGTGACAATTCATATAAACGCGTGTGTTTCGCGACCGTCTGATGTCAACGGGTTCATGTACACCGTTAGTAACAGCGAATGCTCTCCCTCCTCCTCCTGTGGTTTGCTAGTGGGCAAAGGCTCACGTCTTTTGTTACCTGTTTGTGTTATCGTGATGCAAACGCATGCTTTGGTCATGGGCAACCAGTTACGGTTTCTCTCCCCACTTCCGGGAGGTGTGCATACAGCCGCCCGAGCTCAGGAGCGCTTGTTTCCGGGTGTCTCTGGCGCTTGGGCCATGTAATGGCGAACCTGATCAGCCTGCAGGCGACTGTAAAGTAACTTACATGTAATCTGTGAGGACAATGGCTGTGTCTAAAAACTTTTTTTAGCCGTCCTATGCGTCTGCTCACCTCTATGTAGGCAGTTTAATAGCTTGTGAGAGCCAATATGTCAGTATTGAGTACAACCCACTTTTGCAGTGGCCTTGATACTGTAGAGATGGGGGGGGGAGTCTTTAAGAGTTAATCACAATAGCAAAAAAAAGTTTTGAATAAACAAAAAGACAAGACTGTCTGTTAAAAGACTTTACTGAGGGAAAGAATTACAATCCCATCCTAATCCCATGTATTTAAACAATTAAAAACAATGGTGAAATATGGAACCATTAATTTAAAGATTTATTAACCATTTAATGTAAAATATGCATATAGATACACTACCAGATTTGTAATGTTTTTTTTTTAAAAGAATTATCTTCTGCTCACCAAGCCTGCATTTATTTGTTCCAAATTACTGCAAAAGCTGTAATATTGAGGAATATTTTACTATCTAAAATAACTGCTTTCTTTTTGAGTATATTTTAAAATGTAATTTATTCCTGTGATCAAAGCTAAATTTTCTGCAGCTAAATTTTCTTACTCCAGTCTTCAGTGTCACATGATCCTTCAGAAATCATTCTAATTTGCTTGTCTAGAAACATTTATTCTTATTATTATTCTTATTATTTATTATTAATACTTAAGTATGAGTTCAGGATTTTTTTGATGAAAAGAAAGATCCAAACATCAGCCTTTATCTGAATTAAAAAGCTTTTGTAACATTATACACTATACCATTCAAAAGGAAAAAAAAAATAATTTTAAATGATTAAAATTAATACTTTTATTTAGCAAGGATGCTTTAAATTGATTAAAAGTGATTATAAAGACATTTATAATGTTACAAAATATTTCTTTTTCAGATAAATGCTGTTCTTCTGAACTTTCTATTCCACATAGAAACCTGGAAAAATTCTACTCTGCTTTTTTCAACATAATAATAATAATAAATGTTTTTTGAGCTGCAAATCAGAATATTAGAATGATTTATGAAGGATCATGTGACTGGAGTAATGATGCTTAAAATTCAGCTTTAAAATCACAGGAATAAATTTTATTTTAAAATATATTCAAATAAAAAAGTTATTTTAAATAGTAAAAATATTTCTAATTTTTACTGTTTTTGCTGTACTTTAGACCAAATAAATGCAGGCTTGTTGAACAGAAAAGACTTAATTAAAAACAAAAAAAAAAAAAAACAAACATTAAAAATCAAAAACTTTTGACTGGTAGTGTATTTAAGTAATTTGAAAGCATATAGAGGTTGTCTACATGATTTGTTGTACTTCACAGGATTAAGTGTTTTTTTTTTTTTTTTGTGCAGTTTGGTTGTTTGGATTCTCTCTTTTTTTTTTTTTTTCAGAATTCTGGGTAATGTAGTTTCTTGTCAGGGTTTCAGTTGTTAACATGATTATTTATGAAATAATATGTGAAAATACATGCTAATGGCTATAACAAAGTATATAGCATTGATTACCAACCTCGTAGCTCACAGTAGGTTCGCTTTTAATGGTTTAAAAGTTGTTTAAAATCAATTACCTTATTGAAAAAATAAATGGGATTTTTACTTCTGGCTGTTCTGACTGTTACACTCTCTATGAGAGAGTATCAGAGAAAAGAGGTTGTTAGGTTCAATAGACAGGCTAATAAGGAAGCGTCTGATGAATGTGAAGGGGAGTTTAAGTTTGATCCTGTACTTGGGGAATTTCTGTAGCTCTCATGGTGGGATTTTACTTTTCCACTAAGTCACAAGTGTGGGAGTTGAATGTGTTTCTTCCATATGCAGGTGTTGTGAAGCCTAGATTAGTGGTTTTCAACTGGTTTTGCTTCAGAACCCAAATTTGTCTGTGGATAACCTAATATAACCTATTTTATGTAGTCAGAGTCATATTTTCTTTTACCTTGCATGGTTTTGTTTATGTTGTTTGAGAATGAGGGTGTATCACATAACCTGTTGATACGGGTATACATCTCATTTCTACAAAGTAACGGATGACTTTTTCCTTCCAAAATGCTGTCGAATTTGATTGATATCAGCAACACAAGATATAGGAATTATGTTCACATTTTTTTTTTTTTTTTTTTTTTTTTTTATTCGCCTGTTGTCTGTGACACAGACCAGCAACCGAATTTTGGATTGTAACCCTCCAGTTAAAAACTACTGGCTTAGAAGTTGGGAAGTTGGTGCGGTTATAAATGTTGTGCTTAAATCTTATAGACCTTAATGATCCTGATGAAGTCATAAAGCCAACCTGATCTCATGAGAACACATCACTGTTTTACCAGGTGGCGATTTTTATTATGGTTTTGTGCCAATATCATTTTTAGAAGAAACCTAAGCATCCTCCCCTAAATTTAACCTTTAGCAGTGGATAAGCAGATCATACATAAAAGTACAAATAAGTTAGTTTGAATACAAATTAGCTACCAATTTGCCAAAATTGTTGCAAATTGCTATGATTCATTAAGCTGTCCTGTGCTAGGCTTAAACCTGTGTCATGTCACACATAGATTTGACCTGTCACGCCTAATGTGGGACCGTGTTTATTATTTAAAATAGGTGTGGGATGAATATTGTTCTGATGCAAGGAGCCCTCAGGATTTTTAGAGTGCTGTGCACACAGTTATCTCAGTCTGTCTAAACAGTGAGTTGCTTCACCCTGTGTACTAGCTTGATTTGAAGCTCAGGGCATTACTTCATCTATGTGTACAGGATTACACCTAATGGGGATCTTGTGCAGGTGTATAATCTAGCTGCACTGCAATTATAGCATTTGATGTTCCAAGGGACAAATTAGAAAGCAGACTTTTAAAAAATATATGGTAACTGATAGGTAGAGAGCAAAAACAGGGGGTTAAATTTTGTGTATGGAGTGTGTATAGGACATGACCTATATCCAGTGCTTGTATAGTGTAGTTGAGTTTATTTTAAAATAGTTTTTGCATTAAGTTTTATTTATAAAAAAAACTATGGTAGAAGGTATATTTCTTTTTTTTATGTTAGTGATGCTGGCGTCAGTCACTATTTTGTTCATTTTTAATATTTAATTTGATGTTAAATACAAATCTTTAATTATACCTTGTGTGTGAGTTTTAAAACAGGGGCTGAATGAAATAGACTGGAATTTGGCACTGAAAATTGTTTTGCATTTTCATGGGCAGCTGGCACTTTATCCAGGTTGTTTTAAAAATCCAGCCATTCTTTCAAGTCGGATGACTGGTCAGACTTGTCTTAGTCACTGTTTAAGTTGGGAAATTTAAACTGATTGAGGCTTTTGTCCCAGTAAATGATCTCCAAACCAGTTGGTGTGCCAGCTTTCTAAACCTCTGCTACTAATGGGGCTAACGACAAATCTGTGGTGCTTTCAAACAGTTGTCAGGGTTACGTGACACAGTGTCTTTTTAGAATGGAGGTGGTTTGTTCTTAAACTCCTTTTAGGAGTTGACTTTACTGTTGTGTTGCCTCAGTATGCTTTCACTAGCATTGCAATAACTTTCATATTTGTATTATGTATTTTAAATATTTTTACATTCTACATCCAAGTTCTTCTGCTTCCTTCCTTCCAGTGATGAAACCTAGTTTCGTTTCATGCTCAACCACGTGTGTTTGTATGAAAGCTTCAGTACCTAGTGAATATTTCAACTGAGTGAGACACTCAGCTAACTTATGAAAGGTGGTTATGGAATACACTTAATCTCCAAATAAAAAGAGCTCTAAAAGGCTTCCCTCTCTTATTTCCAGAACGATCTCTGTGACATAATTTAGCCCTAGTGCTGCCAACACCTCTGGCACCATTTTAGGGTGAGATTACACCAATCTCAGGATTTTGCTGTTGGGATTAATTTGCTGCTTGTGGTGGCCTGCATCCACATATCTCTCTGAAAGATCGGTTCAGTTTTAGATATGAAAGCAGGAGCAAAACTAATGTGGCCTCTTTTATGTGTTCAAAACTGTGTTTTGGAAACCAGAAATGCTCTTGTTAGTCTTTTTAAGGTATTTATAGCAATAGCATTAAACATGACAATTAATATTTGAAGCTTATCGCAGTTTATTTCTTGCAAATAGTTTCTTTGTCGTCTTTCATTAGGTAAATAAACAGCTGTTAAAATTAGTCATAAAACAAGACCAGTTGTAATTTTATTCATTGAATAACTGTTACATTTAATGGCGGTGTTTAAATGCAAGAAAGATTAATTGATTGGAGCCCGTTTTAACACAACAGCAATTAAGATGTTTATATCCACATGATGTATGATTGCTCATTTAACTCTTAGAAAGTGTCTTTCTTTGTTAATAAGTAGAAATACTGAAATGAGAAAGCAGTGTTTGTCATATTATTGATGGCTGAGAGAAATGGGACAACTGTAATTTCCTTGCAAGCAGAAATAAGGAGAAAACAAGTGAAACTGCCACAAGAGGAACCTTTTTTTTTCCCTCCTTGTTATTGCACATCTTTTGGCAAGGGTTTCTGTGGCAGGAAATTTTTGCAAATAACCCTGTTATCCATGATAAACAGTGGTTATTCACCTACTCAGGACTGAGAATAGTGGTTCAAAATGTGTGTGTGTGTGTGTGTGTGTGTGTATATATATAATTGTTTTTTTTTTTTTTTTTCATTAGAAGTGTTTCCCTTATTTGTCACATGGCCCAAAGAAAATGTTTTTTCCTCTCAGAAAAGCATTGATTACTTTTGTTTGTTTGTTTGTTTGTTTTTTACAGCAAGGTGCATTGACAAAAACAGGCAAATGATTAAATCTCTTTTTTTCTTCTTGGCTGTCTGTGTCAGTTACAAAGAAATGGTGATACTGCTTTAAAGTTGTAATTGTTACGCATTGTATCCTTGATAATTGCAGTAATATAAATACTTTTAATACATGCAGGATTAGTTATGGCTGTTTTAGTAACTTTCTGTGCATCCTCCCCAACATGAAAATAATAAAAGACCAGCTGCAGAATGTTTTACGTAGATGCAATAATTCTAACCTTCATTCCTTTGCTTAATTGTGTACTTAGTGGTATATTTATATAAATTTCTATGGGTTTTCAATTCAGTAGACCAAGTTTACAGTGCTTTTTAATGAACTTTGGAAGCAGTCAGAAGTAAAATGTTTTGTACCTTGATTTAAAACTCTAATTCTTCGTGTCAGCAATTTAGTAAAATGACAGTGTTTCTATTTTTTTTTTTTTTTTTTTTTTCCCCATTCCGCTGGACGCTTTGTAATGCTGTGAATGTGATGAAATATTTATGTTCTCTTTTCAAAGAGCATATTTATCAAGCTGCAAACTGACCTTTTCTCATCAGGAAAATTTGTTCTAGTGGAAATTCCTCCGTTGTTTCGACTCTTGACTTTCCCCTTTATGTAAAAGTCATTCTATGACGATGATATCAGATGCACATTTGAATGAGAATAAAATGAGTCATTTTGACAGGCCCGCTCTGCTTGATTAACTAGAACAACAACCTCTGCTTTCCCCACTGAGCCTCAACAAGTGTGCGCAATGTAGTAATGAGCACTTCCAGTCCAACGCTGACTCTCACACTGATGGATTGAATTGACCTCATTCTAGCCCAGACTGTGTGTCTTCTCTTCTATTGCCCTATATTTTCATGGGTCAGGGATTTTATTTTATGTCTTACTTTACTGGAATCATTCATCTGATTCTGTATCTCTGTCTGATTTGCTCTGCTGTTACTATTCACATCCATAAAGGGTTGATTTCTTTAAAATAAGTGAAGTTGGTTTCTGTTTTGCCATTTGTATTTCTGAGCTTTCTCATTCTCAGCTTGCTTTGAGAGATACAGGTGTGGTAATACGGTAACAGAATACGCTTTAAGCGCACAGCAGTCCCAGATGCCTTTGGGGTTAATAGTGTTTTGTTTGTTCTTGTGTTACAGTCTCTGGTGGAATGAGCGTAGCGTGTGTGTTGAAGAGGAAAGCTGTGCTCTGGCAGGATTCGTTCAGCCCCCACCTGAGACTGCCTCCCCCTGACAGGCCATTACCCAGCATGCCTGTGGTGCTGAGTGCTGCGGGCCACACCCCCCAACCTGGCCCTTCTCCTCAGGCCCCTCCCCCTACGCAGGGAGCGGGACGCTCTCAAGATGACGCCATGGTGGATTACTTCTTCCAACGGCAACATGGCGACCAGCCCGGCTACAACAATTGCAAACACCGCTGGCCGACTGGTGACAACATTCATGCAGACAACCAGGTATAAGTTAGTGACCAGAAAAACACTGTTTTTTTTTTTTTTTTTTACTGGTATGAAATTTTAAATTTATTATAATTGTTTAACTTTTCACACAGGTACGATCAATGGATGAGCTTAACCATGACTTCCAGGCACTTGCGCTGGAGGGCCGAGCAATGGGAGAGGTGAGAGTCCTTCCCTTCTTCATCTTCTGCCTAATGCTTTGCACTTGTCATGTATTTATGTTTTTGTCTGATGTTCCCGCTTTGCAGCAGCTCCTTACTGGAAAGAAGTTTTGGGAAACTGATGATTCAGGGAAAGATGGACCAAAAGGGATCTTTCTGGACCAGTGGAGAGACAGCGCTTGGGGAGCCTCTGGTATGTGTGATTAAGATGCAATAATTGTATTTTACATATTTAGTACTTTTTAGTATTTTTTATTTTATTTTTTTTTTTCCTAACATCCCTTTATTTATTTATTTTTTAAATCTCTAGATCACTCAGTGTCCCAGCCAATCATGGTGCAGCGCCGACCAGGCCAGGGCTTCCATGGTGTCGGAGAGGCTGGATCTGTGCTGTCGCCACGTTCTGAGAGTGGTGGATTAGGTGTCTCCATGGTGGAGTATGTTCTTAGCTCCTCTCCTGCTGAGAAAATGGACTCGTGTCTGCGCAAAGGAGCCTTTGTGAGTCACTTTCATCTTTAAAATATTCCCTTTAATTTTTTTAATTAAGATTCTGTTTAAGAAATAGCTCACCTAAAACTGAAAATTCATTATACCCTTATGTTATTCCAAACTTTAAAAACTCATTTTGCGATAGGGCTGCCCTCAACTAAAGATTTTTCTGGTCGACTAGTAGTCGTTCATTTTAAGCATTAGTCGACTATTAGTTGCACATTTATTAATAAACTATATAAATCATAATAATGAGCCTTTAGTTGCCTACATAGCCTAATAAGCACTCAAGTGCACACAAAAAAGCTTGCCACACTGCACCAGCAGATATACACATTATGAATGTGTCAGGGAAAAACACAGCGTTCTCACAGGTCCTTGAAATCCTTCAAAGTTTCTGAATCTGAAAAAAAATTCAAGGCCCTGGAAAGTTTTTGAAAATAAACATACATAGATACAGGTCCTTGAAAGTGCTTGAATTTATTATGTGCAAGAAGTTTTCTGAAAAAACTTCCATATTATTCCCTCCAGTCTGCTAATGTGTTATTTTGCCAACACTTCGTGGCCTATGCATACTAGCTTGCTTGATTTACGTGTTTTTTTTTTGTTTTTTTGTTTTTTTACGTTTTTAACTTAACGTTACATGAGCCTAAGCTCTTTCAGTAAAAATTCATGCCAAAGTTAATATCAGATCATTTTAGAATACAGTAAAGGATGTACTGAATATTTTTTCAGTTTTATGCAAAACAGAAATACAACAAAGATTATCAGATCTCTGTCATATGGCCAAAAATAAATGCAAAAAAAAGCCTTTTTGCATGGTTGTTTGACACATGAAAACTGTATCAATGTATTTTACAAGGTAACACGATGTAACCTTGCTCTCACTTGAAATGTGTCCCCACATCAAGTCCTTGAATTTGAGGGTATTAGACCTGGAAAGTCCCTGAAAGGTCATTGAATTTGAAGTTAACCAAGGTGTGGGAACCCTGAAACAGCAAGGAGACTACATTAACGTTTTATTAATTTATTGATAAACTTTATCGTCTTAAGAGATAAAGTCGGCAACAGTGACTCATCATTTCCGCAGTAGTGATGAGCCTGCATCCATGTTTCATATGGATTACATGATCGGAGAATATTTGTTTTCCATTTGAATTGGTTAATTTAAAAGTAGACATTATACTCTATAGATATTTTTTTTTCTTGTCTATTAGGCAAGTATACACAGAGTTTCAAAGTTCCGCTCAAGTTCACAGTGACCGAGACAGCAGAAAGCGCATCCTATTTACTTTATTAATTTACAAAAACACGACGTTTCGTTGTTATTCTGAGTGCACACAAATAAATGTAGTCTTTACAAATTTGAAAGATGTATTACTTGTATCACCAAAAATGAGCAAGTGATCGCACTGGCGCCTCCATCTGTCATGCAGTGAGTGCGTTACTGTTCAGCTTCCACACTCTGTAGTGGCTACTACTTGCATATGTTGCTACTACTTACTGGATGTACTATATTACCACATAGACCAGCTGTTAACAATCTGTCCGCCACTTCCTGTGGAATTTATTTTTTTCTGCAACTAATAAAATTTTGGTTGACTAAGCCTCTTCTTGCTGACTAATGGTTAGTCAACTATTAGGAGGCAGCCCTAGTTTGTGACAACATGAGGGCGAGTGAATATTGGCCGATTTTTTTTTTTTTTGAATGAACTATTTCTTTAGTATCTAAAGTCCTTATTTCTGCTTCATTCTCCCTTTCTGTTTCTCTTAGGGTCCAAGAGATTCAGAGGCAGATGACCCTGAGAAAAGGGTAGAGCAAAAACCCAAAACAACCTTTGACCCTGAGCGGAAGGAACTTAAGGAGTCAGAGCCAGATGTTTTGGATAACCCCAATGGACTGCCCAATCAGAATGGACTTGATGTTGACGTTAAGGATTTTAGGTACATACCGTCAAAAAAGTGTCAGTGTTGTAATTGAAACTTAATTTTAAATTATAAGTTGATGCTAAAAAAAAGTTAATAGGCAGAAGTGGTGTACTACAAATTAAAACGAGATCCAATTAAAAGCATCAGAGTAGCATCGCTTCACTAAACTTCATTAAAAAGGCAGAGGCATATCAAAAACAGGCAAAGTGACAACTTAATATTATTCAACATATCTAGCTTTTTACAAAAAAATATTCAGGTGTAACCCCCTTTGTAATCATTAACATTTTTATAAGTGTTACACTAGTTATTCCCAAACACTGATCAGACTTTTAAAATATTACAAAATATTTCAATTTTAAGTAAATGCTGTCCTCTTGAAAGTTATGTTTGCCAAAGAATCCTGAAAAAATGTATCAGAAATTTTACTAAAAATATTAAGCAGCTTTCTGATTTCTGAAGGATCAAGTGACATTGAAAACTGAAGTAATGGTTGCTGAAAATTCAGCTTTTCCATCCCAGGAATAAATTAAAATTTAAATCAATATATTAATATAAACCGTTATTATAAATTATAATAATAATCCACAATATTACTGTTTTTATTTTGAAGTAAATTCAGCCTTGATTGAATATAAGAGACTTCTTTCAAAAATAATATAATTATATCGACTCCAAACTTTTAAAAGTTCTCTTTGTGTGGCTTTACGTATGTCTACTTTCATTATTTCTAAAATGTATTGAAGACGAACCTCTCTTTTGTTTCTACCCCAGCCGTACTCCTGGCAACTGCCCTCCGACTGGTCCAGAGGTGGAGTTGGGTGGACCGGAACTGGCTGGAGGTGCAGGGCCAAAACCAGCAGAGGAGTTCTCAAATGTTGAAACCCAAAATGTGACCCTGGACCCCATGGAATCTGTTTCCATGGAGACTTTACAGTTTGCAGATTACACTGGAGGCCAGCTGCCTCTTGACTCCACAGCTGCCACTGTCGGCCTGTTTGACTACAACTCCCCTCAGCAGGTAAATATCTGATGCTGCTAGCACTTTGAACATTCAAGACTGTAATTAGAGTAGGGTAATAATAATAATCATAATAAAAAAAGCATGTGTCTTTTTATAAATATTTGTATTGAGTTAATTGCTATCACAGGCCACACATGTGAAGGCTAACTTTGAAAAGCCTTTATTTGAAGTAATCTGCCACAATACCGTTCAGCCTCTTTGGAAGTTATTCTGGAAAAGTAATTACTAGGCACATTTGCATGTGCTTCTAAAGCCTTGCATTTATGAATGTAAACAAATGCAAATGTGTGGTATAAATTTCATGCCTGATAAAAGCAACCTGTATTGCAGCTGTTCCAGAGGCCCAGCGCTCTGGCTGTGCAGCAGCTCACCGCAGCCCAGCAGCAGCAGTATGCTCTCGCCGCAGCCCAACAACCACACATCGGTGAGTTTGACTGTTGGTACGAGTGTCCAGACTTGGTAGACAAAAGTTCAAGTGTTTTATTTAATGTTGTTTCTTGTTGGTTGTGTGTTAGGTTTGGCTCCAGCTGCATTTGTACCGAATCCGTACATCATCAGCGCTGCTCCCCCCGGCACTGATCCATATGCTGCCGGTCTCGCTGCTGCCGCCACTCTAGGTGAGAGCTCACGGTTGAAATTTGAGATTGATATGCAAGATGTACAGTTTGATTCTCAAGATCAGAGGTTGCGCTAGACGTTAACATTGTCCGCCATTTTGACATAGAACATAGTGTGTCTTCCTTCCAGTAAATAGCAATAGGCTAAGTTTTGTGTTACTTTTGATATAAAACACAGTCTCAGATTTCAAATTCTGTCCATTTCATTAGGAAATTCAAGCAGTAAATAGCATTTTGGTGCTCTTTAATGTGGCATGATAGATCATTGTAGCTTCTGTGTACTCACCTGTGCGTAATCAAACGCATAAAAAAACATTCAGGACAGATTTGTATTCGAGCGCACTCGCCACCAACTGGACAGAGGTGGGAATTATGGCTACAATTTTACAATAGATCACCCTCAGTGTAATCTGTCAAAATGACGGACAGCCTTCAGATTTTTCCATCACTGATTTAAAAAAAAAATAGAATTTTATTAAAATAAAATAAAATTCTGTCAATGACAGACAGTTTTCGGTTAACGCAACCTCTGTTCAAGATATATCTCTAGCATGAGTATAAAATGATGTAATTATAAATTATAAATCAGTGGTGTCAAACTCAGTTCCTGGAGGGCCGCAGCCCTGCAGAGTTTTGTTCCAACCTTGCTCCAACACACATACTATGCAGTTTTCATTTAAGCCTGAAGGACTTGATTAGTTGGATATGGTGTTTTTAATTAGGGTTGCATCTAAACTCTGTAGGGCTGCGGCCCTCCAGGACCGGAGTTTGACACCCCTGTTATAAAGGATGTTAATGAGAATAATGAATTTTCTCACCCTCATGTCATCCAAGATGTTCCTGTATGTCTGTCTGTCTGTTTGTCTGTCTGTCTATTGAAAAGAAATTAATTTTTGAGGGAAAACATTCCAAGATTTTTCTCCATATAGTGAACTTCAATGGTGGCCAACAGGTTGAAGGTCCAACAGGTTTTAATGCAGCTTTAAAGGACACTATATGACCCAAGCCAAAGAATAAGGAAATATCTAGGAAAATAATCAGCCATTTTCTAAAATAAAATACAAATTTATTAATTAGTTTTTTAATGGTTAATTTTTCGGAAATTCTCGTTTTGCACTGCCTCGAATTACACGCATTATGTAGTTGCATGCAAAGAAAGTCAAACTCTCTTTACAAAAAAAGGTAAAACTGAAATGTCTGACAATTTTGAAGTTGGAGGAGAAAACGGGATGGAGTGTTTTGCCTTATCTTATCCTTTTTGAACCAAAATACAAATACTTTTGGACCTTCAACCCACTGATTCCAATTTAAGTCCACTATATGGAGAAAAATCCTTGAATGTTTTCCTCAAAACCTTAATTTTTTTCGACTGAAGAAAGACAGACATGAAGTTAACTAATACTTAAAGTATTTCTGCTTGCCTAATAAATAAATGACATGTTATTACAAAACAGAAAACAACCAGCCTAAGCAACAAGGAAAAACACTAACAATATTAAAAAATTTATATTCTACAGTTGACCAATCAGTCATCCTGGCTGAATAAAATCATTTCTTTAAAAAAACAAACTCTTACTGACCCCAGACGTTTGAATAGAAATATAAATGCATATTAAATGTCTACCAAAGCCATATTCACTATGCAAATATTTGAAAGTGGCATGATAATGAAAGTGTCTTAGTGCAGCTGATGTTTTTGTACTTGTATGATAACAGTACAGAAATGTAGACTGCATTCGATTGCGTTTCTGTGGCAGAATTGGTCTGTTGCTAAAGGGTTCACTGCTGAGCAGTCACAGTCTGGAGTGGATGAGAAGTGTTGCTCATGATGGCTGAGGGTTTGGACTACGTCCTCCAGGGGCTTGAGATTTAGCTCTAGGATTGAGGCAGTCTGCTTGATTAAGCCTCACACACACACAAGCACACACCTGCTTTGATGCTCCTAAAGCAGAGTACAAAGGCAAAGGAAATGGCTGCCGACTCTGCGTCCCGTGTACATCAAAGCTCCTGAGCCTCCTCCGAAAACAGTGTGCTTTGGCCCTTCATCTGAGAGATGACGTGTGTGTTTGTGTCTTTCAGGTCCAGCGGTGATGCCCCCTCAGTACTATGGTGTGACTCCATGGGGCGTGTATCCTGCCAACCTATTCCAGCAGCAGGCTGCCACCCCCTCCAACTCGGCCAACCAGCAGCCTACAGCACAGACCCAGCAGAACCAACAGCAGGTATGAGTTCAGCCAACCAGACCACTCATGTAGGGAACACGCAACATGCATACATTAAACTCATCCACCAATCTTTGCTCTTTGTTTGCCCCAGGTGATGCGTGCAGGTGGGAACCAACGACCTCTGACTCCCAGTCAAGGACAGCAGGGTCAGCAGACAGAGCAGCTTGTAGCAGCAGCAGCTGTGAATTCCGCCTTGGCATTTGGGCAGGGTCTGGCAGCAGGCGTACCTGGTAAAGGACTCTTTATTATATCTGTTAAAGGGGTGTTCACACTGAAGCAGATATGTTTTAATAAAAGTTGTGATTTGAGGTAATTGATACGGTTGCCAACGTAACACATCAAGTTTAACCTCATAAACATAGATGACCCAGAAATATCGTTGGTTTCTTGGCCTGAAAAGTAATGGAAAGATATAACATTCTAAATAGCCAAATTTCAGATGTGAATATACACTACAGTTGTGTTTGGGTTAAATTGATTAAAAGTGACAGATTACTTAAGAAATTGTAGAAATTGTTTCCACAAAATATTAAAGAAATAGTAAAAAAAAAAAAAAAAATGAAAATTCTGTCATTAATTACTCACCCTCATGTCATTCCAAACTGAAAGAACTTTGTTCATCTTTAAACAGAAATGTGACCCCGGACCACAAAACCTTAAAAGTCTTAAGTAGCACGGGTATGTTTGTAGCTAGGGGTGTAACGGTATGGTTCGGTTTGATACAATACGACACAGAGGTGTCCCATTTTGTTTTTGTCAATTCCATCAATTGACGCCGAATTGACGCTAATTCGGCATTTACAAGCTATTTAAAAGCTAATAAAAGCGAGGAAAAGATGGAAAACTCTGACGAACTACCTCATTGTCACACCCTACTAGAGTAGTGTATTTTTCTTTGGGAATCGGAGGGGCAGACATCACGTTGCCTGTTATGTCATTTGGGCTGCCTTGTTGAGCACAGTGGCACTGAGAACATTATATTTCACACACTGTAAGCTCTTTTATATTTCAAATGTAATGGAATTTTCTTTCAACGAATCGTTCGGTTTGTAATGCATACCGTACCAAACAGTTTAATATGTATACGTGTATAGTTACACCCCTATTTGTAGCCACAAAAATGCATTGTATGTGTCAAAATTATAGATTTTTTTTCTTTTGTGCCAAAAATAATTAGGGTATTAAGTAAAGATCATGTTCAGTGAATATATTTTGTAAATTTCTTACTGTAAATATATCTAAACTGAATTTCTGATTAGTAATATGCATTGCTAAGAACTTAATTTGGACAAGGCGATTTTCTCAACATTGTGTTTGATTTTCAAACAGTCATATCTCGAACAAATATTGTCCTATCCTAACAAACCATACATCAATGGAAAGCTTATATGACTGGTTTTATGGTTCAGGGTTTCACAAATTAAGATATTTTTGATAAAAATCTGAGAGCTTTCTAATGCTGCATTGACAGCAATGCAGCTACCATGTTCAAGGCCCAGAAAGGTGGTAAGAACATAGTTAAAACAGTCCACGTGTGTCTGTGCTGATAACCTTGTGGGCAGTGTGCCGAGATAAGCCACAGTTGCGCTTCGGATGTCCCGAGACAAAATTTTCATTTTGCAGAACTATCTCTTTAAGCAGCACAACTGTTTTCAACATGAAAATAACAACAAATGTTTCCTGAACATGAAATCGCAATATTAGAATGATTTGCTGTCTGTGTGAACGCCCTTTAACAAGAAACGAACAAGAAAGTAAACTAGAATGATATCTAATGAAGATATGTTTGTTATATTCCAGGTTATCCTGTGTTGGCTCCAGCTGCATATTATGACCAGACAGGTGCACTTGTGGTGAATACAGGTGCTCGTGGTGGCCCAGTTCGACTTATGGCCCCTGCATCGGTTATCATCAGCCCATCAGCAGCAGGTACACATTTGAAAATGGCAAATCAAGGTTGCACAGTCAACAACCAGCATTATAAGGGTCATGAACTGCCTTTTTATTATTTTGTACTGTTCTCTGGGGTCCCCTTATAATGTTATCAAGATTCTTACATCAAAAAACATCTTGATTTAGAAGTAATGGGCTTTTTTTCTGTCCTGTTTTTAACCCGCCATCAGAACGCTCTGTTTGAATAAACATAGTGATTGTATACTCATAAGTAAACGCCCTCTGATGTGATTAGCTAACAGTTGTGTATGTTTGACAGTCTACGTCCTTCATAGATGGACCCTGCTTTGATTTAGGTTAAAAATGCAAAAATACTCAGTACATATTAAATGATCTGTAATAACAGACAAAGCAATAGTGACCACACAGTTATGTGGTGTGACATTACTGTTGGATCCAATATAGTCTGCACAGCATGGTCTTTTAATTTCAGTCCCTGAAAATCGTGAGTTCTGAAATTTGCAGAACAATGACCTCTTATATGTAAAATATAAAGGGGATTTTTATTTCTCAGTTCATGGCTTCTTTAAACATTTTCAATATGTTGAATTGTATTTTAATATAATTTTCTCTTTTTTAAAAACAGTGGCTGCTGCTGCTGCCTCAGCAGGTGGAGCTAATGCCGGCCTCGGTGGTGGAGCAAGCGGTGCGTTCCGTGCATTGAGTTCCCAGCAGGCTCCTGGGCAGCAAGGGAGCGGGGCTTTGGGAGGAAGCTCTTTTTATGGGAGCGGCTCCCCAAGCTCCTCTTCACAAAGCTCTTCGCTATTTTCACAAGGCTCTGCTCAGCCAGGAAACACCTCTCTTGGATTCAATGCCAACCCATCATCTTCTCTGGGAGCCACGCTTGGAGCAGCACTCGGGGGTTTTGGCACAGCAGGTATTGTGATCTCAAGTTGAAAATAAAACTATTTACTATTGCCCAGAAGTGACCCTTTCTGCTTTTTAAATGCCCATTCCTGGTAGTGATGCATCAAAATCGGCTGGCAAAGATTAGGAGGGTGGAAATCATTAAGTGAAATGTAATTGATGTTTAATTAGCGCTTCTTCAATGGAAGTTGATGTAAATACTGCCTTTTGTGTAATTTAAATGCCTATATATTTTTTTTATTTGAGTGTTCACTATTAAATATAAACTTAATTTATTTCTGATTTTAAAAAATAAATTAAATTAAATTGGTAAAACCTTTCGGTCTTGCATCAGCATGTCAGAAATATTCCATAATATTATATAAAATTTTTCATTATAATGAAACAGCTTGCTTTTTCTGAAAAGTTGTTTCATAGGCAATGTTGCCAAGGCTGCTCATGAGTCACATTACATAAATAGTTTGTGAATGTTGTTTGATGTTTGCATTTAATGCAATGGGGAAAAGAATGATTTGCATTTAATGATTGGTTTAGTTTGATTCCTGTTTAATTTTTCTATATGCTTTTGTTTTGCAGTGGCTAATTCCAGTTCCAGTGGGTCCCGTCGAGATTCTCTGACGGGTAGCTCTGATCTGTACAAGCGCACACCCAGTAGCCTCACCCCTATTGGCCATGGGGGCTTTTACAATGGCCTCAGCTTTAGCTCCTCCCCTGGCCCAGTTGGCATGCCTCTTCCAAACCAAGGCCCCTCCCACTCTCTCACCCCGCCACCCTCGCTCTCGACTCATGGATCTTCAAGCAGTCTTAACCTTGGTGAATACAACACATACATTGCAGTTATCTTTTCATCAGATATCTTTAATAAATTGAATCTAACGGATGCCCAATTCTGGCTCCCTCCCCCTTAGGTGGACTGACCAATGGCAGTGGGCGATTCATCTCTGCGGCTCCAGGAGCAGAGGCGAAGTACCGCAGTGCCACCACCGGCTCGTCTCTCTTCAGTCCTAGCAGCCAGCTCTTCCCGTCATCACGGCTACGCTACGGCATGTCTGACGTGATGCCATCGGGGCGCAGCCGTCTGCTTGAGGACTTCAGAAACAACCGTTACCCCAACCTGCAGCTGAGAGAAATCGCAGGACACGTCATGGAGTTCTCTCAGGACCAGCATGGCTCCAGGTAATGCAGATGTCTGTTACAGCTCGCAAATGATAGGAAGTCAGTACTCAATGTGAATAATAGTTGGAATAATAAATAACATGTCCAAAACCAATTGGATTGTGTGCAGGTTTATCCAGCTGAAACTGGAGAGAGCAAGTCCTGCAGAACGTCAGTTGGTCTTCAATGAGATACTCCAGGCAGCCTACCAACTCATGGTTGATGTCTTTGGAAATTATGTCATCCAGAAGTTTTTTGAGGTAAGACCGAAGGTCTTCTGTTGATACATGCATCGTTTTTGGTGTCCGATGAACCACACAGTTTCTCGCAGGAGGATAGAGGTTGCAGGTTCAGACTTGAACCTGATTTATTTGGTACTGCATTGTGCAAGTGAAGTCAGTGCTTTGTGCGATACAGGTTGTTTCAAAGCAAGAAAATGGCAGTGGCAGTGTTACAAAGTTCATCAGTTTGGTTTATTAAGTGTACCTGATGTCAATTAAGAAGAGAAGCAACTGCTAAAAGCTGTTTATGTGTTTAGTTTGGCAGTCTGGATCAGAAGTTGGCGCTGGCTGAGCGAATCCGTGGCCATGTTTTATCCCTGGCGCTGCAGATGTATGGCTGCAGAGTGATTCAAAAAGCTCTGGAATTTATCCCTTCAGACCAACAAGTCATTGTAAGTTTATGAATACTCATTTTATAATTGTTCACATTGCCTAGGTAAAGTTACACAAGGTGTATGAATTGAATCTAATTCCTTTGTGTCTTTTTCAGAATGAGATGGTTCGGGAGCTTGATGGGCATGTGTTAAAATGCGTGAAGGATCAAAATGGCAATCATGTGGTGCAGAAGTGCATTGAGTGTGTCCAGCCTCATGCTCTCCAGTTCATCATTGATGCTTTCAAAGGACAGGTGTGTCTCTATTGAACCGTGTGAAACGCTGTATGTTTGAATAGAAGGGTTTGAGGTATGTGGGTACCATGGGAACCTTTGTGATTTATTTATGGAGGGCCTGATTTTTGAAGTGCAGTGCAGTTTTAAGAAGCGCACTGTAACAAATGAAAAAAGCTAAAAGTTATCATATTTGTGGAAATGTAATAATGGAATAGTATAAAAAAGACATTTGCTTAAAAGATAAGAAAGCTTGATTTGATACTAAGGGTGTGTGATGATCACAAAAAAAAATCTCTATTTTCTGAAATTTTCTGATTTTTATTTATTTTATTTTTGTTATGGGTAATCTTTATCATCTTTTATGTCAAATTCTTAAATTTAATCAATACATCTAAATAGTAAGACACCGTAGGGCTTATACCAATCAAATGAAATTAAATCAATATCAACAAAATTTGTTTGCAGTGCAGTCTGTATTTACACAGACTTTGCAATTAACCTGCAGTTACAAATGCAAATGCACGAAGTTCAATAGTGATATTTGAAATGATTTTTGGAAAAAAGGGAAAATATACTTTAAACAAAAAGCTAAAATCGTTAGTTAGTGGCAGCAAATCACTGCATGAGTGAGTCATTGATTCATTTATTCAACTGCTTCATTTAAACGGCTGATTGATTCAGTAATTAAACACTGTCGTGTGTTGCTCAGACTCAAAACAGTTCTGCTGTAGCTTTGTTTGGAACTATTTTTGACAGAGCAAAAACGGGAACTTGTGCTTAAAATGCAAGTCACTTAATGTTAACTTCTTACACACTGAACTGTTTTACTAAATCAATATCACATTTGCATTTGTATTGATATGTGGAGAAAAAAAACAGTACTCTTTGTGTGACAGTGATAGGGCTGCCCTCGACTAAAGATTTTTCTGGTCAACTAGTAGTCGTTCATTTTAAGCATTAGTTGATTATTAGTTGCACGTTTAATAATAAACCGAATAATTCATAATAATGAGCCTTTAATTGCATGCATAGCCTAATAAGTGCTCAAGCGCACCCAAAAAAAAAAGCTTGCCACAGTGCACACGTAGATGTAATCATTATGAATTAGGCAGAGAAAACAGCAAGGAGACTGCACTACCGTTTTAATAATTTCTTGATAAACCAGTGCTCTTTTTGTTTTTGGCTTAAGAGATAAAGTTGGTGACACTGACTCGTTATCTCTGCAGTAGTGATGCGCCTGTATGCATGTTTCATACGGATTACATAATCTGTATGAAACGCGCATACTAATTTTCTGTTTGAATTGGTTCGTTTAAAAGTAGACTTTTCAGGAAGTTTCGAAGTTTTGCGCTCAAGCTCACAGAGACTGCAGGATGTGCGACCACAGATCCTGTTTGCTTCAATAATTTTACGAAAGCGCAATGTTTTGTTGTTATTCTGAGTGTACACAAATAAACGTCTTTACAGATTTGAAAGACGTATGACCAAAAATGAAGTATTTTAAGTGACCGCACCGGCGCCTCCATCTGTTGTGCAGTGAGCGTGCTACCGTTCATCTTCCACACGCCACACAGACACTTCAATAGCACACATTTTTCTAGGTTAACACATTTTTTTAGGTGAAAAGCCATATTTGAGGTCTATGAATGCTAGGTGAGCATTTGGATGTCCTACCGGATGTACTAAATTACCACACAGACCAGCCGTTAACAATCTGTCTGTTACGGACTGTGAGATTTTTGCCACTTCCTGTGTATTTTATTTTTTAACTAAGCAACTAATAAAATTTTGGTCAACTAACGGTTAGTCAACTATTAGTGGGGAGCCCTAGACAGTGATATTAACTATCAGATGATATAACTATAAAAGACACATAAAGGTCATACAGAGGAATTTTGTATATATATTATATATAACTGCAGTCTTGTCAAATTCAGTGTTTCCTCTTCAGTGGACCACACTGGCCAAAATGGCTGCAACAGTAAATAAGTAGTCTGTAGGCCCCATGTTCTTATCTACAATGAGCCCTGGGGACCGAATAGTCTACTAACATGCATTTTTTTACAAAAAACCTGCTTTATCATCCAGTCATGGTTCTGGAACGGAATGTATTTAAAACCTTTGTCTCTTGTGTCTATGTTTAACTAATAACTCTGTGTGTCATGCAGGTGTTTGCTCTGTCCACACACCCATATGGTTGTCGGGTGATCCAGCGTATTCTGGAGCACTGCCTGCCTGAGCAGACTCTACCAATACTGGAGGAAATACATCAACACACCGAACAGCTGGTCCAGGTAATTTATGAAGCTGTCTCTATCTGTACTGACCCAGGGTCATATCCATTCCTTTTATCAAAACCTCTCTTTTTTTCCCCTCTGTTTTCCCATATAGGATCAGTATGGGAATTATGTAATTCAGCACGTGTTGGAGCATGGCCGCGCAGAGGACAAAAGCAAGATTGTATCTGAAATCCGTGGAAATGTTTTGGGGCTCAGCCAGCATAAGTTTGCCAGGTGCGCACAAAGCATTTAGGCATACGCGATAAAGACACAAAAGAAGAGGAGTCTTATTCATGTTTTTTTTTTTTTTTTTTTTTTTTGTGCCTGTGTGTGTGGTTAATTTTTCAGTAACGTGGTGGAGAAGTGCGTGACCCACTCGTTGCGTGCCGAGAGGGCGATGCTGATCGATGAGGTGTGCAGTATGGCAGACGGGCCCCACAGTGCCTTATACACCATGATGAAGGACCAGTACGCCAACTACGTTGTGCAGAAGATGATCGATGTGGCTGAGCCGACACAACGCAAGATTGTAATGCACAAGGTGCTGGATTTTTTTCGCTATCAGTGATTCTTCTTTTCATGCTCGTGCCAATTGTGACTTGAACAATGAATGTTGGTTGTTTTTTTGTTTTTTTTTTTTTGTGTAGATCCGGCCCCATATTGCGACGCTGAGGAAGTACACGTACGGAAAGCACATCTTGGCCAAGCTGGAGAAGTACTACATGAAGAACGGAGTCGACCTCGGCCCACTCTGTGCACCCCCTAATGGCATCATGTAAACCTTCCCATAACTCCTTTCGGATGGCCATCTGTGTGCACACGTGCGTGTGAGCGTGTTTGTCCACACCCGACGACGTAGAGGGAGGTTGGGGTGGAATCGCCGAAACCTTCCCCTCATCGCTGAATCATCCCCGGGTTGTTGTGACCTCTTTATTATTATGATTTTTTTTTTAAATTTAGTTTTTCCTCTCCCTTTTAGCGTTTCCTCCCGTTTTCACTCTACTACCTAAATGATGGTCCTTTTTTGGTCCTGTATGAAATGAGAGAATATTTGATTTATCCCACGTTCGATCATGTAGGCTTGCGCAAACACACTTTATTGCTTCGCGACACCTTTCTAACGCGCATATTCTTTCATAACGCATACACGCACATTATCGCTAACACTTGATTGCTAACACGCAGACATTTAGCATGGGAGACGTTTTTGGTCTTGCTTCTATAAACTATTTAGTGCATACTTGGTGTAGACCTTTGCATATATATATAAATATATATATAAAACTTTGTAGTTTTTCTGGTTTTTGATGTCCAATCTGTATCTATAATCTTCCCCTGTAGTGAATACATACTTCTGATTGTATAATTGTACATTTGTAAACCTTCGCTAATGTAAATGTGGACTCGCTTCTACAGCCCTTTTTTGGTATGAGGAGAAAAAGAAAAAAACGACAAAATGGAAAAAAGAAAAATCTTGTGCATTTCAGTGTAAATTCTCACCTCTTTGGTTGTGGTTTCTGAGTTATGAGTTGTTATATATTGTAAATTGTAATATCAGATTTTTTTTGTTGGTTTTGAAGCCCTTTGAATTATTACTGCATAGATGTACAAAGAACAGAGAAAAGTGCGCACTCTGCTTTTAGCCATTCACCAGCCACCTCTTTTTCACCTCCACTCATCCCTTTCTTTTTTTAAGATCTTTTATAGTCCCTCCCTCGCTCCGGGGCGGGTAGCAGCAAGCGCGTTTGTGTGTATGTGTGTGACGCGCTCCACCGCCCCGGGTCAGAGTCGGAGGTGTGTACAGATTTGCCATTCTTTTGTCTACTTGTAAGTGATTGTAACATACTGGCCATTGGTTTTTGATTTGGAACACTCTCCGGTGTATATTTAAACAGCCTTGTGTATATTTCCTATGATTCTCTTTATGCAGGCACACTTGTAACCATAATGTGTATAGGTAACAGATGCTGTGTGTGCTTTCTGCCTGGGCAACTATTTTTTGTAACTCCAGTTGTAGATTGTCTCTAAACAATGTGTGATCTTTATTTTGAAACAAAACAATGAAAAAAATTCAAAATTTCACAACCGTCTTTGACTCTTACTTTTGATGTGCTCCTTTTGTCTTTAGCACTGTGATTCATTTGGAATGAAGACAAAGGCCACTTTCACACTGTCAGGTTTTTTTTTTGGATTGACAACCTTATTTACTTACAGGTCTGAGTCTCGAAATGTCCCGTTCACACAGCAGCTTACAGTCGCTTTTCGAATATTCTGTCTGTATGAACGTGCAATGGGAGTCGAGCCGTATTCCTTACAAGAAGTAATCATGGCAAGACAGAACAAAGCAATATCAAAGATATCGACGTCCGTAAAACTGAAAGTATTACCGGTTTCTGACACGACATTTAGCCGCGAGTTCATCCGTTAAATCATTAACCGACAGCAGCTTTTAAATTTGAGTGGAGAGCGGAGTATTTGAGCCGCGCGAAGAACCCAACACTGACGGGAGGCAGCGGCTCTGGTGGAGACTGGATATAAAACTTTCATATGAGACACAGCTCAATTCTCAGTCATTGTAAGTTACCGAAACCACAAATTAAAGCAGGCAGCACACGGTAGACGCGCGTTCGTGCGGTAGAGCGACTCCCTCGCACTCTATGACGTGACAGACAAGTAGTTGTCCAGTCATGTTACGTTCACACAGCGCGAGTGTGAGTTCGGTTATAGACCGTGTTGGGAAGGTTACTTTGGAAATGTAATAGGTTACAGATTACAAGTTACTTCATTTAAAATGTAATAAGTAGTGTAACTTTTCAATTACTTTATAAAAGTAATGTAACTTATTACGTTTGATTACTTTTAGATTACTTTTCTAAATTTCTTATATTTTCAACTGTTTAATCATTTTGAAACATTTAAACCAGAGTTAACCTTACAGTAGCACTCAACACTGATTACTGTCAGACTTTCAAAATCCTTTATCACTTGAATTAAGATTATAATAAGTAAGGGATAACATACATCTTTATTTCACGATAACAACTGGCTACATCAACAACATTATCCCACTTATTACACAGCTGCTTGATTAGATTATTTAGATGTTTCGTGTCATCTATGAGTCCACGATACCAGGATGACAGAATTAAGAAATTGTCCACATAATACTGAATTAAGCTTTAATATTTTATTAGCTAACCAAACACAAAGCTTCCGCCAAGAAAAATTATCAAGCATATAGCACTGACTTAAGTTACACGGATGAGTCTGTGTTATTAGCTTTCACCGGTTGTTATTGGGGAATAACATACCTTGGAATGTCATGACTGACCAATCAGAATCAAGCATTCCACAGAACCATGTAATAATTTAATTTAAGCACAGCCACCACAAATTCAGACTTTTTTTTTTTTTTAGTTAGTTTTTTTGGGCTTTTTATGCCTTTTATTGTGATAGGACAGTAGAGAGATGACAGGAAAGAGCTGGGAGGAGAGAGGGTAGCAGGATCGGCAAAGGACCTAGAGATGGGAATCGAATTTGGGTCACCGTGAGCGCAGTTGCGCTATATGTCATAACAAGATCATAACATAAGTAACATCATAACAAGAAATAGTTTAATAGCTATTATGCTGGGTTTGAAATCAAATGTTTGCATAGTTATAACAGAAACCAATTGAAAAAGACAATCTTAAAAAATAAAAATTCAGATGTAATCCCCTTTGTAATCACTGGCATTTTTCAAAAGTAACTGTAATTTAATTACACATTTTTCTCAGTAACTGTAACTAATTACAATTACATTTATTTTGTAATTAAATTACGTAATTCCGTTACATGTAACTAGTTACTCCCCAACACTGGTTATAGACCATTTCGCTAGATGTAAACATACTGGTCCCGATACACTTCCTGTTTCTTTTTTTTTTTACTTTACACAAACATCACAAAAAAATACAACCAACATAACATTTGACTGGATGAAAATGTTACATTAGCACCTTTAAGATGTATTTGTATATGTGAATTTAAAAAAAAAAATAAAAAACAAAAAAACAGGAAGTGCTTCTGGACCAGTGTTGTTTACATCTAGTGAAATGGTCTATAGAATACGGTTGTCACACCCGTGAATAACCGTACTGTGTGTGAACTTAACCGTTTTAAGGACTCAGATACGGTATTGACAACCGTATTCTGCTGCTGTGTGAACGTGGCCATAATATGGCTGTGTTTGAAAGGATTTTAGTTCGTCATTAAACAAATGTGTGATATTAGTCAAACATTAATAGCATTTTCCACAAAGGATATATTTATGATCATTTTCCTGTAGCAGTAATATGATGAAGTTTCTTAATGACACGGCCTGAGGATACGTCTTGATGAAAGTAGCAGATACGTTTAGATGAAGAATTCTGTTGGTGTTGAAATCAAAAACTTGCATAACATCTTTCCAGGGAACACATTATTGCAAAATGCATACCTTGAATGCACCACAAATCTCTTTAGATAAACGCGTCTGACAGATGTGCAATTGTAAATCTTGCATTTTTCAAAGTCGGCTGAAGGCTTGTTCACGCTAAGGACTGTAGCTGTAACTTATAAAGTTTTAATAATTGCTCTAATCATATGAGGGTAATAAATATGTCCACACCGCAATGATTACATACTACAGTGATGTCATTGAAATCTCTTTCAGATCATTTTTTTTTTTTTTTGTAGCTGATGAATAACAAAAGCATGACCAGCCATCAGAGTCTACCTGATTTCGAAGACCTTGAGCATTTAAAGCAACTGCAGTGTGCTTATCGTTCTTCTTATGAGTGGGCCTAAATTAAATTTGATAAGAATAGATCTTTGTTCCATCATAAAAGTACAATAAATATTAACCTTGTAAAGCATAATGTATGAATTCATAGGAAAGAGATCATGTTTTTTTTTTTTAAATAGAATGGTTTAGTAAACCTTTAGGCAAAATAAAAATGAAATCTAAAAAAAAAAAATGAATGTGTTCTGTATTATGTTTGGATCGTTGGGCTTTTATGGCCCATATAGCATGATAGTGAAAATATGGAGCTCATACCTGAGAAGAAAGTGCAAACTGAGCAAAAAGATGCAATTTGATGCAGTTGCTGATATTTATGTCCAAAAAGCAAGATGAAATTCTGATACCTTATAAATCAATGCAATTTTTATAACAGTTTAACAATTTACATAAGATGCATGTAAATATCAGTCATCACACATATCTTCTAATAATGTCTTATTAGGATGATTCTAAATGCTTAGTTTTATGACTAAAAGTTCTGTCATTTTAATTACTGGGGAAAACATACACTACCAGTCAAAAGTTTTTGAACAGTAAGATTTTTTATGTTTTTAAAGAAGTATTTTCTGCTCACCAAGCCTGCATTTATTTGATCCAAAGTGCCTCATTCGTGTGCTTTCAAAGCTGAATTTTAGCATCATTACTCCAGTCACATGATCCTTCAGAAATCATTCTAATATTCTGATTTTCTCCTCAAAAAACATTTATTATTGTTGAAACCAGCGGAGTAGAGTTTTTTCAGGTTTCTTTGATGAATAGAAAGTTTAGAAGAACTGCATTTATTTGAAATAGAAATCTTTTGTAACATTATAAATGTCTTTATCATCACTTTTGATCAATTTAAAGCATCCTTGCTAAATAAAACTATGAATTTCTATAATTTCTTTTCCCAAAAATAAATAAATAAATAAAATTATACTGCCTCCATGCTTTTGAATGGTATAGTGTATAATGTTACAAAAGTTTTTTATTTCAGAAAAATGCTCATCTTTGGATCTTTCTATTCATCATAGAACCCTGAAAAAAATGTGCTCAGCTGTTTTAAATACAGATGATAATAATAATAATAATAATAATAATAATAATAATAATAATAATAATTTTTGAACAGCAAATCAGCATATTAGAATGATTTCTGAATGATCATGTGACACTGAAGACTTGAGTAATGATGCTGAAAATTTAGCTTTGATCACAGGAATAAATTACATTTTAAAATATATTCAAATAGAAAGCAATTATTTTAAATAGTAAAAATGTTTCACAATTTTACTGCTTTTGTTGTACTTTGGATCAAATAAATGCAGGCTTGATGAGCAGAAGAGACTTCTTTAAAAAAAAAAAAAAAAAAAAAAACGAAAATTGCTGCTCAAAAACTTTTGACTAGTAGTATATGGATAAAGTAAACCCAAGCTGCCAGTCCAGCAAATGTTTATATTGAAATATTACTAACAATATAAAAGTTATGTCTGTAAGATTTCACTGCAAGACTGTAGTTTTTTGGCAAATATGATACATGTAGGGAATATGAATATGTGTAGTCAGTGAATATAATACAATATGTTTTATAGGGTTGAGCAACATTTTTGTAAGACTTTTTGTGAGTTGATTTTTCAAGTACCAAGTCCATTTATTAATAAATCTTACACATCTCCAGATGCATGTAGCTCAAAAAATTTGATTTTTTGCTACACATAAGGCAAGTGTGTGTGTGTACCTGGTATTCCCTACATTACACTGTGTGCATAATTATTAGGCACACTAATATTCTGGTCATATTTTTTTTCCAAGCACATTTTACCAATTCCAAACCACATCAATCTTAATAACTATTATTAATTTTGTATTTAATCATTTATACGTGATATATATTTGTCCATGAAGGCTGGAAGTGAAAAACTCCTTGTATTCAGGTGTGCGTAATTATTAGGCATGTTTTCTTTTACATATAAAAAAGCCAAAAAAGAGATTTAACCCAGACTGAAAAGTCAAAAATTATTAAATGTCCAAGAGAAGGAAGCAAAACTAATGCAATACTAGAATTTGCAAAGTTAAGGCATGACCATTGGACAGAGAAATGCTCGCTGGGTCAGCACAGTGAGAAAAAAAACAGTGGAGAAGAAAAGACACGTTAACTGCTAAAGAATTAAGAATTAAAGTGAAGAATTAGCTGTGAAACCATCAGGAACCATTTAGTCTCCAGCGCCACCATTTTCCAGAGCTGCAACCTACCTGGAGTCTTCAGAAGTTCAATGTGTCAGGTTCTCAGAGACTTTGCTTGGGTGAAAAATCCTAAAAAAATGACCCTCATTTAAAGAGAATAACATGCTGAAGTGTTGTGAAATACATGAAGACTGTTTTCTATAGGCTTTATAGACAGATAAGTTGAGAGTGACTCTTGAAGGACCAGCATCAAATCCTCTTATACCACTCTTTCAAGAATTTATCTTCCAAAATCTGGCAGTAAGTTTTGGGAGTTCATTTTAGTCCATCTCTGCAAGTCAGACTTTTCAGGATAGGAGATAGACTAAACATGAACTCCCAAAATGTACTGCTAGATTCTGGAAGACAAATTCTTGAATCAGAAGTACAAGAGGATGTGGTGCTGGTCCTTCAAGAGTCACTCTCAACTTATCTGTCTATAAAGCCTATTAAAAAAACTGTCTTCATGTATTTCTTAACACTTCAGAATGTTATTCTTATTAAGTGAGGGTCATTTTTTAGGTTTTTTTCTCAAGCAAAGTCTCTGAGAACCTGACACATTGAACTTCTGAAGACTCCAGGTAGGTTGCAGCTCTGGAAAATGGTGGCGCTGGAGACTAAATGGTTCCTGATGGTTTCACAGCTAATTCTTTACTTTAATTCTTAATTCTTTTGCAGTTAACGTGTCTTTTCTTCTCCACCGTTTTTTTTTCTCTCACTGTGCTGACCCAACAAGCATTCCTCTGTCCAATGGTCATGCCTTAACTTTGCAAATTCTAGTATTGCATTAGTTTTGCATCCTTCTCTTGGGCATTTAATAATTTTGTGACTTTTCAGTCTGGGTTAAATCTCTTTTTTGGTTTATTTATATGTAAAAGAAAACGTGCCTAATAATTACGCACACCTGAATATAAGGAGTTTTTCACTTCCAGCCTTCATGGACAAATATATATCATGTATAAATGATTAAATACAAATTAATAGTAGTTATTAACATTGATGTGGTTTAGAATTGGTAAAATGTGCTTGGTAAAAAAATATGACCAGAATATCAACGTGCCTAATAATTATGCACACAATGTATAAGGACCAAATGTCCCCACAAGTAAAGTTATACTAGTAAATTTTGACCTTGTGGGGACATTTTTTGGTCCCCATGAGGAAACAAGCTTATAAATCATGCAGAATGATGTGTTTTGAAAATCTAAAATATTAAGAAGTTGTGTGAGGGGTAGGTTTAGGGTAAGGGGATCAAAAATACAGTTTGTACAGTATAAAAACCACTAGATGTCTATGGAATGTCCCCACAAAAAAATGGAAACCAGTATGCGTGTCTGCGTATGAGCTATCTATATGCTATCCAATATCACCAGCTTAGAGTGTGCCTAATAACTGAGCTCAGTGCATCAGACTTTCCTAAACACAGATATGTCATGAATAATGTAGTAGTCTGAAGGTATCTCATCCATACTCCTACTCAAATGTCGGACAACCAAAAAACTGCCACTTTCATTCATATACTTGATTCTTACGCACTACTGTTAAACGACCTTTGACTCACATATTTACGTACATATTAAAACGCCACCAAAATCATTAAAAAGGACATTCAAGGTGATACCAGGAGCCAAAACAGTAGCATGAGATTATGTAAGCGGTATTATCAAAAACATATGTCCACACTACAGACAAAATGTTCAGGGTCTCGGGAGGCTTTGATGTAAATCGCGATAGGGGAGGAGAAGGGAGAGGCAGGAAAGACGTCGATGCTTTAATGGGCTGCAGGGGGCATCCTCAACCGCACGAGGAAAATCCACCCAATGCCCGTCCTCTTCTCACACACGCCATAGCGTAGAAGAGAAAGAGAGGGAGAGAGAGAGGAGTTCTGGTCTTCCCTGCTTCCATATCCATCAAGTCTCAACCACTCCAGTCAGAGGGGAGGAAATCACAAGAGGCCGTGTTCGTGCTGCTGCTGCTGCTTCTCCTCGGTATTGGCGTGGTTTAGCGGGGATTTGACCGTGCCGACGCAAGACGGATGTGCCGACAAAAGCGCCTGCCCTGAAGTTGGATACCGAAAACTGAGCGAAAGGTTTACTCATATCTAGCACCTCAAAGAGGAGCGCGGAGACGAGAGCGGGAGCCCCGTGTTTTGCTGCGTTCGGAGCACCATGAAGCTCCCGTGCTGGATGGCGCTCACGCTGCTGCTGCTGGCGCAGACTGCACTGGTAAGAATAATGACACTCTATTGTGATCTATTGTTACGAGAGGGCGACTTACCGCCGGTCACACGCGTTCACAACACGTCCAACGTACACATTCGGGATTATGTTCGTGTATGCTTGCGGTAATCTTTATGAGAGAGTGTGAATTGTAAGGTTATTAATTAGGCGACAGTAGCCGTGTGCGCTGTTCGGTTGTAAATCTTGGACGCGACCCACATTCTCTCGGCTGACCGCAGACAGCGCGTCTCTGGCAGCCTGGGAAGCGCTGCAAGTGGGTTGGAGAAAGCTCTGAGCTGGGACCCATAACGGCGAGCCAGCCACAACGGTGTGGATTTCTCCTGGGCACCTTTGCCTTGTTTGGCCATTTTGGGCTGGATGTGGGTGGGTAGGTGGGTGTGTGTTGGTGTTGTGGGTCAGGGACGCACCGTTAGTCGCCTTCCCCCCCGGTTGTCTGATTATGCTGGCGTGAAGCTTGGGTGCGTGTTGGGATAAACTATAATTAACGCGTCGCATCTAATTAGGTTTTAATTGCAAGCCTTTTGTCCCCTCATGTTTGCCTGTCGGTGGTCCCTCCGCACGGACCGTTCTCTTTGTGGTCAAGAGTGGTCGGTGGGTTCCAGACATCGTGGGTAATTAAAGCAGGGCTGCATTATAATGGGTGGCGGAGGTGTCGGTCGAGTCTTGAAAGTGTCACCGATGATCGGCGGATGATATTGGCCGGAGATCGCCCGAGGTGGGGTGAGTGGGGTGTGGAGGGGCGGCAGGCAGGCAGGCAGGCTGCGGGGGGATGACGTCATTGGCCTTCGCGGCGAGAGAGAGCGGAACCCAGATTCAGCGGGGTCTCGAATTCATTCACGTTTTTTGTCATTTATATTATGTGTTTATGAGAATTAAAAAAGCAGAACACGGGATCCACCTCGAGGCATACATCTACCCTTGAACAGTGCGTTATTAAAATGCATTATGATTAAATCCTTTAAGAAAATTAGAACAGAGCTTTTTACTGAGCACTTGTGTTCACAAAGCCCTTCTTTTAAACAACTGACTGGCAATGATAAACTACTGGTGGTCTAGCAAACACTACAAAGTGCAACAGTGCCCGTCCACTTTTCAGATTCCAAAGTGTTTTTCCTATAGCGATTTTTTTTTTTAAAGTAGGTCTTTGTTTAAAAGTTATTAGTCATTAACTAAACCAACCAGTTACAAGGTGAATTCCAACATTACAAATGATTTGATTTGAAGCAAGAAGTAGAGACAAAACCAAAGACTCTGTACTACTTACAGGCTTTAATAATCACATTTAAAAAGGAGAAATATAAAACTTTTGAAAAACAAAACCTTTTTCTTCCGTAACCCTTCTATTGCACTTAGAGGTTTTCTTAAAGTTCATCATTATTGTTGAATGGTTGCCCAAAACAAACAACTTCTTTTTTGCCCACTGTAGTGTATTAATGCTCAATTTTACCAGGCATTTTTTTTACTTTTCCAATCTAGATATAAAAGCTAGCCCACTATTTATGTAAACAAGCATCCAAAGATCTTTGTGGGCTAAAAATGACATCCTTTGCACTCATGACCTTGAACTTAGATCTCATTCGGTCCGCTTTCGTTTAGGTGTCAGTTAAGTTTCCATTCACACTGTTGTTTGTTTGTGTTTTTTTATTTTTTGTTTTTTTAAAAACTGTTTGCACGATTTGGTCACTTAGCTGGATGGGCGGCCATATTGGCGATACTCGGATGTAAACAGCATGGATTGTATGGTTAATGTACTACTGAATATGTTGTTCTGCTAATTTATGCTGTCTAAACCATGGGAAACCCATGTGGAAGCTGCTAAATCATATGGAGAAGGGCTTAGTAAGCAGAAAAGGGTGCAACATTTTGACAAACTAAAATTAATAGGTGGTAAAGATATGTACAAATAATATTAAGATATTAGTCTAATATTTCACCTACCTGACTAGAAATAATAAGAACAAACACAAATGTTGTCAAGATACTTGCCATGGAAATCCTACTTCAGTCTTCTCCTTGATTTATCATCACTTTCGGCAGTCTATAGTACTCCAAATGATTTTCCTGATTAGTACAGCCCAAAACATGACAATTATTGACCATTTTCAGCAGCAATATTTAGCAAAATATGCAAGTTTCATTCTGTTCAGTGGCATTGTTTATGTTCAGTACCACCAATATGGCCGATTGATGACGACTATACAGAATCCTTAACTGACTTTACTCTCCTGCACCTCCTGAGATGGTCTGAGTTCATTTTGCACATTTACATAGCAGAAAAAAATGTGGAGACTGCATAAAGGCCAGTGAACATCCGGACAAACAGTAGAATCAGCCATTAGGCACACAACAGCTTTGACACTTGTCTGTTTATCAAGATATAATCAAGTGTTTTTCAAGTGTGTCTTTGCATCTAAGCAACTTTTCTAGTGTCAAGTGTCAAACCAAGATGTCATACAAGTACAGGTCACAGTGGGCTGGCTGATGAGCGAGTTTACATACTACTGTGCAAAAATAGCCAAATTTGGTTGCTGGCGATCTTGCCCACTCGAAATGAATCAACACACTTGTAGTATAACGCGTGATTGGTCGAGTTGTTGTGGCCACTTCAAACGGAAGTCTCATGTGGATCAGGTCAGTGGTGTCATATCCTTTCTGGCTTTGTGCGCCAGAGATGGAGTTTAATTTAGATCTGGGAATTGAGCTAATGGACACACATCCGCTCCTGGGAGCTGTGCGTGTATGTGTGTGTTTTAAAGGATCATGTTGGACTCCTGGGTTCAGCACTGAATCAGTGTTTTGTGCTGCAGACGACAAAGACAACCATAGAGAGGGAGGGAGATGAGGAGGAGGGAATGAGGGAGAGAATGAGAGAAAATGAGTGGAGAGGAATGTGTGAAGCAATTTGACACAGGAAGTTTCTGCTGCTGATTTTCTCACTCAGCTGTATAAAGCTCCTGCTTACGGACTCACAAAAGCCAGACAGTGTTTTAAAGTTTTGATTGGGACATGCCTCGCTCAAAGTCTGCATAACCTTTGAGGAGGATTAGTATTGCTTGGGAGAATAAACCAATATGGGATTGGAGCCAAAGTGCTTGGTTTATGCAACATAGTTTACCCAAAATGAAAATTCTGTCATTTAATCACCCTGGTGTCATTCCAAACCTGCATGATTTTCTGCTGCGGAACCAAAAGGAAGATATTTTGTAGAATATTTCAACTGTAACAAAATAGACCCCACTGACTTTCATTGTATTTACAAAAAATATTGAGACATTTACATCTTTTGTGATCCACAGTAAAAAGTCATGCAATTTAGAAGCATTTCTCAGGAGTGTTAAAATGACTCACAAATGAGACAACCATTGGAATACATTAAAGCCGGCATCTCACTAGTTGGTTTCCAGTTGCTGAATAATCTGAGTGCCAGTGCGTACGAACGCGTCTCTCGGCAGGTGGGTGTTAACAGCCCTGACGACCCAGAAGCCTGCTGAGATAATGACCCTACAGTCTGAAAGTCAACTTCCGTCCCGTTTGAAATGATCAGAGGTGGTCGTCGGGGCGGGCCTCTGACCTTCAACATAAAAGGGAGGGATTTCAGCAAAAACAGTTGGCAGTTGTGACACACCCAACTAAAATCCAGTTGCACAACAGGGATTGTTTGGGTTTGGAAGAATTTAATGAGAAATTTTTGTCTTCATTTTGAAATCTCTACATTTTTGGTTTCTTGGAAATCTGAGCAGATCTTTTCAGGAGTTGTAAAACAAGATTTTTTTTATCAAGAGACAAATGTGAGAGAGAAGAGACCTCGTTTAATCTCAGTAGTATAGGTTTACAGTTAAGGTCAAAAGTTTACATCCCCCGTTCAGAATCTGCAAAATGTCAATTATTTTATCAAAATAAGAGGGATCATACAAATATTTTTTATTTAATACTGACCTGAATAAGATATTTTACATAAAAGATTTTTACATATAGTCCACGAGAGAAAATAATAATTGAATTTATAAAAATGACCCCATTCAAAAGTTTACACACACTTGATTCTTAATACTGTGTTGTTACCTGAATGATTTTGATGACCTTTTTTTTTTTTGTTTGGTGATAGTTGTTCATGAGTCCTTTGTTTGTTCTGAACAGTTAAACTGCCCGCTGTTCTTCAAAGAAAATCTTATTCTATATGAACTCTTTCCAACAATGACTATACAATTTTGAGATCCATCTTTTCAGACTAAGGACAACTGAGGGACTCATATGCAACTATTACAGAAGTATCAAACGCTCACTGATGCTCCAGAAGGACACACAATACATTAAGAGCCGGGGGGCAAAAACTTTTTGAATTTGAAGATCAGGGTAAATTAAACTTATTTTGTCTTCTGGGAAACATGCAAGTATCTTCTGTAGGCTCTGAAGGGCAGTACTAAATGAAAAAAATATGATATTTAGGCAAAATAAGAAAAATGTACACATCTCTATTCTGTTCAAAAGTTTTCACCCCCCCAGCTCTTAATGCATGATTTTTCTTTTTTCTTTCTGGAGCATCAGCGAGCATTTGAACCTTCTGTAATAGCTGCATATGAGTCCTTCAGTTGTCCTCAGTGTGAAAAGATGGATCTCAAAATCATACAGTCATTGTTGGAAAGGGTTCAAATGCACAAAAATGCTGAAAAAGCAAAGAATTTGTGGGACCTGAAGGATTTTTCTGAAGAACAGCGGGCAGTTTAACTGTTCAGGACAAACAAGGGACTCATGAACAACTATCACTAAACAAAAAAACACAGCTATAGATAATTAAAGAATCAAGTTTATGTAAACTTTTGAACTATGTGGACTATATGTAAACATCTTTCATGTGAAATATCTTATTCAGGTCAGTACTAAATAAACAATGACATGCATTTTGTATGATCCCTCTTATTTTGGTAAAATAATTAACATTTTGCAGATTTTGAAAGGGGGTGTAAACTTTTGACCATCAACTTTAAATAAACATTTAATTTCAGTTGGTACTAAAGCAGTCGTTTGTCTAAAGCAATAAAATGTCACTTAAACACTTTAGTCTGACTGAAATGTCTGACTAGGCCTGTTAGTCTGGTAATGTGATTGTAGCTCATGTAAACATGTTAATCAGGCTACTGTTGGCTTCTACATTGTTTAAATGCTTGCCAATACCAAACCCCAGTGTAGCTCGATTATAAATCAGCATGAAAATCTACTGTAAATTTGTAATATTAAAAAGATGTCACGTGTGTCATTCACACAGAACCTGTTTTTCAGTTCAACTGTGCTTTTACATTGTTTTACTACATAAACATGTATGCACTAGACGGACGTGTTTGACTGTGGTGTTCACATCTCATGTCTGGACACGCATGACACGGCGTTTTAAAACTGTGCCGCTCAAGTTCAATGTAGTTCAACTTTAAAAAGACGGGTCTCTAGACCTTGTATTTTTTCTTTAGTCTGCTGTCCCACATTTAAATGCTGAATATGTTGCTTTTTTCCTGCATAAAATGCCTCTAATAAAGCTTGTCAGTTATTTATAACAAGTTCTGCATATAAATTTGAATATGAATTGTTGAATTTGAATTTGGTCCTAATTTGACAGTTTTCACAGACAGAATCGAACGCGCCTCACAATATCGTGCGATTAATCGTGCAGCCCTAACTTCTATTTAAAGCCTGTCTAAATGTTTAACATCTGACCGCTCTAAATTTCTATAAGCAAATCTCAGTCCTGGCCACAGACTTGAAACAAACACTGCGGTAATTCCATGTTGACATAATAAGTGCATTTCCCAAGGCTTCCAGCTGACACGTAGTGTCGCTAAAGAAAAAAAAAACATTATTGGGTGCACCAAATGGCAGCGTGTTCTGGTGTGAAAACGTTTAATTTAGAGGTGTCAGCCAAAGAGATTCACCTTATCAGCCCACCTGCTTCACATAAACTAAATGAGCCACATCACGCTCACCTCCCTTTGACCTCCTCACATCCGTCAGCTGCCTTCTGCCCGATAACCTGAAGATGATGGATGCAGGTAGGTGAAATCTGGGTCAAATCATTGCCGTTCGTGAGTGTCGTTCATTCATTCAGTTGGAAAAAACACTTGTGGATTTATCTGAAGGAACGTATTTGAGTTTTTTTGTGACAGTGTTGATTACCACAAAAAGTTATTTTGTCTTAACCCTACTTTTCTTTGAAAAAAAAAAAAAAAAAACTGTGGCGTTACAGTGAAAATAGGGCTGTACATGTTATCTGTACATGTTATCTGTTAAAATATCTGTACATGTTGAAAATACAAATTCACAGTTTCAGCAGTAAAGCCACAAGGTGTAAACAGCATGACTGTTAACATAATTTTAGTGTGAGGAAAAAAATTGCTTGCTAACCTCTTCTGTGTAAAATTATATCCAGTTTTACTTTGTTGCCATGACAGTGCAATGCCTAAAACCTTAAAATGACCATATAAATGACTTACAGCTCAATTAAGCTTTTACAGCTCAAATAATGCAAAGTTTTATAGATGTGCTTTTATAAAATTATAAGCTTCACATTTCTGCTTTCTGCTTTGCAATGCTCTAAAAATGAGCCCCATTTCCTCTTTAAGTGCATCACTATATATGTAAATATAACTCTAATGCTCATCTGCATTATTCTGATAGTGTGAACAAAGCAAATGTGACGTAAAAAATAAATTGCAAGCCTGCCGTTTAAGCTCGTTTTTTAATCATATATTTCCACTCTTTCATCGTGAGTCATGTTTTTCGTGGGATTCGTACCAAACCATATGTCACATCTTGCGAAAAAGTTCCCACAGGTACGTTTTCGTCATGAGTTTAGGTAGATTTTATTTGTGAACGTACGTTCAGCTATTCTTTTTATTAGTAAACTTGAACTGTTTTTGAATTTTTCAGATCATCAGTCAGCAAGCTGATAACTCGCTAAAAACTCCCACAGATCATGTTTTCATGCTATTTTAAGTCTTACTTTGACATAACAAAGTGGTTATATCTAAGTGTGGGTTTACACTTGTCATGTTTGGTTCGATTAAAACAAACACTGGTGCGATTTCTCTGTTAGTGCGGTTCATCTGAGTAAGTGTGAACGCTCCCATCCGAACCCTGGTGTGCACCAAACAAGTGGACCGAGACCGCTAAAAAAAAGATGGCTTCCGAACAAACTCTGGTGCAGTTCGAATGAAATATGAACGCAACAAGGACCAAATATGTCTAAACAAACCAAAAACAGGAAGTAATAACAAGATGCGATGCTATGCGCCATGATTTTATGAAGGGAACAAGCGGTGTATTCAAAACAAAATGAGCAGAGGGCAAACGTGGAGCAACGAGGAGGTAAAGTGCTCTTTACGAGTTCACAGGTGGTGAAAACGAAATCATATACACGCAATAATGAGCGCACTTAGTCCAGCAGACGGCATTTGGTGTATTTCTTAAAGCGGGCTCTATAAATGCGCTGAGCAGACCGATCAGTAAATGGGTACTTTGGTGTCACACTGTACACCCACAGTGCCGCAAAAGTCGAACACCCCTTTTCCTTTTGTTTGAAGTGTTTGGTGAGCTCCATCACGAAATATGAGTCATGCAGTTTAAACCCGACCAATCAGGTTGTAAACTTATCGCTATGCCTTTAGGTCGAGTATCTTTAGGTTCGCTGTCAAAAATGACAGTGTGAATGCTAAGCGGGCCAGGACCAAATGTATAATTTTGCTTTTTGGTCTGGCCCAAATGAACCAAACGAACTGAACTACAAGTATGAACATACCCTAAGTGCGTGAGTTGTTTGTTTACTTTTTTAAACGAGTCCTTCCATTAACACCATTATTGTTAATTCAGACTCGTTCACAAACACGCAACGCACAAGAGGCATAATTTATCGCATGAACCAATCACAGCCGAACTTAACCAGTCATATCTAATCATATCGCGATGATATATCCCCATTCATTCTCAATTACTCCCCACCAAACTCAACACACGCTTTAGGGGGTCTGTTAAAACTCCGTGGGCTCAAGGGAGGCGAGAGTGACGCAGACTCCCGCTGTCACTTTACCTGCTGGTGTTGAGTGTGGACAGTGTCGCTTTAGAGAAACGAGTGATTTATACACTTTTTAATGTTATATTTTGTAATATAGCCATTGTTTTATTTTTGTACCATGAATTTTTATGTGGTACACTTTATTAAAAATAAAGGTTCTTTATTGGCATCAATGGTTCTGTGAACAACCTTGAACATCCATGGAACCTTTCAAATGCAGAAAAGGTTCTTTATAGTCGAAAAATGATTTGTTACATTTTCAAATGTTCTTTAAAATGGTTCTTTTTTAAACCATTGTTCACTGAAAGGTTCTTTGGGGAACCAAAAATGGTGGTTCTATGGCATCACTGCAAAAATACCCTTTTGGAACCTTTATTTTTAAGTGTGTAAGTTGTTTACTTAATTTTTTTAATTAGTTCTCCCATTAACGCCATTATATTGATAATTCAGACTGATTCGCGAACACACAACACATTTTATCGCATAAAGCAATTGCAGCCGAACATAACCAGTCATACAGTCATATCGTGATGGAGGCATTGCCTCCTCACATGTGACTTTCCCCCATTTATTCTCAATTACCCCCCACCAAACTTAACGCATGTTTTAGGAGGTCTGTTAAAACTCAGTGGGCTCAGGGGAGGCGAGAGAGACCCGGACTCCTGCTGTCAACACCTGCTGGTGTTGCGTTTGGACAATGTTGCTTTAGAAAAATGAGTGAATGTTATATTTTGTAATGTAGCCGTTGTTTTATTTTTGTATTAGGAATTTTTTATGTGGTACACTCTTAAAAATAAAGTTTCTTTATTGCCATCAATGGTTCTATGAAGAACCTTGAACATCCATGAAACCTTTCAAATGGAGAAAAGGTTCTTTATAGTCGAAAAAGTGTTTTTCAGAATGGTAAAATGGCATTCAATGGCATCACTGAAAAACACCCTTTTGGAACCTTTATTTTTTTTAAGAGTCAGCAATGCTTGTTTCTCATTCTGTCGTTCACCCAAATCGAACCTGGAATGTTCCTTTCACACCTCGAACTGTGAGGTAGTATGAAGAACATGCTGTAATTGAGTATTACAAGCTATGACGCTGTACTGTAGAAACCCATTTTAGGATCAGAGCTCGCATAGCCACGCAAAGAGAAAAGAGAGAGGGATGAATTGCTGAGAGAGGTGGAAACAGAAAGCGGGAGGGAGAAAGGTGGAGACTATCAGGGCTCGTTGCTCTTTCCCAGGAGACCGTGTTCCTCTACCTGTTCTCCACAGTGTCACCATGACAACGGCAGAGCACATCTCCGTCACCGCCGTATCTCTGGTCTCTTCCTTTTCTTTGCCCCTCTCATTCTGTCATTCACGCTTTTCTCTTTCCTAGCTTGCTCTTTTTCGTTCCGTCTCTCTCTCTTTCTCTCTCTCGGTCGGTCTCCTTCGCTAATTAAGATGCGGCTCCAGCAGTCTGGTGGGGGAGGGGAAATCATACCTGAGAGAGACACAGGAAGAGAGGCTGGCTAGGAGGAAAGGGACACGTAAACTATATTTTACAGTCGGATATGTGGGCACTGGTGCGTTTATAATGGGCTGGAGCATAATGTTTTTTTACGGGTGTGGTTTCAGATGTGTAAATGGCAGTTGCGATCGGTATCTCGGAAAAACCCGCAGCGTGATTGAATGTCTTTCCCCTCTCCAAAATGACGAGTTCTTTTCTGTCCCAAATTTATGTGAGCTTGCGTGCGTGTGTGCGCCATGCTATAATAAGACCCTAAATTAGAGAGCATTGGTAGGAGGCGTTCCAAAACCACAATGAGTTTTAAGATGCCTTACCAAGCCGCTCTATAAATACGAATACAGCTATTGTAGCCAAACAGGACAGCCCTTGCCGGGAGAAAACGCGTTTATGCGCATGTGTCCTTCCTTTTCCTCCTGCTCCTCCTTCCCTGTCTGTCTGTTTGTTTGTTCTGCAGATGTTCTCATGGCCTCTTGCTTGGGGTAGGGGTTGGGGGTAGTGACGTGTTTCCGTGGAGATAGAGGAACCATGAGGATAATTGGGTTAACGAGAGAATGGGGGCGTGGCCTTCTGCTCTGGGGACTTCTGGAATGTCGTTAACTTTCCAGTAGCAGGGTGGGGCGAGGTGAGCGCCAGACGGGCATCTATACAATGTTTAAAACAGCCCCTGAGTTAATTGGGAACAAGGAATATTTAGATAACGCTGGCGGAGCGTGTCCGATGCGATGTGCAGGCCATTAATCAACAAGATTTGTGCTTATTATTAAGACAAATGATGAACCGCATTAAAGTAAGTGCTTTCGCTCGTTTGAGAGCACGCATTCATGCATCTAATGAGATGGCTCTGTGATAAAATACAGCGTTTGTTTACATATACGTTTACATTGAGGCAGTTAGCAGATGCTTTTAATCCAAACTGGCTTACAGATGAGGTCTTAAGTAGTACGGGTATATTTGTAGCAATAGCTAAAAATACACTGTATGGGTCAAAATTATACGTTTTTCTTTTATACCAAAAATCATTAGGATATTAAAGAAAAAGTTCACTTCCAGAACAAAAATTTAGTGGAAAACATTTCAGTATTTTTCTCTGTTTGTGGACTTCAATGGTGCCGCTGAGTTTGAACGTCCAAAATGCAGTTGAAATGCAGCTTCAAAGGGCTCCAAATCTCTTAGGTCTTATCTAGCAAAATGATCGGTTATTTTCTAAAAAAAAAATTACAATTTATATACTTTTTAACCTCAACTGCTCGTCTTGTCTAGGTGTGCCTAAACTCTGTTTTATTCTGGTTCAATACAGTTAGGGTATTTAGGGTAAAACTCCCATCTTATTTTCTCCTCTGACTTCAAAATCGTCCTACATCGCCATTTTACCTTTTTTTTGTAAAGGGCGTTTGTTCTTCTTTGCATGTTCACTTTGCAAACACTGGGTTGTTTCTCTGCAGTGATGTAAGACGATTTTGAAGTTGGAGGAGAAAATGAGATGGGAGTTTTTCGACATGCCCTAACTGTCTTGAACCGGAAAAAACAGAGTTCAGGCAGACCTAGACAAGACGAGCGTTTGAGGTTAAGAAAGTATATAAATTGTATTTATTTATTTATTTGTTTTTAGAAAATAACCGATCGTTCCGCTAGATAAGACCCTTCTTCCTCGGCTAGGATCATTTAGAGCCCTTTGAAGCTGCATTTAAACTGCATTTTGGATATTCAAACTCTGGGGCACCACTGAAGTCCACAATAAGGAGAAAAATGCTGAAATGTTTTCCTCAAAAAACATAATTTCTTTACAACTGAAGAAAGAAAGACATGAACATCTTGGATGACAAGGGGGTGAGTACATTATCTGTAAATTTTTGTTCTGGAAATGAACTTCTCCTTTAAGTAAAGATAATATTTTGTAAGCTTCCTAATGTAAATAAATCAAAACTTAATTTTTGATTAGTGATATGCATTGTTAATAACTTCATTTGGACAACTTTAAAAGCGATTTTCTCAATATTTAGATTTTTTTTGCACCCTCAGATTCCAGATTTTCAAGTAGTTGCATCTCAGCCAAATATTAAATAATTAATATATATTAATATAATAATATAATTTAAAGCATATTTATTCAGCTTTCAGATGATGTATATATCTCAATTTAAAAAAAACTGAACCTCATGACTGGTTTTGTGGTCCAGGGTCAGATTTTGCCATTCAGCTGCCACAGCTGTGTTCACATAGTCAAAGACATTCACTCCTGAAAGCGCTATCACAAAATGACGTCATTTAATAAATGAGTCCAGTGAAGGCATGACCTCATCTGTTAAATCTTAATTAACCGGCAGAAGCTTCAAATGCTCTCTGGAAAAAAAAAAAAAAGTGTAGAGTACAGGATTTGGGTCACGCACAGACCACGAAACTGATGAGAGAGGCTTGGTTGGAAAGACAGTGACGGGATTTAAAACTTTCTGAAAGCTCAAAGCTTGTATTTGCGGCTCTGTGAGTTACCGTGAAAACATGCAAAGTGTACACAAGACAAAGACACAAGTCCTGAAAATTCAGGAGGGTTAGTTCAGAATGCTTTTTCTCATTTAAAACTAAAATATGGGTAACACTTTACAATAAGGTGTCATTTGTTAACATTAGTTAACGTGTTAACTAACATGAACGAATAATGAACAATACATTTATTACACTGTTTATTAATCTTCATTGTTCATGTAAGTTCACAGTGCATTAACTTATGTTAACAAACACAACATCTGATTTTAAGAATGTATTACTAAATGCTGAAATTGACATTAAGATTAATAAATGCAGAAGTGTTGTTCATTAATATAACTAATGTTGTTAACTGATTAACCTTATTGTAAAATGTTACCAATATAGTACCGTTTATACCTGTGGTCAGTTCAATTTTGAAAAAAAAAAAAAAACTTTTTTATTGAGTAAAGATGGAATAAATTGATCAAAATGCGCAGTAAATACATTTGTAATGTTACAAATATTTTCTATTTCAAATAAATGTGGTTCTTTTGAACTTTCTATTCAACAAAGAGTCACTGTTGCCATTAAAATATTAGGCTGCACATCTGTTTTCAACATTGATAATAATGTTTAAGGCACACCAAATCGTCATATTGGAATGATTTCTGCAGACTGAAATAATGGCTACTGAAAATTCAGCTTTGCCATCACAGGAATAAATTACATTTAAATATATTCAAATCGAAAACAGTTATTTTGGCATTCAAAAATCTGACTGGCCACAAACGTTTGAATATAAAGCGAAACTATTGTTTCAAAAAGGGATTGATAACTGTATTTTGCTACTGTGTGTGAACGTAACCTATATGCGTGTGGTATTTCTGAAGGGATTTCCTGGCGAGAATGATTTTACATTATTTAGTAGTCAGTCCCCATGGTGGATGACACAAAATGGAGTGTGAACTTCAGAGACATATATCATGTATAAAGCTGTATTAGTGACTGTTGCAATTCAGCTCATTTAGATAGTTAAAAATTCTGCTTTGAAGTATTTATCCGTATCATCAGACTAAGTCTAAATGAATGATTCTTCAGGGAGTTTTCGTTCCAGTGAATTTATGTTATATAATATGACTCTGCAAGACTGTGCATAACCGATCTGGCACCAAACATTGAGATAATAGTTTTAAAATATTTATTATTCACACAGACTTTATTTTAAGAATTTATTTATACCAAATAAAAACTCACAGATAAGAGCTGAGGGGAAAAAAACGAGCCTGCAGCCAAAAGACAAAAAAAAAAACCGTGTGAAAGCACACGCATAAAGTAAACTGTCTGCGCACATCTTTGAGGATTTAACACCGTGCACCGTTTAATCCATTTGCATTTTCTTTGTTTCTTCGCCTTCATGTGCAAACGTGCACAAAGGGTCATCCTCACCTTCAGTATAACCTCTACTGAAGCTTAATCACTCAACAGTTGCCCGCTTTTGAAGCTCAAAGAGTCGTTTGAGTGACGGTCGTGAAGGCTTTGCGCATATTGATGTGCAAATTAACACAGCGTCTTTGCAACTCAATAACTTGAACATCTTCCTACAGTAGGTGCAGACGAGAGGCTCGTCAAATCTAAATTCAGGCTTGTTACTCTGATAAAATCTTACTACAAGATGTTTTCCAGCAACTGAGTGATAAAGATGTTCACTAAAATGTGTGTCATCTTGATTGGAAAACTAAGGAAATTGTTCTAGACTTTTACTGTAGTGACACAACAAATTGTAATCCAGGCAATTTAGTAGTTATTACAATTTTGTCCCTTTAGTGCTTTTGGACATGAAACAAGATGACAAATCTTTAAAAAAAAATAGCCCTTCAGTTTCCATTAGCTGTGATTGTGGCTTGCCTACGAGGAATATTAATTTCAGTACCGATTTTTAGTCACAAGATTTTCAATGACTTCTCAATGCATGCTGCAGTACAAGATGATGTAATGCACAGCATTATTGCACACTTTATTGAACAACCAGTGTAGGTTGTTTTTGTGATGGGAGAAAGAATGCTACACTTTGTACTTATCCATCAGTTTTCGACAAAAAACAAGCATAATAATCTGTATCTGACATGATTGTGAAGTCGTTTTAAAAAATGTGATGAAATGTCAGAATGTTGGCTGAAGAGATTCAGCGCTGCTTAGCCAGACTCTGAGTATTTGATAAGAGGGATCTGGCACACACACATATACACACACAGCTGATGAAATGCAGACTTCTGTCAAGTGTGGAAAATGACTAAGAGAGAAACCCTGTAAATAACAGATCTTTCAGTTCTGCACAAAAACTGTGATGTTACACAAATGAACGGTGGCGATATAAAAAGAAACAGTTTAAACTCTTAAAGTTTTTGAAATTGAATTAATATTGTATGCATGTCTCCATTATATGTGACCCTGGACCACAAAACCTTAAGTAACAGGGGTATAGTTGTAGCAATAGCCAATAATAAATTGTATAGGTTAAAATTATCGATTTTTCTTTTATGCCAAAAATCATTAGGATATTAAGTAAAAATTATGTTCCATGAAGATATTTTGTAAATTTCCTTCCATAAATATATCGAAACTTAGTTTTTGTAATATGCATTGCTAAGAACTTAATTTGGACCATTTTAAAGGCAATTAAAGGCAAAGTATTTTGCACCCTCAGATTCCAGATTTTCAAATAGTTGTATCTCGTCCTATCCTAACAAACCATACATCAAAGCGTATTTATTTAGCTTTCTGATGATGTATAGATCAAAATTTGAAAAAACTGACCCTTATGACTGCATTGTAAAAAACAATTTGTTGAGTCAACTTAAAATAATTTGTAACCTGGCTGCCTTAAAATTTTAATTCAGTCAACTCAAAAAGTTTATTCAACTTGAAATATTAAATTATACTAAGCGACAACTTAGATATTTGAGTTGAATCAACTTAAAATTTTAAGACAGCTGGGTTACTTACCCATCTGTTAAGTTTAACAAACACAAATATCTAAGTTGTTACTTAGTACAACTTAACATTTCAAGTTGACTAAACTTATTTTAGTTGACTGAACTTAATTTTAAGGCAGCAGGGTAACAAATTATTTTGAGCTGACTCAACAAATTGTGTTTTTTTATTTTTTACAGTGTAGCTTTGTAGTCCAGGGTCACACATGTATAATGGAAGATTGGCATGTGCCATTTTTCCCATTGAACACAAAGGATATAGTTTTCATTATTAATTTAAGAGGATTGCTCACCCACAAATGAAAATTCTGTCATTAATTACTCACCCTCACGTCGTTCCAAACCTGTAACCTTCATTCCTCTTCGGAACACAAATTAAGATATTTTTGATGAAACCCGAGAGCTTCCTGACCCTGCATACACTCTTAAAAATAAAGGTGCTTCACGATGCCATAGAAGAACCTAAATGTCTAAATGGTTCAATAAAGAACCTTTAACATCTGAAGAACCTTTCTGTTTCAGAAAAGGTTCTTTGTGGCAAAAGAAGGTTCTTCAGATTCTAAAAAGGTAAGAAAGAGATGGTTCTTTGTGGAACCAAAAATGGTTCCTCTATGGCACCGCTTGAACCTTTTGAAGCACCTTTATTTTTAAGAGTGTAGACAGCAAAGCAACTACAACATTCACTGATACGGAAGAGAAAAAATTATTGAATGAAGTCATTATTTTTGTTTTCTTTGTGCATAAAAAGTATTGTCAAAGCTTAATAAAATTAGGTTCGAACCACTGACGTCACATTGACTATTTTAACGATGTCCTTACTACCTTTTTGGCCTTGAATGTTGTAGTTGCGTTGCTGTCTATGCAGGTTCAGAAAGCTCTCGGATTTCATCAAAAATATCTTTATTTTTGGGTGAACTATCCCTTTAAATGAAATGAAATTCAGGTATTTTGTAAATGCATGTTATTGATAGTATTTTATACATTTAATCCATGCATTTCCTTACATTTTTAAAAATGGTTCAAACATAACAGTAAGGAAGGATAGAACTTATATTTTTGGGTTAACTACCCCTTTGAAGGCTGATCTTGTCTCAGTGGTCTGACAGAGCAGTGTTTCTGACAGCAGAAGGCCATGGCCTGCATCATCAGCAATCTGCTGGATGTCAGGTTCTCTACAGATATAATGGACTTGATGGATTCTGACTCAAACATGATGTCAAGGCTCACGCTCGCACCTCCCCCATCCTTTGGCCTCCAAGTCAAGGGCTTAGGCCAAGATCAGCGCTACGCTGTCATTGCCACAAACAGCGAATGATAGTACAGCTGATATTGCCATGAGTGTAACTAAACGAAGGTCTTCCACCTGTCAAATGAGTAAATGAGTCAGTAAAGTTAATTTATAGAGCACAGATAAAACCAAGAAGTGTTGACCAAAGTGCTAACCAGCAATATTACTTTCCAACACCACAGCATGTTATTAAAATGAACGGTAACACTTTATTTTAAGGTCTCTACTTGCTTATTAGCATGCACATTACTAGAATATTAGCCATTTATTAGTACTAATTAAGCACTTCATAATACTTTATTCTACATGACCTTATTCTACATCCCTAATCTTACCCAATACCTAAACTTAACAACTACCTTACTAACTATTAATAAGCAGCAAATTAGGAATTTATAGAGGGAAAAGTCATAGTTAATAGTTAATAGGTGTTACCTGTTCTAAAGTGTAACCAAATGAACTGTAGTTTGTTTTTTAGGGTTAACTTGTGTTACATTCAATTGTTGAGGGCTTATTAAAACCTCTGAACTGATCGAGCCAAGAATAGTGTCAGGAAACAGGAACAGAAACAGGAACCACTATGACATAAACGTCCAAAGATGGCACAGTGGCGGATGAAGACCCTTTACATGAAAACTTGTGCACAGATCTGATATTTGACACAAATCTACTTTGTGTTTTTTTTGTTTGTTTGTTTGTTTTTGGTTATAAAATTTGCAATAAAAACAGTACAATTATATGAACATTATATAGCATCTATACAAATGTTTGATGGCACAAGTGTGTAAGTACATAAGAAATAACAACGCCGTGGAATCACATGTCCGAAAATGTCAATTTTCAAATAGACGTTATGTATATTAACAAACTGCATATTTGAAGTCTAAACAAGTACATTCTCGCCTAAAACACTGCTAAAACTACATTCCGTGACACAAAAACAGTATTATTTATAAAATTATAGCAGATTGGGATGTTCGCCATGACACTCACTGTGAGAAATACCACAAGCGGACCGATACAAACGGTGAAATGACTGGAGTTCTGATATCAGTAGAATATCGCACTCCTTTCAACCAATCAGATTCAAGGACAAGAAAGAACTGTTGTATAAAGTTTGTTATATTTAAAAATGTAATTTAGATGGTAAAGTTGAAATTGAGCAGCTGTTACTCCAGGCTTCAGAGTCACATGACCCTTCAGAAATCATTGTAATCTGCTGATTTCATGATCAAGAAACCGTTATTATTATCAAAGTTGAAAACAGTTGTGCTGCTTAATATTTTTGTTGAAACTGTAATTTTGTGATTTTTTTTTTTTTTTTTTTTTTTTTTTTCCCAGGATTCTTTGATGAATAGAAAGTTTAAAAAACAGTATTTATTTAATACAGAAATCTTGTGTAACATTATAAATGTTTTTACTATCACTTTAGACTAATTTAATACATCCTTTATGAATAAAGTGTTAATTTCAATTTAAACAAAAAAAAGTACTCGGCAACGATTCGTCACGATTAATCACATCCAAAATAAAAGTTTTTGTGTACATAATATGTGTGTGTACACTGTGTATATTTATTATGTATACATAAATACAAACACATGCATGTGTATATATTTAAGAAAAATATGTTATGTTTAAATATTATATATTTATATATAAATTATAAGAATTTAAATATATGCTAGGGCTGGCAAACGATTAATCGCAATTAATCGCATACAAAATAAAAGTTTAGAAAGTTTAAAAAACAGTATTTATTTAATACAGAAATCTTGTGTAACATTATAAATGTTTTTACTATCACTTTAGACTAATTTAATGCATCCTTAATGAATAAAATGTTAATTTCAATTTTAAAAAAGTACTCAGCAACGATTAATCACATCCAAAATAAAAGTTTTTGTGTACATGTGTGTGTATACTGTGTATATTTATTATGTAAACATAAATACAAACACATGCATGTGTATATATTTAAGAAAGATGTTATTTTTATATATTATATATTTAGATATAAATTATAAGAATTTAAATATATACTAGGGCTGGCAAACGATTAATCGCATACACAATAAAAGTTTGAGTTTGCCTAATATATGTGTGTGTACTGTGTGTAATTATATGTGTATATAAAAATACAAGCACATTCATGTGTGTTTTTAAGAAATATTTACAAGTATATGTATTTATTATAATTTTTATAGAACTTATATTATATATAAATAAAAATATTTTGTACATATTTCTCTTAAATATTTACATTAATTTGTGTATTTATGTATACATAATAATTACACATACACACACATATATTAGGCAAACTCGAACTTTTATTCTGTATGCGATTTAATCGTGATTAATTGTTTGCCAGCCCTAATATATACATGTAAATATTTTCAAAATATATATACTGTATGTGTGTGTCCTTATATATAAATATACACAGTACACATAAATATATTATGTACTTTTATTTTGGATGCAATTAATCATGATTAATCGTTGCCCAGCACTAGAAAAAAAAATAGTAGTTTAGGTAATCTGAAAAAAACATCATACTGGCGGATTTATCAGTCTATCTAGTGTATACGGCATGTTGTCTCATAAGTGCTCCTGCAGTGTCTGCATCTAATTTATATGAATAAATGGATGTCGAAGTCTCTCTGAATATCACCGCTATTTGTGAGTAATTGCAATTACCTAAGGTATGATTATATTTTGACATGTCAGTAATAAGAGCAGCTGTGTTTGGAGGAATGTGACTGTCAAGCTGCGAGTGCACACCGTGTTTCCCGCGCAGTGATTTTCAGTATAACCCCAGATAAACTTTCCAGCGGGAACAAATGGATGCATACTAAATTCTCAATGAAGACACGCTGCAAACGTGTTAAATTTCTGCCTGTAATTTCATGCATTTGCAAAAGCAGGTGGAGTGTGAAAGCTAGAGAGAGAGAGAGAGACGGATGGAGAAGACCGGAATCAGCTGCCTCAGTCAATCTATTTTTCTCTCCATTCCTTCCTGCTAATCTCCTCACTTATCATGTTGTGCATGGAAAGTGATATTGATCGATATGAGTTAAGTGAGATACGCGTCCGCTTGGGCAGATGTGCTGGAAAGCAGATTACGCTACTGCTAATCCACAAGTGTAGGGATGAAAGATTACAGCAGAATCACCTGCTGGATGTAGAGCAAACTGACACACAGACCGAGAAAGAGAGAGAGTTAAACACAGTCGCTAAAGAGCTTTGTGGGATGGTACACAGAGCGAGACAGTCAACACAACCTAGTCAACAGATTACAGAGAGAGAGACGTCACTACAGCAGAGCTCCAGACTGCGGCTAAAACGGCTGCTTAAAATCAAATCGGACAAGAAAACACGGTTTTGGGTGAATCAGGTTCGCATGGTGAGAAGTTGCATGTGATGTCTGAATCATGAGCGAATTAGTTTACTCCAGAAATAAAATTTTCTGATAATTTACTCACCTCAATGTCACCCGAGATGTTCATGTCTTTCTTTCTTCAGTCGAAAAGAAATTAAGGTTTTTGAGGAAAACATTCCAGGATTTTTCTCCATATAGTGGACTTCAGTGGGGAACCATTGGGTTGAAGGTCCAGATTGGAGTTTCATTGCAGGTTCAAAGGGCTCTGAACAATCACAGCTGAAGAATAAGGGTCTTATCTAGCGAAACGATTGGCCATTTTCCAAAAAATATAAATATACTCTTTTTAACCACAAATGCTCGAGTTCACGCATTATGTAGTCACGTTGGAAAAGTCACGCGTGACGCAGGCGGAATTACAGACCCAGTGTTTACAAGGCGAACGTGCAAAGTCAAATGCCTTTTACAAAAAAGGTAAAACAACGATGTTGGATGATTTTGAAGTTGAAGGAGAAAATTAGATGTTTTTCACTCTACACTACCTTTTTGAACCAAAGTACACAGATGAAGAACTAACCATGCGTGACCTTTCCAACGTGATTACACAAGGCGAGCGTTTGTGGTTAAAAAAATATATAAATGTTTGTTTATATATTTTTAGAAAATTACAGATCATTTTGCTATATAAGACCCTTATTTCTTGGCTGGGATCATGTAGAGCACTTTGAAGCTACAGTGAAACTGCAGTTTGGACCTTGAACCCATTGGCTCCCATTGAAGTCCACTATATGGAGAAAAATCCTGGAATTTTTTTCCTCAACAACCTTAAAGGAGAAGTCCACTTCCAGAACAAAAATGTACAGATAATTTACTCACCCCCTTGTCATCCAAGATGTTTGTGTCTTTCTTTCTTCAGTCAATAAGAAATTATGTTTCTTGAGGGGGGGAAAAAAAATCAGGAATTATCTCCATACAATGGACTTCAGTGGTGCCCCCAAGTTTGAACTTGAAAATGCAGTTTAAATGCAGCTGCAAAGAGCTCTAAATGATGCTGAGGAAGAAGGGTCTTATCAAGCAAAACAATCGGTCATTTTCGAAACAAATTGACAATGTATGTATTTTTTAACCTCAAACGCTCGTCTTGTCTGTGTGAACTGTTTTTTTTTTTTTTTTTTTTTTTCCGGTTCAATGCGGTCAATTCAGTTAGGGTATGTCGAAAAACTCCCATCTCGTTTTCTTCCCTAACTTCAAAATCGACCTACATCGCTGCAGAAGTACCAACCCAGTGTTTACAAAGTGAACATGCAAAGAAGATCAAACGGCCTTTACAAAAAAATGGTAAAACAGCGATGTAGGACGATTTTGACGTTGAAGAAGAAAATGAGATGGGAGTTTTTCGACATATCCTAACTGTTTTGACCCATGCGCATCACAGAGATGAGACAAGACAAGACAAGCATTTGAGGTTAAAAATTATATCAATTGTCAATTGTCAAAGACCCTTCTTCCTCAGCTGGGATCGTTTATAGACCTTTGAAGCTGCATTTAAACTACATTTTGGAAGTTAAAATTTAGGGGCACCATTGAAGTCCACTATATGGAGATAATTACTGATTTTTTTTTACCTCAAGAAACAGAATTTCTTATTGACTGAAGAAAGAAAGACGAACATCTTGGATGACAAGGGGGTGAGTAAATTACCTGTAAATTTTTGTTCTGGAAGTAGACTTCTCCTTTAATTTCTTTTCGGCTGAAGAAAGAAAGACATGAACATCTTGGATGACATAGAGGTGAGTAAATTATCAGGTAATTCAGGAAATAACTAATCCTTTAATGAGTCAGGTCAATTTTTAGTTTGACTCACTCACTGAACTACTGAGTCATTTTCAGTCACGTCTGATTAGAACTGAACAGATTTCAACTATTAAGGCCCATTCAGCAGGCTAAAAAGCTCAAGCTTTTTAAAAAAGGATGGATTCTGACTGGTTGTCATTATTTTTATCATTCTTCAGCTGGAAAAATCCTTCTGAAAGAGATTTCAGAGATATCGTTCCTTTGTGCCATTATCGTTATGGTTTTGGTGTGTCTTTGCAATTCTTTTAAAATGATTTTTAAGACTAGCCTATATCTTTATCATTATAGATATCGCTCTTGGTGTGAACGGGCCATTAGTCTTTTCTTTTAAGTTTTGTGAGGCTCACTAATTACGGACATATATACAACAATTTTGTTGCAATAAATGGTATTTGAATGTTTTGTTTCAGGGGCCATTTAGTCTGGATGCTTGTATGTGGAAAATGAGATAACGTTGAGGAAAACCAGTCCACTGCTTTCGTGATTGCATTCGCTGTATATTTGCACTCCTTTGACTACACACATTCCACACTCTGCTTTTATCTTTTGGTGTGGAAAAGCAAGGAGTGTGTGACGGGCAACTGCATTCCTGCCTTAACCTGATGTTTTTAATGGGCGATGATAACCCTGAGATGAATTCTGGTCAGATGAGACTCATTCTGAAGCAAATGTGACTCTCATTTATAATGCACATGCACAGACGCGCACATCACATGATGGGTGAGTAGAGGTTAATGATGTGGGCTGGCAACTCAGAGCTCACGGATTCTGAAATGGAGCGTCAGACAGATGCCCTGTCATTACTGTGACCTTAAGTAAGTCTTGTAACCTCAAGTTACTTGCGCAGGATAGTCCCTGCAATTACTGTACTGTATGTCACTAAATGACATGTAACATAATCTTCAGTGGTGTAACAACTGGATTTGAATGACATTTACTTATTCTTTTTTTCCCCTCTTTCCACATTGTAAAATTATTGTATATCATATGCGTGTATAAAACTTTAGGGTTGGTAAGATTTTTTTTCGGTAACACTTTAGTATAGGGAACAATTCTCACTATTAACTAGTTACTTATCAGCATGCCTATTATAAAAATATTGGATGTTTATTAATACTTATAAAGCTCCTATTCTGCATGACTATATTCTGCATCCATAATCCTACCCAATACCTGACTTTAACAACTACCTTACTCTTAATAAGCAGCAAATTAGGAGTTTATTGAGGCAAAAGCCATAGTTAATGGTTTATTAATAGCGAGAACTGGATATTTTGTCAAAACATAAATGTTGTTACTGTCACTTTTGATCAGTATAATGCATCTTTGATGAATAATTTTTTTTTTCTTTTCTTTACTTATTTTAGGACAGTAGAGAGATGACAGGAAAGATCTGGGAGGGAGAGAGGGGAGCGGGTTCGGCAAAGCACTATATACACTATATTTCAATGCACTAACCACGAGGCTATTGGTGCCAGAGTATGTAAGCGGAGTGCGGAGTGGAGCGGTTCGATTTTGAACGGAGCGAGGAGCGGATTTTTTAAAAGCCAGAGCGTCGTGGTTTTCACTCACTCCAAGAGCGCTCCACTACCGCTCCATCACGAGTACAATTCATGCCAACGGCCCGTAATATAACTGCATATTTTGCAAGAACTCACATGTTAAACTTAGTCAGCTAGCTTGATATAGATGAATCACTGAACTCAGAAAGAATGTGAAGATTATAATGACAGCAATATACATGAGCGCGAGGTTTAGGAGGATAGTTTGAGGAATTTGTTTGCTCCTTCTAGAATATTCTATCTTCTAGATTCTAGAATCCTTCTGAATATTTTCAGATGCAAGTATGATTTAAACGGGTACAACACTTATTTACACACGCAGTTCCTATCTCCTAATTTACGGCGCTGTTTTTTTTTCTTTAAAAAAAAAACAAAAAAACAAATGTAACGGACCCCAAACTTTTAAATAGTAGATCATCTGCTTCACTTCGTCTGTAAATTTGTAGGACGAGGAAATGCCTGCCAACCCTGTACACACCTGTACTTACAGGAAATACATTGCAGTATGTAACTCCACTGTCTACCCTCTCAGGAAAAAAAAAAAAAAGATACAAAACTGTCACTTGGACGGTACCTTTTCAAAAGGTACTAATATGTGCCTTTTAGGTGCTAATACATACCATTTAGTGGTAAATGAGGTATTTTAATATGCACCTTTTAGCTTTTGTACCTTAGGGTGCCCTAGTGACAATTTTTTTTTTTTCTGTTAGAGTATAGGTGTCCACGTGACCGTTTCAATTGCTAGCTTGTTTGTGTTTGAACGTTTACCTTTGAGAACAAAACTCCATCATTTTACTAACCTTTAAAGACAGGTTGAGCCATTAAATGGATAGTTTACCTAAAAATGAAAATTACCTTGTGATTTTATTTGCCCTCAAGCCTTCCTAGGTGTATATGACTTTCTTCTTTCAGACAAATACAATCAGAGTTATATAAAAAAATGTCCTGGCTCTTCCAAGCTTTATAATGGCAGTGTATGGGTGTTGAGATTTTGAAGTCCAATAAAGTGCATCCATCCATCATAGAAAATAGTCCACACAGCTTCAGGGGTTTAATAAAGGCCTTCTGAAGCGAATCTATGTGTTTGTGTAAGAAAAACATCCATATTTAAAACTCATGTTCACAAGAGAGTGGGATTTCAGCGTATGATGTAGGAGTGAGAATATGCTAGTCTCGTGAGAACCAAGTTTTATTTACAGCAAAGGAAAACTGGTCTAATTTGGCTTATTTTGAAATCCTCATTTTTCTTTTTAAATCCAAGCAGTGTTAATTTGGACAGCAAATTTTGATTTAGTCTTAGTCATAGAATAAAATGCCATTTAGTTTTAGTCATATTTTAGTCATCTGAATTGTTTTAGTTTTAGTTGACTAAATATCATAAGATTTTAGTCAACTAAATCTACAGTGGACTGTGGTTTGATATTAAGATTTTATCATGATAAACACAGATTTAACTGCTGTGACACGCAACATGCCTTAAAATTAAAGTTAAATGAAACCACTTCTCATTTAGAAACAAGAACATGGTCTTTTCGATGAAATACCAGTGGTTATACAGGCTAATTATGCATTCTTTATAACAGCTTGTTTACTACATTCTTCATTCTTTCAAGCAGACATATTTATTTATATAAATACATTTAGATTAAACTTTAATACAGCTACTAAAGTGATTCAATGTGCAGTGAGTGATTTTCTGTCTTTCTTTTGTTGCTTGATTAACAAATGCCACAGACAATAGCGACTAAATTAGGCTGCTGTCCTTTTAAAACCGAATTCATGGATGGATCCTGATACACCTCTAATAATCTCCCAACTGTTTACGTTCACATATGATGTAACCGAGTGTGTTTAGGTGGATACTCGTCAAAAGGACAATTTGACAAAGTTTTGTGTGTATTTCTCCATTCATGTGACACGAAAGAGTACTCATGCGCTGTGTGAGAGCTGCTGCTTTGGTGTCTGCATTCAAAAAAACAGACAGAATTGAGTTCTCTTTTGCATCGTCAAATTTATCCGTATGTCTGCTATTCTCTTACTCCCAGATGTTGACATTTTTGAACGTTTTATTAGATGTGCAGCAAATTAATCCTAGCTTATGTTCCGCCGGATAGATCAATAGACTATGATGCAGTTCAAATGTACGCATCTAACCAAGAAGCAGATTCATTCTGAATGAATCTCCTCCCAGATCTCCACCACTCATGCATATGACAAGCTAGAGATTATGGTTTATAGTTTTAAAAATAGATATTTTCTTACGCAAATGCATTAATTCGCTTTAAAAGGCCTCTATTAACCCCCTGTGAAGCACTTTTGATGATGGATGGATGCACTTTTTTGGACTTCAAAACCTCAACAGCCATTCACTGCTTTTATAAAGACTGGAAGAGCAAGGATATTTTTAATATAACCCCAATTGTACTCGTCTGAAAGAAGAAAGTCATATACACCTAGGATGGCTTGAGGCTAAGTAAATAATGGGGTAATTTTCATTTTTGGCTGAACTATCCCTTTAACTGATCCTAGCTGGACAGAAAGTTAAAAAAAAAAAAAAGGCAATATTATATTGTGTCCTAAATAATGATCTCATTACATAAAATGCGTATTCCTTCATTGGTCGGTGTGATCCTGTAGTGGCGGTAGATGCTATTAAATACTTGACACCGGACCAAATTTCCACAGTGTTTCTCATCCACTTCTGTACTCAAGTCAGGTATGCTGTTACTGAGCAACAACTCTCCATAATAGTCTAGAATTGCTCCTATTGCACTTTCAGCTACTGCTATTCTAGAAAGCCTGCCATCGCTCTATTCCCTCGGTTCTATGTACCTTCTCCTCCTCTTTATTTGTGCAGCAAAATTGAGATTGTCCCCAAAGATATGGGAAATGAGGATCTCCGGGCACATACAGAAGTTCAAACACACACACACTGCGAACAGCAGGGGATTCTGGGAAAGGGGGTGGACTGTTCGTAATCACAAAGACAGGCCACACACACTCGCCCTTACATGCACACCCACATACTCACAAAGGCAAGCCATTCCCTAGCCCCTGGCTGCATTTTTTAGCTCCTTTGAAAAGTTTCTTAGAAACACAAGAGAAGTTATGATCCACAGGAAGCCCCATCTGCTCGCGAGGAGAAAGAGTTCATTCACCCAGACACTCGCGGACATACAAATACACACACAATGCCATCCTTTAAACTCCACAAACACTCCATACTTGAATCACTTGATCTGCACTTCTGAGTTTATTACGAGTCCATGTGACAGCGGTCATGTTACGCACATGCTGTCGTGAGTTAACCCTGCTTTACCCTGTTATCCCAGACGGCAGTGATTCCGGGTGTCGTAGGCTGGCTGTCGTGTGGGAAGAGCGGTCATGACTCGGATAATATAACATGAAAGTGTTTCCATGGCAACTTCTCACCAGAAAGCTTTCCAGACACATCACGCTTGGAAAACCCAAGCCAAAACTGCCTTAACTGCTCATCCAATCTAGCAAACTGTTTATTAGGAAGTTCAGACTTCTCCTCTAACGCAGAAGCCACTGTCTTATATATTATTATCCCACTCTCTTATATATTATTATTATTTTTTTTAATTTATTTATTTATTTGGTATCTATTTTAATATAGATTAAAATCTAATTTATTCCTGTGATCAAAGCTTAATTTTCAGCACCAGTGTTCAGTGTCACATGAACCTTCAGAAATCATTCTAATGAACTTTTTTGTGAACCTGTGATTACTTTTTTCAGGATTCTTTGAATACAGTGTTAAAAAGAACAGCATTCATTTAAAATAGCTTTTTTTTTTCCTTTTATTCAGCAAGGATGTGTTCAATTAATAAAAAATGATAGCAAAGACTTATATTGTCAGAAAAGCTTTTTATTTTGATAAAAATTTTAACTTTTTATTCATCAAAGAATCCTGAAAAAAGTGTCACTGGTTCAAAAAAAAATATCTGCCAACATAGATAATTCTAATAATAAATCAGCATATTAGAATGATTTCTGAAGGATCATGTGACACTTAAGACTGGAGTAATGGCTAATGAAAATTCAGCTTTGCATCATGAATAAATTATATTATAAAGTATATTAAAATAGAAACCATTATTTTATATTGTAATAACATTTCGCAATATAACTTTTTTCAGTATTTTTGATCAAATAAATGCAGCCTTGATGAGCATAAGAGACTTCTTTAAAAAACATTACAAGTCTTACTGATCCCAAACTTTTAAACAGCAGTATATATGTATATATATATATGTGTATTACATTTATATATGTAATAGTATTTACACGGAATAGTATTATTTATTAACTTAAATTCAAAAGTGCTGTTCAGTTTCTTGTATCCATATATGTAATTGATTTGTGTTTAATTTATACTTTTTCCAGTCCCTCCCCTCCAAACACCTGTCACTTTTAACAGCCCAGTTAATTATAGATGGATAAATTCTGGCTCCGCCCTACAGTTGTTTCTCATTTAATATACTTTTTACTATCAAATATGCCACATTACTGAAGTATGGAGGGTTATTGTTGATTTTAAATTTAGAATTTAACTTGTAAAAATGCATTATAATTTGGTTATTGTTGGTGCCCGGCTTCATTGATTAAACCAGGGTTAGGTTTTGTCACCACATCATAAATGCTGAATACTCGTATGCTGTGAAGGAGCTCTTATACTGACACACACGGCGTCTTACCCATATGGGCATCCGACATGGTCCTAATCCCGTGGGATTATGGGATCACTTGCTGGTTGGATTAAGGATTGTCCCACAGAAACAGCTGTCCACTTCATACACGTATATAACATGCATTTCAAGAGACAAAGTTTAAACTTGAGGGTCAGATGTTTTATAGGTGGAGGTGCTGTAATGTATCTTCTTTTTTTCTTTTTTTTTTTTTCTTATAGATATATAGATGTGCATTCAGACATTTGTGTGTTTAACTCTAATAATGAGGTCATCACCTAGTGACCAACTCACCTCTTAACTTTACTTACACGGTGATCTCTCTCTCTCTCTCTCTCTCTCTTTTTCACACACTCTCTGTCTCAAGTGATCCTCACAGCTGTTCCTCTGGAAAGAAGCCAATATTGAACAACATCAAATTTGGCAGAGAAAAAGAGCACAATATATATGTAAACTTGTATGCATTATAGCTGCACAGTTATACAAATAATCAAAATTGTGTTTATGGCTGCCACAAATACTTTTGAAAAGTTTACATGTAGCCATTGCATCACACAAAATAAGCACTATAATGCAAATTCTATTAATCAAAATGAAATATCATGATTACAACATCAAAGCAAACGATAATTCATAATTATGCAGCCCTACTGTGGATTTTTTTGTCATTATGTGCTGCCAGACGGATGGATGTTATATTTACATTTGACTCTAAAAAGCTTTTACCCACACCCCCTCTCTATCTCTACGCACACACACACACCCACACACGCAAACTGTTTGTGAAAGAACCCTTGCTGTGCGAGCCAATTCTAACCCTTAATCATATCGTAGACCAAATTACACCACAAACCAACCCCACCATTACAGGGGAGGATACACAGACATCCACAAACACACAATCTATCCAAATATGCATGCTGGCTTAGTCTTGCATCTTGAGCACCAGGTTTCGCAGAGACGTATGTGATTTGGAAAGGAGATCCGGCGCATCTGCAGCATGTATTTCTGAGCGTTGTACAGGTCGGAGAGGAAATCGCATTAGACTTGATTGCATTTGGTGAATGGCCTGTGGTTAATAGCAGTTCAGATTGAGGCACAGTGGGATCTGATTCCCTGGTGTTCACATGCACTTTGTGCTTAAAAAAAGATCGGCACAAATCCATAGCACTATTTAGGACTGGTTTAGTTGATAAAATGGCCAGAATAGCAATTGGAATTGCTTCAGATTGCTAGGATGTGTTTGGCACTAGAGAGGGCTGGTATAGTCACAATAGTCTCAAAGATTCTGCTGGCAATATAACATTAAGCATCATGAATATTTTGGTGATTTAAATGTGCTTTTTATCAGGCTATTAAATGCCCTAAAGGTCCTTTCTTGTCTCATGACTATATTTGAATATGAGAGCATTAAGACAGAGATGCGTTTCTAACTGTTTGTTTGCCTCAAAATGGTCGCATTTGTTAATATATTACAAGTTAATAAAAAAAGTTATACTTTTATTCTGGAAAGATGCATTAAACTGATCGAACGTGACTGTAAAGACAATTATAATGTTACAAAAGATTACGATTTCAAATAAATGTTTTTTTAAACTCTTTTCATCAAAGAATCTTTCATTTCTACAAAAATAAACAGCACAATATTGATAATAAGGAATGTTTCTTGAGCAACAAATCAACATCTTTAAAATGATTTCTGAAGAATTATGTGACACTAAAGACTGGAGTAATGATGCTGAAAATTCAGCTTTGATCACAGGAATAAATTAGATTTTAAAATATATTAGAAATAGAAAACATTTTGTATCATTTTTACAGTATTAGCTTTTTATTGTATTTTTGATTAAATGTAGCCTTCCTGAGTATGAGATTTCTTTTACTAACATTTAAATAAAATCTTAGTGATGCATGTTATAAATACATATAATGTATAATATATTTGTAATATATTATTTATATTATTTAATATATTTAAGTATGTGTGTGTGTGTATTTTTATATATATATATATATATATATATATATATATATATATATATATATATATATATATATATATATATATATATATATATATATATTTAGCCGTGTATATTGGGCTGTCACCATATCAGATTTTTCACTACACAATTGTGTCCTCAAAAATTCACAATAAGGATCGATTAGCATTGTAATATACGTATTCATTATCCATATGAAAATACCTGAGATGGCTTGAAGAACACAGATACTGTTGTAATCGTATGCTGTCAGCATTTTATTCAGCTATAGCGATAGCTGTATGCCTTTGTCCTGGAGAGTCTTTTTTTAATTACATTCAAAATGTATATAATGCGCGAATACGTCATGAATTCATCTTCCAAACCGCGTTTTTGTCTTATCTCAAATCACTACAGTACACTTACAATAAGTGCTTAAATATTTGGACAATTGTAGCTTGGTCAGGTCGTCACCGCTGCGGAGTAACACATACCTGCGTGAATCGCCATTGACACAAACTTAGAGAAGTAGCTCCGGTTAGAATGTTCTTCCGCGGGATGCGCGCAGTTCTGCTTATTAAGCGCTAGAGCGCCAAAAGTTACATAGCGCTGTTTTAAATATAGCCTAGTAAAGAGGCCTAACAAACAGTAAGTAAAATTCATCAAAATTTCCTAACCCATGTGAAAGCAAGTACATAAATATGTATATATAATTATTCATATCTGCACTGTTTGGGGCATTAGTGAATGACACATGCTTACAGTGCAAAACGTGAAGGCACATAAATAGTGTGTGTGTAATATGTAATTAGACCAGATACAGAACTGGCACAGTTATAATAGTGTGTCTGTTTGTGTATGAGGTTCTTAAGCTTAAGTGCATGCTGATGACTGACAGCATTTTGGGGCCAGTGTGTGTTTATGGGGGATTACAGGGAGGGCATGGGGTCGGTTTATGGGTCTGAGTATTTATGGGGTGTTGCCAGGATGGAGGCAAACCAATCATGAGAGCGGGGGGGAAGGAAAGCAACCGCAAGAGTAAAGAATGATACAGAAGAGGGGGGTAGAAGTGCTTTTACACCAATGGTTAGGTGTTACGTAATGTTTTGAAAGCATCGCTCTGAACACGTTGGCTTCTGACTGTACTTGCATTCAATATTTCTAAAGGACATTTGTTCCCAGAAGCAGCGTCTAAAAGTTTTATGTTGATGTGAACTGCTAATTTATTTTACTAGGGGTTTTGTGTATTTGATGACCACATCTTTTTTTCGTTTGTGTGACACGTTGGGTCTGAGGACAGTCGAGAGCTCTTTTTCTGCTGAATTTTCATCCCTATTAAAGAAATTGGGTTAAAGGCAAGTGTTGCCCCTAGCAACGGGCCTCTCGATGAATCGGCTCCCCACGCTAGACCCCTTCACACTTACACACAAACACGCACACAGTGGATCTGATATTGGTTTTAAAATAATGTACTGTTAAATCATTCCACTTCTGGTAGATTTGCACAGGTTGACGTCACGAATGTTTCTGACTTTTTCTTCTCTTCATTTTTCAGGCACAGCGTCGCATGCTAAGCGATGATGAGAGTTCTGGATATTACGACGACGAAGACTTATTCTCCGGATCCGGCTCTGGCTGTGAGTTTGATATGCGATGCGTTTGTGTATGTGTCACTTTAGTGTGTTTGTGACGTGCGAGTGTGAATCACTCATTAAGAGGTCACAGCTGCCTTGTTTTAAAGTCCAGCCTGGGCTTCCAATCCCCTCTCCAGCTGGTATAATTCTCACAACTCGACGCCTTATCCCCCTCTTCATCTCTTGCTCTCTCTCACTTTGCTTGCTCTCTCTCTCAGCCCCTCTGTCTCACATTCCTCCCACAACTTCATACATTTATTTTAGCCTCCGTTAACTCAAGCCCACAGACTGACAGTAAATACACCCTTCTCTTCTTGTAAATAAAGAGCATTTCTTCATAGATTTGCATGTCTGTGAGTCTTTGTGAGTGATCATCTGATCCTCACTAATCGGATTACTGTAAATAAGATCACTTAATCAGCAGGAATCTGGGTGTGGACGGCCAATATCCGCTAGTGCTTGGGTGTTTCTTCAGAGCAGTTTTGGCCCTGTGGTCGTTTAGAAAATGAACTCTTCTCAAAAACGCTTTTCACACATTATTTAATTTGACCGCTAATGTTATTGAACAGGGGACATGAATACCTCACAAGAGACTTCTGTGATTTTGTTGAAATTCATTTTGTTGAATTTCCACCCCATTGGCTTTGCCATCACATCTCAAGTGATGTATTGTGTTTAATACAATTCTGAGGTGGACATGACATTTTAAATGGACTAAAAGGGAATAAACAGCTAATTTTCATTGTTACCATTTTATACATCTTAAATGTAGACTTTTAAATCATATTTAATGGTCTTTTTGGATCGTTTTTGCAATTAATTGAAAAATATAAGGATAGAAAAAACTTGTAACATTTAAATTTTTTTCCTTTACACTAACGACTTATCGGTGACAACTGCTTGTGGTAGAAATGTAAAATTTGTTTATTTGCACAAACATAAAATATATACAATTTTACATTTAATTACAATTAAATGTACTTTTACTTTCAAAAAGTACAATTCATATATACTGTGCAGCAGTGATGGGAATAACGGCGTTAGAAATAAACGGCGTTACTAACGGAGTTATTTTTTTCAGTAACGAGTAATCAAACGAATTACTGTTTCCCCCGTTATAACGCCGTTACCGTTACCGACGATGAAATGCGGCGTTACTATTATTTATTATAACTTATAATTTATTTTTCAGTTCATATGAATGGATGCGTAGCGTACCTGTATTTGATGAGCCGTAGACTCTAGTGTGAAGGCACACAACTAGCCGTCACTTTCTCTTAGAATCAGAGTCACGAGGAGAAAGATACAGAGCGAGAGAGTCTTTTATATCATGCAGAACTGACGCGCTATATGTAAACAATATTCTTTGTTGTATTTTCCTGTCAAAATAACGGGTGTCCTTCGGAATTCTTCAGCTTCTAAGAACTGCCGGTTTCTCCGGTAGTAGTAATGCGCAAACGGCAATCTCATTGGCTGGCGCTCACCAATGATCGTCCCTGTTTTGATTTTAGCAAATCAGTTCGAGTGAACGCAGACAACGTAATTAATATTCATGAACCCAGCAGATCATTAATCTTTAGTGCGTTTTATATAGTTGTTTGTAGTAGATTTCGTAGTAGTTTTATCTTATCAGTATTATTTTTTCCCCCCTTTTTTATAGATACACTAAATGACAAACAATATAATAACCACTAAATAACTAAATGACAAACAAATAAGCACCACCACCAGTCCTAAGATCAGTCAACATGACAAATGCATTCGTACATGGTTATTCTAGTAGTTCTAATTACTAAAGTTTAAAGCTAAATTATTATAATATCATATTATACTGCTTGACAGCAAAAGTGTACTTTCAAATATTTAAAAAAAAAAACAAAAAAAAACTAGCAACAACAACAAAAAATGTACTAGCCAATGGCTATTCTGTTGGCAAGGTGTCCATAGAAGGTTGATAATATTTACAATATTTTTTTTTAATTTGATGGGTGTCTCTCACATCAACATTAAAATACATTATAGTAGATTAGTGTACAATGTTTTATAATAATAATTTATTCTATTTAGTGTCCATTTCATTCATTTAACATACTTAATATTGGGGACATCCAAGTTACTTGACATATTTGAGCATTTTTCTAAAAAAAAAGGTAACACAGTGGTTACTTTCCCTAGTAATTATTTACTTTTATAATCATGTAACTCAGTTACTAACTCAGTTACTATTTGTGAGAAGTAACTAGTAACTCTAACTAATTACTCTTTTACAGTAACATGCCCACCAACACTGCTGTGCAGAGAGAGGCAGAAAACCCAAAAAAGTATATATATATATTTTTTTTAAAGAATAATAAAGAAAAACAGAATAAAGTAAACAAACAACTTATGAAATTATGGAAAGAGTTAAATTACAAATATGACAAATATGTACACTACCAGTCAAAAGTTTTTGAACGGTAAGATTTTTAAGGGTTTTTTTTTTTTTTTTTTAAAGGCCTGCGTTTATTTGATTCAAAGTACAGCAAAAACAGAAACATTTTGAAATATTTTTACTATGTAAAATAACTGCTTTCTATTTGAATATATTTTAAAATGTAATTTATTCCTGTGATTTCAAAGCTGAATTTTTAGCATCATTACTCCAGTCACACGATCCTTCAGAAATCATTCTAATATTCTGATTTGCTGCTCAAAAACATTTATATTATTATGTTTATATTATTATGTTGAAAATGGCTGAGTAGAATTTTTTTTTTTTTTTCTCAGGTTTCTTTGAGTAGAAAGTTCAGAAGAACAGCATTTATCTGAAATAGAAATCTTTTGTAACATTATAAATGTGTTTATCATCACTTTTGTTTCTTTTAAAGAATCATTGCTAAATAAAAGTAGTAATTTCTATAATTTCTTATAAAAACATTATGACGACTCTAAGCTTTTAAATGGTATAGTGTATAATGTTACAAAAGCTTTTTATTTCAGATAAATGCTAATCTTTGGATCTTTCTATTCCTCGAATCATGAAAAAATGTTTTAAATATTGATAATAATAATAATAATAATAATAATAATAATAATAATAATAATGAATGTTTCTTGAACAGCAAATCAGCATATTACAATGATTTCTGAAGGATCATGTGACACTGAAGACTGGAGTAATGATACTTAAAATTTAGTTTTGATCACAGGAATAAATTAAAATATATTCAAATAGAAAGCAGCTATTTTAAATAATAAAAAAATTTCACAATATTACAATATTAAAAATTGGTTTATATACATGGAAAAATTAGATTATTTAAATAAAACATTGAAGCAGTTTCTAATTACTTTACTCTGTTTAGATTATCATAGTTTTTAAAATATATTTATTGTAATGGTGGCTTCATAATTTAAGATTAAACATCAAGGTCAAATATAAACAAATAAATTTATTCATAAAGCTTTTGAAACAAAACACCAATAAATAAAGGTAAAGTTTCTAAGACAATATCAATATGGCCTTCATTTAATGAAAAGAAAAATCTGTTCAAATCAGTTAGCTTTAATAAAATCAAACCTTGGAACATAAGAGCCACTGTCTGTGTGTGTGCGCTTGATGAGCAGAGTTTGTGCGTCGCAGTGGCGCTTGCTTTGTTCTTTGTTTATAGTGTGTGTGCATGTGTATTTCTTACCAAGGTTATTGATATTTTATTCATGTGTTGCCATGGGGATGTTCACATTCCTGGGCTGACCAATCTAAAGGTTGCTTTGAAGCCTTGCAGACGCTTTTGCTAGGTATCATATGGCACATTAACATGGTCGAAAATGGCTGTGAGTATTGATCTCTTTCACCCTGTCTCACCGTGTGTCTCTACGCCTCCAGTTCCAGATATGGACGTTAGACCAACTGCAGCAGGTGTGCCTGTCACTACAGAAGAGCCCCTCCCACTTTCTACCACACAGGCCACTGGCCCCGCCCCCTCTGCCTCTCCAGCCGCAGAGCCAAGTAGCCCACCTCCACCAGAGGTAGAACGCGAGAGCGGCTCGGGACAAGATGTACACATAGGCAGCAAATTGGAGATTGAAAAGTGGGAGAAGACTGAGGAGGAAATGAGACGGTTGAAGGATAAAGAACAAGAATCTGAGATATCTGCTGATAAAGTGCAAGACGGAGAGCGGGAGCAAGAGAGGTCGAAAGCTACGGTTGCCCCCCGGCTGACTGATGTTCCTCTAGTGTTTGTGGACTCGTCCACCGCTCTGGATGAGACCACAGTCACCACTAGTGAACCGGAGGACCTCGCCACCACAGAAGAAGACGAGGATCTATACATTACAACAGAAACTATTATGTTAGAGCCATCCAGCACACCGGAGACGACAACAGAGGACATCACAACCACTGAGGTCATCCCAACCACTGTTGCATCCACCACTGCTAAGCCAACCAGACCACGTCCTGCCCCGACTACTCCAAGCACTGCCCCCGTGCGACCCCGGAGACCACACACTACCCCCAGTAGAGCCACCCCAACCGAGAGCAGCACTCGTTCAGTGATGACCACAACACAGGTTCGATTTTTTTTTTTTTTCCCGTAAGAGCGGGCACAGACGTTTGTTAATTTTATGGGTGTGGCTTCCGGTCTTATCCGTGTCCAGTTATTTTAAGTTGTACAAAACAGCTGTTTTGCTGCTTGATATTGCAAATTGGTGTCTCACCATTAAGAACACACTGGTTTGTAGTGCAAACCGTTTTACCGTTTACCACGTTGCTATTCCTCTCGTTATTTCCATATAGCGGCTAATGAACCAGAAGTCTCACTCATAGGCTTACTTTCACAGTGAAGAATAAGGTGGTTAGATAAGTAAAACAATAAATAATTTTACATGCAAAGATGCACCGACATGAAAATTCATACTAATACAGATATGCTGACAATCATTTTTAAAAAATAGCAGATATACATGCATAAATATAATAAACTAACATATAAATAATATTCCAAGAATTGCACCAGTATGAAAATGTTGGCCAATGCAGATAAGTCAGTAATTATTTTTAATAAATATAAGATATCAAATATTTTTTATTCATATTACTATTAAAATATTAAAATGATCTTAAGAATTATCTATTCTTAAATTAAACATAAAACACTAAAAAAAAAATTAACTATAAATAATTAAAACGTTAAATGCTTCAAGTTCATTTTGGGCAGCACAACATTTATAAATATACAAACAGATTTAAAAATGGATATTTTGAGATTTGCGAAAGATTACTTTTATTTGTGAGTATTACAGTATTATTAAATTATTAGTGTGTTAAAGATTAAGTTTAAGTCAGTGTTAAATGTTGGCAAAGGCAGTGTAAATGGTAAAATAGTGGAAATGTGTGGTGAAATTTCCATTGTTGAAAGTTATGAGTACATTTTTAAACATTTCGGTAACACTTTACAATGTGTCATTTGTTAGCATTAATTTATTAACTAACATGAACAAACAATGAACAAAACATTTATTACACTATTTGTTAATGTCAGTTTATAAAAATACAATTGTTCATTGTTAGTTCACAGTGCATTAACTAATGATAACAAACACAACTGGTGTTTTTTTTAATAATGCATTAGTAATGCTGAAATTAACATTAAGATTAATAAATGCTGTAGAAGTGTTGTTCATTCTTAGTTCGTATTAACTAATGCAGTTAACTAATGTTAACCAATAAACCTTATTGTAAAGTGTTATACTGGCCGATAACTGATATGGTATTAATGTAATATGCATCTCTATTTCCATTTTTGCTTTTGACATGAATGATTTGCTTTGTAAGTATTCTCTTGTTCCCTTTGGGATCAAATCCAGTGGCCTCAAAAGATTTATGGACATTTCAGACAAAAAAGGAATGAGTGGAATTTTTTTGTTTATATAAATGTGAATTCATTCCATTCATTTAATATGTGCATATTGCATCAAAAGCACACTTTTATCAGATGATTTAGACATCTTTCCTAGTTCTACTCTCACAAACTTAAGTTTATAATTTATTAAAACTAAAAAGTCGGTCAGCAGTTTTTCTTTGCTTCTGTGGAAATGTTCATTTTAGCTACACATGATCTGTTGTGCAACTGTGAAAGGTTATCATCCTTATCATCCTTTTTTTTATTCCTCATTTAGACACAAACAACAGATGAAACTGTAAATAATGAAGTTGCAGGACCGGGTCCAAGTGGTGATTTTGAAATCCGCGAGAATGAAGGTCGCCAAGGCAACGAGGTCGGGAAAGGCAAAGGGGCGCCTGGCGTGGCAGGAGAACCAGATCTGACTGGTAACACAGTGGATGCTGCTGGAAGCTCAGCTGCTCAACTTCCACAGAAGAACATCCTTGAGAGGAAGGAAGTTTTGATAGGTGAGCAATGCCTGACACATTTAAAATCATTTCCACAGTTCAGTTCAGTCTCTCCAACTTTATTTGGCTTTGAACCTGTCTGTCTATTTGTCTTGTATACATCTTTCATTTTTACTTTTGTATGTGTTTTGTCTGTCTCCCTGAAAACCCTACAGTGTAAAAATTTTATGGCATTATTGTACAGCTTAACATTTAAACTACTGTCTTCAGTGTCACATAATTCTTCAGAATTAATTCTAATATGCTAATTTGGTATTCAAAAAAGAAGCTTTAGTATTATTATCAGTGTTTTATTAATAAATTATCAATGGAAACAGTTGTGCTGCTTAATATTTTTGTTGAAACCTTGATACATTTTTTGGTGATGGAAAAAGTAAAGGTCATCATTTATTCAAAATACAAATATTATGTTACATTATAAATGTCTTTACTGTCACTTTTGACAATTCAATGCATCCTTGCTGATTTAAAGTATTAATTTCTTTAAAAAGCATCTTTTTTCATCATCTGACCTCAAAAGTTTGAACAGTAATGTAAATATTATTTTCAAGGTTTGAGCACGAAATAGGATTTCACAAAAGCTAGTCTTTAGTTAGCAATATTAATATAGCAATATTATTAGTAGGAGTATTATGTTTGGAGTAACAGTTGTTTAAAAAATATTTCACCCCAAAATTGGGTTTAATTTATTTTTGCTGTACTATCGCTTTAACAAAAGCGTGCTCTTATGATCTCAAGCGAGAGGCTCCGATGGACTTTATACTAGCTCTCTGTGGAGAACACAGTCTTCTGCTCTTGTCTTTTTTTCTTGTTCCCGTTCACCTTCTCCTCTGTTTGTTTTGCTGCCTCTCTGTCTCCATCTCCCCTCTCGTTTCTCTCTGTCATCTGATATGCTGTCTCTCTCTCCTCAGCCGTTCTGATTGGAGGACTGTTTGCCTTTGTATTTGCAGACTTCCTGGTCATAGGTAAAGATGTAGGAGTCACAGGCTATAGCGTAAAATTAGTTGGATTTTTAGCTCGTATTTCACACTTTTTATTCTCGCTTTAGTTAGAAACTCTCCCTGCCTTGATTAAATGTTCTGTGTTTGTTTGTCTGTGTCTCTATTTGTCTGTCTTTGTCTTTTTGTTGAAAACATCAATGAAACTGATATCATCGCAGAAGAGTCCATTTGTAGTTGTGCTTATTGTTGGCATTGCATCCCCTAAATTCTGACTGATTTTCAAAGTAATTTTAAGGGGGTCGGTGTCATAACATTTTATTTCTTTTTATATTTATTGTCCTATTGGTTTGTTCAAAAATACATTTAAAATTCAGTTTATACACTACCAGTCAAAAGTTTTTGATGAGGTTTTCAAAAGATTTTCAGTGTTTTTTAAAGAAGTCTCGTCTGCTCAGCAAGCCTACATTCATTTGATCCAAAGTACAGACAAAGCAGTAATATTGTGAAATATTTTTACGGTTTAAAATAACTGTTTTCTATTTGAATATATTTGTGTAATTTATTCCTGTGATCAAAGCTAAATGTTTAGCATCAGTACTCCAGTCTTCAGTGTCACATGATCCTTCAGAAATCATTCTAATTTGCTGATTCGCTGTTAAAGAAACATGTATTATTATTATCAATATTTAAAACAGTGGAGTACATTTTTTGTACAATTGTACAATGTACAATTTGTACAATTGAGTACACTTTGATGAATAGAAATATCCAATGATCAGCATTTATCTGAAATAAAAAGCATTTGTAGTATAATTTTTTTTTTTTTTGAGAAAGAAATTATAGAAATTAATACTTTTGTTTAGCAAGGATGCTTTAAATGGATGATACATATATTTATAATGTTACAAATGATTTGTATTTCAGATTTCAGTTCTTCTGAACTTCCTATTCATCAAAGAAACTTGAAAAAAAAATTCAACATAACAATAATAATAATACATGTTTTTGAGCAGCAAATCAGAATATTAGAATGATTTCTGAAGGATTGCGTGACTGGAGTAATGATGCTAAAAATTCAGCTTTGAAATCAGAGGAATAAATTACATTTACAAAAATATTCAAATAGAAAAGAGTTGTTTTAAATAGTAAAAATATTTCAAAATTGTACTGTTTTTGCTGTAATTTGGATCAAATAAATGCAGGCTTGGTGAGCAGAAGAGACATTAAAAATCCTACTGTTCAAAAACTTTTGACTGGTAGTGTACATACAATGCCTGAAATCCTTATTAACATGATTTTAATTTCTGAATTAACTTGTATTGATTTATAAATTGTAATATGTTATTATTTCTTAGAAAAAAATATACTGTGTGTGAATCAATTTTGTTAAAATATTTAAATAATTTATTATTATATTTTGAAACCAGATGAAAAGATATTCATTTAAAAAGCTATTTAAATTCATTTTCTTTATCTTAAACACTTTTTTTTTGGACCAAGAGACATTTGCACATTCATATGGATGGTGGGAGAGAACATAATTGTTGTTGAAGCCTTCATGATGATTTGAATTTGAAATGCTGTAAGTAATCAAAATCTCTTGTTCTTTCTCCAGCGGTGATTGTCGGAGGTGTAGTCGGAGCGCTCTTCGCAGCATTCCTCGTAATGTTACTCGTCTACCGGATGAAAAAGAAAGACGAAGGCAGCTACACATTGGAGGAGCCTAAACAAGCCACCGTCACCTACCAGAAACCGGACAAGCAGGAAGAATTCTACGCCTAACGTCCATACGTTCATCCTCCTTCATCTCTCCAACCTTGTCCCGTCTCTATCTGACCCCTCCTCCTCCTTTCTTTTCATCTCACCCCTTTTCCTTTGATCCCTTTCTTCCCTCGTTTCCCCATGAGAGTGCCTCTCATTCCACGGACTCGGAACTTTCTTTTCCAAAAAACAAAAAAAACTGAAAAAGATCAATGTAGAAAAAAATGGGTGGGGCTTGGGGTGGGGGCGGGTCCTGAGAGGGCGGGGCGTGAGTCTACATGTACACAGAGAAGAAAAAACTTTTTTAAGAACATGTTATTATTGATATGTTTAGGATCGTTGTTCTATGAAATTATGACCTGAATCTTTTTTTTGTAAAGACACTGCGTTTCAGATGTGTTTCCTGCACAATATTATGGGAGCAAAAAAAAAAGAAAAAACACAGCATGAAAAAATGAGGGAGAGGGAAAGAACACAGATGGGGTCATGGAGGGATTGCGAAAGTCAGGCGAGAGATGCGGGCAGAAGTAGAGAAGGAATTTGGAGTCTGTACTCGAAATGCTCTGTCACCAAGGTCAGTGATCCAACGTTGTGTGGTGCCTTCCATTTCCCTGGTGCTAGAAACAGAGCTCGAGCAGAGCGAGTGTATGTGTGTGTGTGTGTGTGTACTGGTGCATATGTGTGCGATTGTATGTCTAAGGTGCCCTTGTGACCCCAGCCTAGACTCGCACACACATGCACAGGTGCACACACACTCAACCCGACTCCCTCTGCTGGTGAGAGCGTGTCAGCACGAGCACGAGCAGGAGCAGGGGGCCCGAAACACGTCCACAGCAGCACATTAAAAACACAGAAGGTTTGCTGTGAGGGAGCGCATGCATAGAATCAGAGGACTAGCCTCTCCTCTGCTCTGTACAAAGAATTTAGTAATCATTAGTAATAATCAATAATATATCAGCAGCTCTGAATGGAAGGAAAATGGTGATCATAATATTCGTAGTGAAGGATATTATCTATTTAGCTGTGCAGTAAGGTTTTATCGGTGTAAATATCAACTCAACGACTTTTTATTTTTGTCAAGCTTTTAACCATGCTGTTGTAGAAGAGAATTAAACACACGCAGACACATATGCTATCCAATTTTTCCGTCAGAGAAATGCTGAAAACTGCTCAGCTTTATTAGCATTTCACAAATCATGGTTTTTGTTTTGAAAGCACAATGTTAGTCTCTCACCGCGACATTCATTCACAAACGGAGACATTTCCACTCGCATACACGCCACACAAACAACGCTGATGGACGGACATGCTCAAGATGATGAGGAACTTGTGTGGGGACATTATCGCTGTGGGTAGGTGAACGCAAACGTAATGGTTTGGGAGAAAAATAGCGTGTCTAACATTACGACATCCAAGCTGAAAGCCTTTAAATAGTGTCATTTGAGTGATAGCTAGACTTGCTATCACTTTTTCCTGTGTTATTTTGTTTTATTTGATGTTTATATGTCGGGATACGTTTAATTCATTAAAAAATGACTAGAAATGCATGAATTAGCAATAACAAGCTATCAACAACAGACTCTGTGGTTGACATGCTCAGAATGTATGTCACATGTCATGTGGTGTGATGTCAGTGTTACTCGCAGCTGTAGCACAAGATGTTAGCAAAACGCTGAAACGACGACAACTTGTCTTAACACATATCATTTTAAATATCTGAACGTGTACTATATCGAATTTGGGACGGTTTGTGCACCGTATCAGCACTCCGTCCACGAAATTTCTTTTTTATATTCACAGTAATGGAGAATTATAACCCACCCCATTTATGAACATATCGCTGAGGGTAAAGCTGCCATAGCACTAAAATGTGACATCAACTAACGCTTCCTGTTACATCACAAATCATGCTTTTGAAATGCATGGTGATGATTTTTTTTTTTTTTTAATGTGAAGAATTTACACTCAAGCATATTCGACTGAGTGTACTAGAGCACATTCAAGATTTTTGGCCGGTGGGGGAAATCTTGAGACCCTTACGGGGTGGACGTACATCAGTCTACGATTGTAATGTCACACCTGTGCAACAGTACCTGTAGTTTCAATATTGTACTCTGTTCTGACAGAGTGCGTGAGTATGTATGTGTGAATATCGGCTTGTTTTAATGCATCTGCAAGTGTGTTTCGCTCCCCAGTTAGTTCTTCCGTTGTGGGGACGTCTTCTCCTCTCCCTGCACTTAAATTGCTATGTGACACTGACAATTGCACAAACACACAGAACATGTTACATAGCATCACAGCCTTGGCCTTGTATATAGGACCTAGAGTGATTTCTGACCCATCACAGCACACCTTTAATTAAATTACTATAAGGGCCAGTCTCCTGGACACTGAATAAAAGTTACAGTCCGATAACTGGTTTGACCGATATTTTTGTTTTTGTTTTTACAGATATTCACATTTCTACTTGGCTGTCTGTTGTTTAATATTCAGTCTACTGAATAAGTACACATCTAGTAGATGTCTAAAGAATAGCAGCAATGCCGTTACATCACTATATGTTCACATGTAAAATAAAGAGTTGTAAATGTTTGCATAATTATGTAAATTTTTACATTTAAAAAAATGAGAAACGACTTAGCGACTTAGACCATAACGATGAAAATTAACTTGCGACTGATCTCAAAACAACTAAACATAAAGAAATAAATATATTGCAATATATTATTGAGGAAAATAATTATAATGCATGTTTTTATTAGTGCTGTCAAATGATTAATCGCGATTAATCACATCCAAAATAAGTTTTTGCTTGTTTACATAATATATGTGTGTATAACGTGTATATTTACTATGTATATAAATACACACACATACAGTATATATTTTGAAAATATTCACATGTATTTAAATTCATATAATTGATATTATATATATAAATATTTTTTATATATAAACAATATTTTTCTTAAATATATACATGTGTGTGTATTTAAATATAAATAATAAATATACACAGTACACACATTATTTAAACAAAAACTTATTTTGGAATCACAAAAGCACATTTTTATTTAATTACTTTGTCAAAAACAAATATAAATGATAATTAAGGAGTGAAACCCAAAATAACCTTCATTTCAAAAAAAAAAAACTGATCTGTTAGTTCAGAATTTGTCTTCAGTTGTGTCTAAGAGACTGGCTTTAACAATCAATACTCACGAAACCTCAGCAATCAGTGTCTAATTGGAATATTGACTTGGATAATGTTAATCAATTGCTTACATGCTAAACTTATAGTTGCAAGCCTACAATTAGTATGTGAAATTCAGGTATTAAGACGTGATGATTGTTTAACATTTTTTTGTACAAAAAAAAAAAAAACAGCTGTTGGTGCTGGAGGTTTAATATTTTGATCATTCACAGCTTTCACCCCCACCACTCCTACAATCGAATCTTGTGAGCAACACATTCACATGTCCCCCCCACCTCCCAACAACAAACATGCACCTGTCCATTCAGGACCGTCTGGAGGTCACTGTGTTTTAACGTTATGGACGTCAGTGGAACTTTGAGTTTGCATTGCGGTCTTTTCTACTCATTTCTACCTGTAATCTCTCACTCTTTCTAGTCATAGCCAAAAACGAGGCGGGCCTTCCTGTGTCTGTGTGCCAATCACAGACCAGCACGGTCCTGGTCTGACGGTCGCCCAGCGTGGTTTTATACATGCACATTTTTTTAAAGAACTTGTTTTGTTTTGTTTGTTTTGTTTTTTTTTTTCCTCATTGGTTGATTTGTGTATAAAGAGGCAAAGTTCTGTCACTAATATGCCACTCTATTCTAAATAAAACCTGATTGGTTATCTCTGTAGCTGTTGTGATTTTATTGGTTAAAAGACTGAAGTTGGCTAAGGTGGAATAACAGCACTATACTATTCTTACTATTATTATTTATATGTATAGTAAGTACTTGGAGTTCTGCATCCTACAATGCAATGTGCTTGACAAGTTATTTTGCTGTTAAGTATGAACTAGAAGCAACATCAGCCACAATTTTAACAACATCGTCATTCATTAATAAGGCTACCAGGAGTTTTACTCAAAGGTACACTACCAGTCAAAAGTTTTTGAATAGTAAAGAGTTTTAATGTTTATTTAAATATTGTTTAAATTCTCATGTGCTCACCAAGCCTGCATTTATTTGATCCAAAATACAGCAAAAGCAGTAAAATTGTGAAATATTTTTACTGTTTAAAATAACTGTTTTCAATTTGAATATATTTTGTGATAATTAAGATAAATGTTCAGCATCATTACTCCAGTCTTCAGTGTCACATGATCCTTCAGAAATCATTCTAATATGCTGATTTGCTGTTCAAAAAACATTATTATTATTATCAATATTTAAAACAGTTGAGTACATTTTTTTCAGGATTCTTTGATGAATAGAAAGATCCAAAGATAAGCATTTATCTGAAGTACAAAAGCTTTTGTAACATTATACACGTACCATTTAAAAGCTCAGAATTTGATAGAAAATGATAGAAATGAATACTTTTATTTGGCAAGGTTTTAAATTGATGATAAAGGCATTAATTACTAATTAAAGGCATTAATGTTACAAAAGATTTCTATTGCAGATAAATGCTGTTCTTCTGAACTTTCTATTCATCAAAGAAACCTGAAAAAATTCTGCTCAGCTGCTTTCAACATAATAATAATAATGTTTTTGGAGCAGCAAATCAGAATATTAGATGACGATTTCCGAAAGATCATGTGACTGGAGTAATGATGCTAAAATTTCAGCTTTGAAATCACAGAAATAAATGACATTTTAAAATATATTAAAAAAAGAAAGCAGTTATTTTAAATAGTTAAAATATTTCAGAATTGTCCTATTTTTGCTGTACTTTGGCTTAAATAAATGCAGGTTTGGTGAGCAGAAGAAACTTCTTTCGGAAACATTTAAAAAAAAAAACTTTTGACTGAAAGTAAACTTATTTTTGTAAGAATAACTGAATGCCACCTGCTGATTTTGGAACAGGGTTATTTACTAAAATTAGCTAACAAGGCAAGATTTCTCATTTTTATTTAGTTTAACTTTTTTTAGTGTTTTCCTCTTTTATTATGATAGGATAGTAGAGAGCAGACAGGAAGTGAAGTGGGACAGAGAGAGTGGGGCGGGATCGGAAAAAGGTCCTCCAGCCAGCATTCGAACTCGGGACACCCATATTACTACTGCACTGTATATCGGTGCACTTGCCCACTAGGCTATCGGCACCGACTAGCTCAACTTTGGACTAAATTTTATACTTTTAACTAAAACTAAAACAATTAACTATATAGACATTACACAAAAACTATATAGACATTAAAAATAATGAAAACATGAAACATGAAAACGAAAACTGTCAATAGAAATGATAGTACTTCAATAATACTAAAATATACACATACATTATTTTGCAGACTTTTTTTTTTTAGCTTGTTTTTATTTTTTGAACCAAACCCTTGTGGTCTAATATAGAGTGTATGAAAGCAAAATATTTGTGCTCCAGAATTAAATTCCGTTTGATCCATAAAGTGAGTAACGAGTAAGTAATAAAATGAAGACGTTTTTGTTGTTGCAGTCGTTAATTTCTAATAAAATGTATTTACAAACGGCATATCAGGCACTAAGATATAGGCCTATATATTTCTACATACTGTATTTTCAATTTAATCTGTAAACAATAAAAAAAATTTACCATTGAAGTCTACCTCATTGCTTAGGAAGAGAGATACACCCCGTTCAAGTGAAATTACATGAATACTACTGAAGGTCAAACGCGCATGATTGCAACGCTGAACCTGAGGAAACACGCCTAGTGTGCACGTCACGTGATGTAACCTGAGCAGCGTCTGCAGGTTATCAATCAATACTCAGGCTAGAGTTTGCGCTTCACTCAAGCTCAATCACTTTAATATCTAGTTTACAGATAGAGGTCTGTGCGTGTGGGCAACACGATGGCTGAAGATGCCTTGTTTGCCAGTGATTACGGTGGGTGATTTGCTGGAAATTAGTTGATTGACTCATTGTTTTTGACACCGATAATTGTCTAATTGGTCTCATTTCTACACGGATAACAGCTCTAATGGTTTGATACCCAGGGCGGAGGTTCAATTTATTCTCTAATTAGCGATAAATAAACACGTGAAGAAAGCGTCACGTTTCACACCTATAAGTAGTTTATAATATTGGTTGAATGTTAAATCTCTGGCGATAATATTTTATTATTCCCACCACACACGGTTTTTTCCCCTTTTTGTGTAATTGTTCATGTTCTTTGAATAACAATAGAATACAACGCGTAAAGACACATGGGTTTGTGTTTTCTGAACTGCCATGACTGAAAAGAAGTTAAGACGACGTTAAAGATATAAAATGACAGTTTATTTTTTTGTTAAGATGTCTCAAATGTCTCAAATTTACAGCAATAGTTAACCCAAAAATGAAAATTCTGTCATTTACTCGTATCATTTCATTCCAGAGTTTTCTCTGAAGAACACGGAAGATATTAAAGATATTTCTTCTTCTTCTTTGGCCCATACAATGGATGTGTAGTATCTTTTGTGTTCTGTTTCTGTTATCAGAATAAAGTTATATCGGTTGAGTAAGTGACGACAGAATTTTAGATGAACTAGGCCTTGCAGTCAAAGGCTGAGAGATGTCAGATGGATAATAATGTACCTTTTGTGACAGAATGCAGAATCAATTCTGAATTGAGGTAGAGTTCATTCATTGCTAGTTTGCTACTTATTTCTGTATTTTTTTTATGCAATGTCATATTTACAGATGGTCCATGTCCTCTGTGTGAGGAGGATGAGCAGAGAGGGTATTGTAGATACAGAAACACAGAGCAAGAGAACGAGAGAGAAAAAAACAGCGATGGAGAAGAGGTGGAAGACGAGGAGTCACAGGAGTTCAAGAGGGACGCTCAGCTGAAACTAGAGGAAATAACTGAGGAGAGTTGGACAGTAGGTCAAGAACCTGAAGAGTGGAAAAAAGAGACGAAAGAGGAAGAAAACACAACTGAAGACGTCAAACAGAAAAATGAAAAGGGCACAGAAGATGACGAAGAGACAAACAAGAAAGTAGATAATATAGAAACGGATGAAAACTATAACAACGATGAGCGGGAAAGTACATTAGCTTTCAAAAACGATGAAACAAAGACAGATGTTTATAATGATGCAGAGGCAAGCGACTTGCTGGTGCCGCCTTTAGAGGATGAGTGTATTTTGCAGATGGGCCCAGACTGCACCATAGACCTAGTGATGGTGTGTGATCAGTCAGTGGAGAGATGTATGAATGAAGACCTTTTGTTATGCCCCCCCAAATCTTCAGATGTCCCCCAGCAGCTTCCTATAAAATCCCCACCCAGACCGTTGTCTATCACATTACCTCCTCAAAATGCAACGATACTTCCCTTTCAGCCTCAGTCTCTACTTCAAACTCAGTTCCCACCACAGGCCCCATGCTTGGGCAAACGGCCCTATGGAAGCAGCACCGATGTACCCTCAGGACAGCTGGAGGTGACGCTGCGTCAGGTGTACAGCACTCGCCGCTACACCCGTTATGCTAGCAGAGCGGCCCCTCTTATATCTCTGGCCTCGGTTGGTGGAGAGACCAGCAGTCAGGGTTTACCCTCCATCAGCATGGATGCTCCTCTAATGCCACCGAAGAAGAAAACTCGCACTTTCTACAGCACCGGTGAGAGAACGTACATATTAAAGAAATAGTTCACACAGAAATTTAAATTCTGGCTTAATTTACTCACTTTCATATTGTTTTGAATTAATGTAACTTCTTTAGAAACAGAAAAGAAGATATTTTGAAAAATTGGGCTTTTTTTTTCCCTCATCCAGTGTTGTTTTAGACCCCTACTAACTTTCATTGTATGGACAAAATATCTTCTTCTGTGTTTCACAGAACAGTGTACAATATATATTGTAGAAAACGTGACACATTATTGTCAGGATTCTTTGATGAATAGAAAGTTATAGAAAAATAGAAAAAAATAGCAATTATTTGAAATAGAATTATTTTGTAACATTATACATGTCTTTACTGTGCTTTTTGATTGATTTAATGCACCCTTGTTGAATAAAAGTATTATTTTTTTAAATCCTACTGGCCCCAAACTTTGGAAACCCATTTCCATCACTGAGTAAAAGAAAAAGAAAAAAGGTAATTGTGACTTTTTATCTCACAACTCGGATTTTTTTCTCGCGATCAGGAGTTTACATCTCGCCATTTTACCTTTTTCCCCAGAATTGTGTGATAAAGTTGCAATTCTGAGATAAGTGTAAACTCAGAATTCTGACTCTTTTTCAGAATTGTGAGTTTACATCACATAATTGACTTTTTTATCAGAATTGTGGGTTTACATCTCATAATTCTGACTTTATTCTCAGTTGTGAGAAATACAGTTGCAATTCTAAATAAAGTCAGAATTGCATAATATAAACTCAGATTTGTGTTTATATCTTATAATTGTGATTTTTTTTATATTTTGCAATTGTGACTTTTTTCTCAGAATTGCAAGTTTATATCTTGCAATTGTGACTTTGTGTTTATATCTCATAATTGTGATTTTTTTTCTCAGAAGTGTGAGTTTACATGTCATAATTGACTTTTTTCTCAGAATTGTGGGTTGACATCTCATAATTCTGACTTTTTTCTCAGTTGCAAGAAATAAAGTTGCAATTCTGAATAAAGTTTATATCTTGCAATTGTGACTGTTTATATCTCATAATTGTGAATTTTTTCTCAGAATTGTTTATATTTTGCAATTGTGACTTTTTTTCTCAGAATTGTGAATTTACATCTCATAATTGTAACTTTTTTAAGAATTGTGTTAACATCTCATAATTGTGATTTTTTTTTTTTTTTCTCAGAATTGAGTTTACATCTAATAATTGACTTCTTTTTCTCAGAATTGCAAGTTTATATCTCGCAGTTGTGACTTGTTCTCCGAATTGTGAGTTTATATCTCACAATTGTTACTTTTTTCTCAGAATTGTGAGTTTGTCTCACAATTGTGACTTTTAGCAGAATTGTGTGATATAAATTCAAAGTTGCGAGAAATAAAGTCAGAATTGCGTGATATCAACTTAGAATTCTGACTTTTCCTCTCAGAATTGCAAGTTTGCATCTCACAATCGTGACTTTTTTTCTCAGAATTGTATATTTGCAAGGAAAAAAAAAAAGTCAGAATTGTGAGAAAAAACTTGCAATTACCTTTTTGAATTTCTTTATTCAGTGGCTGAAACAGGCTTCCATACCAGACATTTAAACAGTACTCTATCAGTTTCCACAAAAATATGAAGCAGCAAAAACTGTTTTTAACATTGATGTATATAGATCAGTTGGAGGAGCTGGAGCGTGTGTTTCAGGACGATCACTACCCTGATGGAGACAAGAGAAAGGAGATCGCTGCCGCCATCGGTGTTACGCCCCAAAGAATCATGGTCACAGTTCACGGGCATCCATTCCTTAGGATCACAAATAAATGAATCAAAATGCATGCAGGTGTCAGTAACTGTACTCTAATCCTCACACTAGGTGTGGTTTCAGAACCGTCGAGCCAAATGGAGAAAAACAGCAAAAGCCACAGGAAAAAAGCCACCCGCTAGTCGGGGTCAACCTTGTGCCCAGGTGAACAGGTAAGAGACCCCACTGACGCAGTGCAGCAAAAATACTATGATGCAATGCACATAATCGCTTGTATAATCCATCCGTGTGTTTGTGCAGGCCACCAATTTTCTCAGCTCCTGCTGTTACATCTCAACATGCCAAGACTGGAAAAACACTCCCCCCCTACAGTACCATCCGGACCAGCTGCACCAGTCCACCAGGTCACATACTCAAACATACACCTCAACAGTTTAATTAAGCTATATTTTAGGGCTTAAGCTATTTAATTTAATTATGCAATAGGGATTAAACTGCTTAGTTAACCTAAGGACCTTAGGTTTAAGTCATTTAATTAAACTATTAATTAGAACGAATTGAAAATGCCTACACAATCAAAACAAAACAAATTTTCTGTGTTCATCAGGTCCAGCTTGTGTTGATGTGACACCTTGTGTGTCTCAAGGAGGTTTTTTGGAGTACATGCCCCCTCCCATGCACAGTCCTCCTCCGATACGACGTGCCTCCTTGCCTCTTATCACGGCGTACAACCCTCCTACTCACACCGTGTCCCTGCTGCTGGACACACCTGAACACAGCGAGCCCAGCTCTGCAGACACAACGCCGCTGAGTTTGCAGACTGACACCGGGTTAGTATGAAACTAGGTTACTCATCCTGTGCAGTTCCTTTATTAACCACCAGACGTCAGCATAGAGCATTTTAAATAGTGGTTTTCAGATGTGGAGGTCTGTACAGTACAGTACAGTAGCAGGTGTTCCTGAAATATCACCTGTGCTCAATCAAATCATTTGATGTCACATGAGGTAGTTGCTTAAATGTGTCTTTGCTGTTCACAGATTTGACTATGATGGCTTGGGCACCTCTGTAAAGTTGGACTACATGACTTCTGCTCCGCAGAACAGCACTTTCCAGCTCAACACATTTCCTCAACAGTCTAACACCTTATTACCTCAGCAAACAAACACTTTGTTACCCCAACAAACCAGCTGTCTTATGCCCCAACAGTCCAGCACAATGTTGCCCCAGTACTCCCACCTGTCGTACCTCACGCCCTCTCCTTACCTCACACCCAATCCCACCGAGAGCAGCAGTGCTCCTTATCTGCCCCTCACCTCTGGAAACAACAACACCCTGCCTGCATACACCAGTAGCGGACATGCATATCTCCAGTCTCAAACTAGCAACCAGATGCTGCTACAGTCAGGAGTTCATGGTAAGTCAACCACATTACACCTTTGAAAACAGACATCAATTTAAAGTAGTAGTAAAGTAGTAACTTATGCGTTTCTATGAAGCATTTCAGGCCTACCCTTGGACTACTGATATGTATAGTCAGTCGGGTCAGTATACACAGGCGGTGTTTCGGCCACAGTTATCGTCACAGGGTCACGAAAGTCAATACTCCCAGCTCCTGCCCCAGCAGCACTACGTTCAGCTCGAAGGAGCGCAGTCGCAGCCCAGTCTACCCAAACCCACCCCTGACCCCCTGCTGCCCAATGTCAAAGTAGAGTCTGAAGACATGGGACACAGCCAGCCAATCAGAGTCAGTGAGGCAGAGCCTAACTTTCATTGCGATTTCTCACCAATTGGCTTTTAAAAACAGCAGGTGATGCATGTTTATTTTTTTTTTGTGATATGTGTATGGAGAGTCTACAGTAGTCAGCATTTGAAGTGGATCAAAACCTTTCATCAAAGTTGTCCTAAAACCAAAACAATACCAGCTCTTGTCTTAGGACAACTTTGAACTTTTTTGATCCACTTGAAATGTTGACTACTGTATATGCATATATTGTGTGTTTTCTAATTGCTTGAAAAACAGTATGAGGAATTATCATTTTTGTGGAAAAATTAGAAAAAGATTAGATTAGAAAAAAAAGACTGGGGAAAAGCTACTTCATATTATAGTTCATATTATTTAAAAAAAAAAGAGTATTTCATTTCTCCTTGCAAGGTGCAGTGATTATGTGTGTTTTATTTGTGTTGAATCAGGATTGTTGTAGATAATTAAAGTTAAACCATTAAAAAAGTCGTTGTTGTAAATTGAAATTAAATAAGCATTAACTGAAATAAAACAAATTAAAAAAACTTAAAGGCGAGACACTGCAGGTGAATAGGGTAAAAAAAAAAAAAAAGTAACTACTAATTGTCAACTTACTTGCCCAGCTGATTGATTACATTGATAATTGCAACATTTTTTGTATTACAAGTTTTCTAAAATGTTAGGTTTAAATATGCAAATGAGGCATTATTTAATGAAATATGTGCTAATTTGCATACATTTCTAGTACAAAAATCTAAACACTGGATGAAGTCTGTTTCAAAATTCTTTTTTTTTTTGACATATTAGAGTCAAATGCTTTTACAGAGGGAATTTTGGGTATCTCATTTTATCACTCAGAAATATCACTCATAATTCAGAAAATACTTAAAAAAAATTTTGGGGAGTAAAATTTTTTTAAAAATCAAGCAAATTATATATGAAGAAATCCCTCTGTAAAAAACCTTCAGGATATAGACAGGAGTAAAAATGTAAAGTTTGGTGTGTGTAAGTGCTACTGAGGTGAAAATTTATGGCTCAGTGTAGGAAAAAAAAATCACTTTGAGAAAACGGCCTTTAATGATATGTATTGTGATTCAAATCTATTGACAAATAGATAAAATGCTATAAAGGAAACATCAACTGTCTTTTGGATCTCAAACGTGATAGGTGCATGAAAAAAACAGTGTTTTTGCCTACAGTGTCTCCCCTTAAACTTATTTCAGCTTATTGCTAAAACAGTGTTAGTTTATCTTAAACAAATATTAAAATATTAATAATAACTAGGACTAATAATAGTATCTTAGTGACACTAAAACAACAAATGTCTTTGATGTGGCATGTCAGATCAGTGTATAAACGCCTCAAAGAGCTGCTTCTGGGATTGTTCAGAAACATGCTGGTATAAACA